>OW051494.1:410000-415000 GCA_932521035.1 Oscheius dolichura | reverse complement strand
TCAAAAGCCGCCTTTTTCGGTATTTCCATGTTATTATACATTGTCTTTCACTTGTATAAATAAAGTAGGCTAAAAACAACCCTTTTCTTCGTTTTCCCCATCAAAAATAATTCAGAAATAATGAAATATCGCTTGAATTAGACTGAACTGGCTCTCCCCAACTCGGTGCCGCCGCACCCGTAGAATCTCGGCCGCCAGCGGGCAGGGTATTATATAAGCACGCGCCCTTCTTCCAGCCTCGTTCATACCAATGGACATATACTAAAATTGGAACAATACAGAGAAGATTAGCATGGCCCCTGCGCAAGGATGACACGCAAATTCGTGAAGCGTTCCAAATTTTTTGCCTTTTTTCCTTTCAGGTTACTGTAAAACTGTCGAATAAATAACTTTTATTGTGACGGGGTAGAAGGATATGTGCAATCGGTGGCGCTGCAATCTATGCCATCCAGGGGAGCATTGCATCGGATCCCAGTGCAGCAACTTCCCTTCACAAGGACTGCACCCTCTCTGTCAGCTGGGAGCCGTATCGGGGTTCCTGGTACAGTCGTATCTAACCATCCTTGGATCTCCAGGTTGGAAATGTTCCTCGGCTCGAGTTCTCCCTCCTCCGTACAGCCATAAACTGATCCACAGAGGCCAAAGTACCAGTCGGGATAGCCGTCAATCTGGAGATGACCAGTGACACAGGTTGTAGTATTGGGGCACCCCACTCCCCATGGCTGCTCAGCAGACGTGGTATAATTCGTCTCGGGGCCGAAGAGAGAAGTATTGTACCATCCATGGTGGAATAGACGGCAGTGAAAGACTTCGGTGGATGTAGACGGAGTCTCGGGGGTGGTGGACTGTTGGGAGGAGAGGAGAGGGAGGAGGAGGAGAAGGAGAGCAGAGGGGGGCATTTTGAATATGGAAAAAACGGGGAAAGGGTCTTATAAAGGGGAATGGGACAGCCAAGATCAGTTTTCGTGGGCAGGGGAAAAGCAATAACGGGGGAATGAATCAGGACGGTGAATAGAAGAGAACAGGGGAAGGGGGAACTGCGTCAAAACAGGGAGATGGGAACTTTAGAGCCAATGGCCCGGTTGAACTGAGAAGAGGCTTGGCAATTGGAGGCGACTGAAGTACAGACCATTTCCAACGGATATTCCTCGGGAAAACCTCTTCGCTGTGGGACCAGGAAGCTTTCAAACCTGGTCCCGTAGCGGAGACGCGCCGCCATATTCAAATCCCATCCGTTGAAAATGGACAAAAATCACCATTTATTAGCGAGATATGCAATAAATATCAGCAATATTGTGCATTTATACAATAAATATGAGTTCTATTCGAATATTATGGCCTTTAAACCGGTTCAAATTACAATTTTACAATTATTACCGTCAAAATATATACAAAAACTCAATAAAAGTCTCTATTTCTAATAGTCAAAACTCCTCTGGGATACCATCCGTTGAACATCTTGTATTATTGCCAAGGCTGCTTCATTTGCTTCTTCTTCATCTTTCGCCGACTTCTTGCTCAATAATCTGCTCAGCTTCTCCTTGATCTTGTTGTTTTTCTTGTCGGTATGCCATCGTTTCTCATCGAACATTGGGCGATAGCGGCCGAGACTGTCCACTTGGGCTAGGGTGCTTCTAAAAATGGAAAATGGGGCTTCTCAATTATAGCGTCCCATTTATTTAAAATTAATAGAAAATGTTTTGTAATTATCCAGCTTTTGTAGAGAAAATTCTGGGCTACATTTTGAGTGTAAAAACATTTGGTAAAGTTTCGAAAAAGGTAGAAAATTATCGATTTGAAAGTTTGTACCGGCAAAATGGTCCCATCTCAGAAGAATGACCATTTTCTGACGGAAACTTACGTTTTACTGCTTCCCGGTAGCGCTGTTGTCAACATCGAATCCTTTTCTCCCGAGAAGGAGAATCTCTTCCCCTGACCGGGACTCCCAGCCCATGATTTCGGACTCCTAATCGAGCTGCCGTCGCTTATCGAGCTCCTCGGGGTCAGTCCCTCCGTATAGTTGGTCAGCTCTTCCAGGTGATTGACAAATGCCCGGGATTCTTTCAAACGGCTCAGATATTTCTAGAAAAATGTCTTTAAAATCTATTTTTAATGAAAACGGACCTTTTCCAGCCTCTGGGCCAGTCTATCCCTCAATGGATGGAATGAACCTCGATCCGGCCGCCCATTTGGCTGGCAGATGGCGGATTCGATGGCCAACCGTTCGGAAGACGTTATTTCCAGGGGGATCGTTGCCTGGAGGGAGATATATCTAAAAAAAAATTCGATGGTTATGTAAAAAATGCTGAAATTTAGGCAGTAAGCGCGCGCCAATAGCCTGCGTAAACAACGGGCGGCGCGTCGAATGAAATTCACGCAAAACGTTGTTTATGCGTTTTTGGCCACTTTTTTTGACATTTTCATAATTTTTAAATCAGTTATTTATAATCAGCACAAAATTCTGCACTTGTTGAAGCCAGATATCGAAATACCTGTCATAAATGCCTATGGCGTCGTCCAGGACGACCTCGGGCTGCCATTTCCAATACTCGTCCTCGTAGGCTTCACAAGCGAGGATAAATTGAAGTTGGGTCTTATCCTCGACAGAAGAAATTAACTGAAACACATAACCAGTATAATTTTCCGGTCGGAACCCACCTCCAGTAGTTCCTGAAGCAGGGATTCGATATGAATCAGGTCCAGGAAGGTGGGATCTCCTAGAAGGATCTCGGCTTCGTGTTTTTTAAATAGGAAATGCTCCTTGAACTCGAGAAATTTACTAAAAAAATGGGAAAATCTGATGAAGAATAGGATGAGGTCTTACCACGATTCCAGCTTACTGTAGGTGAAGATTTCAGCTTCTTTGAAGAGATCCCGCGGGGCGGAAGGGAGCCTACCTGAAAAGTCGATCTGTGGTTCAAAAAATCTAATGATTCTAGGAGATGAACTGGTTTTCTAGGCCAACAAACAACGGGGAACAACATCTGGGCAAAATATTTTGAAAAACGGGTCTTTCTTGTCCTGATCTGACCAGCGGCCTTCCGTCCTCTTGGCGTTGTAACTTTTGAGCAGAATAGAATTTTCCGAAAATTTTGATATCCCCAGAAAGAGCAAAAAATTCTGAACAACACTGACTATGCCCTTTTCAAAATTTGGAACTTTTAGTACCAAATGGCCAATCGTTTCCCCGCAACCGCGATAACTCGGCATTCCGCAAAGTTTTCTTGCTTCTGAACCCCAAAACCTTTTAATTTTCTTCCCTCTTGAACCTTTTTGTGGTCCATTTTTCTTTATAAAACAACTTTGGAGGCGGAAATCTTGTTTGATAGCAGAATTACTGCCAAATTTTAGCCTCGGGTGTTTGTTTTTGGCGGGTTTCAACCGAAACTTGCCCCTGTACTATTTCTTCTCGTTTTTTAATCCTTTGGGTCAAAAGTATGATCTGGGAGCTCCTTTAGAGACTCTAGCATGCAAAAATAAAAGAAACCCCCACCTTCAATGTTTTCAACCATTTCCACGGGGAAATCTATCCGTTTCCCGGCGTCTTTATCAATAAACAGTGAGAAAATGGCCACGGCATCCTTTTGAAGGTCTGAAATTTGAAATTCCTTAAAAAATAAAGGTCTAGTCCACCTTCCTGGGTCGAGGTGCCGGTCTTGTGACTGGAATAATAGCTCTGTACATGAATTAGAAATTGTAGAAGTTCTATTCCACCTGAAACCCATTTTAGACCTTTAAACAACTCAAAAACTAACCGGAAGCATCTAAAAAATGAATAAAATACGGCAAGATTTGTTGATTTTTCAATAATTTATTCAAACTATAGGCAAGAGGCATCTTCTACCGTCTGAAATAGGGGAAAATATATCTAAGTTTTAAAGGCCTGTCTACCGTAATCTGGACATTTCGCGGGGAAAAGTGAAACAGTCAAGTGGTCAGCTAAATGGGGACGAGGAAGAAGACGAAAAGCCGGTTGGCTTGATCCACAAAAGGGGCCAATACGCGGGCGAAACCATAAGCCGATGGAAAAAATACGAATACGTAGCGCCCGCTACCGTAACCCGTAAATAGGAATCTCACCGGGTTTCCGGATTTTCTCATTGAAATGTGATTAAACGTGACTTCATTTGATTAAGAGTTCTTCAGGAAAGGTACATCGAGAAATAGAAACTCTGAATTGGATGGTCCCTCCCAGATTGGAAAGTTCAGAAGATCGTAATGGGTATCTGTTTCGCTGTGCTGTCTCAGCTTCATTTGATTAAAAAAACTCGTCGGTTTGCCAAGGCTGCCTGGTTTCTTTGCGTGCAATGTTAACGCTTATAAAATGGACTTGGAACGGCTATCAATTTCCGATTTTTGCCGATTACGACCGAGGATTTGCCTTCCGTAGTGATGTAAGTCTATTTGTTTTTTTCTAAAAACAGAAAATCTTAGGAATTTATTCTCGGTTTTCTTCGTTTTTGGCATAGTTTCTGGCTGTATACCTACATACAACCCGGATTTTGATAATGACCTACTGGCGATACCAATGGGAGCAAGAGAAACGGCGGAAATAGGACAAGTGTCAACAGCTACAGTAGAACAGGGAACAGCGACAACAGCCACAGTTCCTCAGCCAACCACCACAACCACCACAGTCGCCACAACCACAACAACTACTCTCACAACGACTACGACTACCACAACCGCCATGCGTGAAGCCAAATTGTAACTCTGGTAATCTTCCGACTCTTTTAGCATGCCCCGTCGGTTGGACTCTTAATTCTGCTACAATGTCCTGCTATTTTCTTAATTGGAGCCCGCTCTACTGGGCCGAAGCCGAGGCCTATTGCGCCATGTTCCCAGGCGGCCATCTGACTTCTATTGCCGACCAGACCGAGTATGACTACATCCACAGTTTGTGCTTTCCAACTTTGTCTTTTTTCTATCTTTTTTTCCAACTCTATTGGTGACTTTTGAGATTTCGTGTTTACATTGATTATCGCGGCCGCGTACCCTTC
>OW051494.1:0-405000 GCA_932521035.1 Oscheius dolichura | reverse complement strand
GTTCCAAACTTTTTGCCTTTTTTTTGGATTCTCATTACTTTTTTTCCATATTTTAGTACTAAAATCAGGCAAATTCGTCCAATTTTCCCTCTTTAGACTCGTTTTTATTCAATTTTCTTCCAAACGAAGCCATCTTTCTGCTCTTCGTCCATTTTCACCCCTAAAAAAGTCAAATCCAGCTCTGTTTCTCGTAACTAGGCGTCGTTTAGAAGAGGACGCGACAGGGGTCGGCCCTCCTCCTCCTCCTCCTCCCGTCTCGGGCCACCTGCCTTGACCTTCACGTGCTCCTCCCTTTGTTTTGGCATCTCGCCAGCCAGCAGTATAGTAAATAACCGATTGGTCTTTTCAGCTGTCCATTATTCTCCTCCCTTCTTTTTCTATTTTTTCCATTCTAAACATCTTTCCAGGACCTAAAATGTTTAAAATCCACCCCTTTTGGCGGGGAATGGCTCCAAGGCCGGTAATTAGCTGCCACAATGGAATAATCTTGATCTTTGCTCATTTATTCTTCTCTCTGATGAAAAAATCATATTCTAGGTACTTTTATAAATAAAATAGACTAAAAACTACCCTTTCCATTTTTCCCCATCAAAAATAATTCAGAAATAATGAAATATCGCTCGAATTAGACTGAACTGGCTCTCCCCAACTCGGTGCCGCCGCACCCGTAGAATCTCGGCCGCCAGCGGGCAGGGTATTATATAAGCACGCGCCCTTCTTCCAGCCTCGTTCATACCAATGGACATATACTAAAATTGGAACAATACAGAGAAGATTAGCATGGCCCCTGCGCAAGGATGACACGCAAATTCGTGAAGCGTTCCAAATTTTTTGCCTCTTTTTCATTGTATTGTCTATTTTTATTCCATTTTCATCCATTTGACACACAAGATAAGAAGTAGCATATAATATATTGAACAGTACAGTACACGTATTGGTCAGTTGGTCCATTAGAGAGTACAGAAAAAGAAATACAAAATAAGGATAGGACTAAAAATATTAGAGGGGGACCTCTGTGTCAGCGGGGCGATGTTCTTCCTCATACTCTTGCGAGTAGCCGGTTCCGGTGGCTGTTCTTCCGTCGTCGTCACCAATTCCGTAGTTGAGGGTAGTTCAGTCTCCACTACTGTCGTTTCTACCGTAGTCGTTGTCAATTTCGGAGAAGTTCCGGTAAATTGACAACCGGGCATCAGGGCATGGGTGGTGTCTTTCAGCACACGGTAGATGACCTAATATTTGTGGATTGGAGAGGGAATAAACCGGGCGCCAACCTGCCAGGCGGAAGAGCCGCATTTTTGACGGATTGGAGAGCGGACACAGCCGGAAAAGTAGTTCAGGGCTCTGAAATAGAAGCTACAGTATCCCATAAAATACAAATAGTTTTTAATTTGGCGGAAAATCAAAAATTTGAACCGCCAGAGCAACACCACCATTGGCCTGATCCCGCGCCTCTTTCCTTCTAATGGCCGTTTATTCAATGATATACCATTTTTGAAGACTTTCTAGGGTAGAAAACATTCAAAATATTGAATTTTAGGTTCTAAAAAGATCATTTAAAGGGCTAAAAATATTGTAAACTCCCTTTTAAAAAAGCGAAAATTCAAAATTGAAGCTCGAGTACAGTTTGGTTAGATTTTGCGCGGGTCAGAGCCTTCGCACCCGCAGAATCTCTGCAGGAAATGGTTCTAGAGTCTTTGTAGGATTGGATAAAAGAAAGTTTTGCAGTCGAGATTGTACGGGTGCAGGTGCACGAGTCCCTGGAACCATTGGCCCCCTCCAGTCCCTTTTCTTCGTGAGAAAACGAGAATTAGAACTTTCTAGGGTAAAATTGACTCAAATTTTTAAATTAGCGGGTAAAAAACACATTTAAATGCCTAAAAATACAGTAATCCACTGTCTCAAAACCTACCCGCAAAGTCTGTCGGCCTTAGCCGACATAGCGATCATGGCGGCGCCGTTGGCATCCTCGATCTCTTGTAGGGTCACATCGTGGCAGGTCTTTATCTCCACTTGTCTATCCAAATCCATGAGACACTCGGCCGATTCCATAAAAGCTGAAAATCTTCTATTTTCCCTCGAGTTTTTTTTAGTTAAGAATGTCCCAGAGAAGTTTAGTTGCGTAAGTAGGGTTTGCTCTTTTCGGTCGCGCGAGCATTATAGCCAGTCATTCATAGGCAGCGATGGACGCCTGATTTACGACACTCTGACACACTCACTGACACATAAAAACGCGTGGGAAACAACACAACAGAGACTTGAAACTTTGGGATATTTGGGAGTCTGGGTAAAGCTGTTTTTTAGAGGCAAACACCAAAAACTTTTGGATTTTGCTGTCAGGAAAATGAGAAATATTAAAATGTTCTACAGTAGTTTTGTAGAGAATTTTCCACTCTATCCGACGGTATAAAAATCTTCCAGAAATTCTATATTTTAGTGGTGAAAAAAGCCGTCTAAAGCCGGTAGCTCATAGTCCATGGAGTATTTTGTTTCTAGGATAGTTTTTAGGGATAGTTAGGTGCTAAAAACGGAGCTATCGGGAGTATTATAGCTCGTTAGAATCGCCAGAAAATTTTGCACAGATTGACTTTTTCCTTTTTGTAAAAGGAGAATCTCGGTTCGGGTCACCCGGATTTTTTCAAGCCTATATTCTGAATAAGAGAAATTTTGAATTTTTGGGTCGTTTTTAAAGAAAGTAGGGTTTAAAATAATGACAAATAGCAGATTAAACTCACTATTATATCCCTCATTACAGAGATATCCATAAGAACTGTCAATGAGGGTAATCGTCACATGCCGGCCGCACTTCTGCCTAAAGTCTCCAACACAGCCATTAAACTTGGCTATTAATCTGAAATTCGCCTTCTATTTTCTTTAGTTCTTATTAAAATTACTTGCAGAGCTCATTAAAAACGCGTCCGCCCATATTTGGAATAGAAAAGGGGCTGGCCAGTTCAGATTCCTTTCCGTTCAAGACCCGAGCGTAGTCTGCCACCGGAGCGACGCATTCCTGTATCCGGCTGCCGATGTGAGGTGGGCAATACTCGGAGAAGACAACTCCTGTCGCCAAGGCTAGCGTTAGAAGCCTTCTCATCTGATGGTCATTTGAAGAGGTCGGCTATAAAGAGCCAAAATTCCCGAGAAACCTGGAAATTCTTGAATTTTTTGGGGCTCTTGAAGGGAAAAAGGAGCTTCAAGCAAAGTAGGTTAATAGAAGAGAGAATTCTCCAAAAATAGGAAGAAAAATGGAGCAAAATGAGCCATTTTTAGACGGTTAGACAGCTAAACGGAAAATCTAGACTCCGCTGGGCGTCGCGCACACGCACCCGTAAAAACTCGGCAGCTAGAAAATCTAGTATTTGGGGCTGTCCCATTCCCTATCAGCGCGCTGCCGAGATTCTACGGGTGCGGGCGCACAGGCCAGAGGAGGGAAGAATGAATGAGTAACTGTGGAACTGCTGTCAGATTGGGAAGACAAGAAAGCGGAGAAAATTGAGAGAGC
Organism: Oscheius dolichura; assembly: GCA_932521035.1. NCBI lineage: Eukaryota > Metazoa > Nematoda > Chromadorea > Rhabditida > Rhabditidae > Oscheius > Oscheius dolichura. The sequence goes on along the minus strand of OW051494.1, from coordinate 401,501 downwards.
CGTTCCCCGCGTTCCCCGTGTCGGTATTTGGCCCGGTTCAGGAGAGAGAGCAATCAAAAGTGAGACGAGGGGGTTCTCTTCTCACTCCTGCCCCCCTACGGACTTCTCCTAATAGGCGACAAGTGGGTGGCTGATATTGCGCGGCTGCCTGTCAAATGTTGGCTGTGGCCGTGGGAAGACCACGCTCCTCCCTCCTCCACCTCTCCTGGAGTGGTTTGTTTTGGAGATTCTCGTGCTTTCTTACAGTCCCAGGAGGTGGGAATATTTGGAGGGAGGATAGAAAAAGAGGGGATAGTTGGGGAGCGAGGATAGTGACCAATAGTGACAGCTGGGTACACAGGGAAAGAGCCACCGGTGGGGGGACGGGGAGGGGGACGATTGACGCGTGATTACGACACGGAGAGACGATAGCTTGACAGGGATGATGAGGGTGACGGGAGGGGCACAAAACACAGAAGGAGAGACACAGTTAGACAGCCGAGAACCACCGTTAGATAGCCGAGAACCACCGTTAGACAGCCAAGAACCACAGGTAGACAGCCAAGAAACGCAGTTAACTTCTAGAAGGTGCAGAGGGCAAAAATAGACAGTTAGACAGCCGGTAGAGTAAATTACACGCGGAGCAGAGGATTAACAATGTAAGGGAGCTTTTTCCTACTAATGCCGAGAGTTTCGGCCATGGAAAACAGAAAAAATCCGTGATTAGCGAGAAGACAAACACTGGTAAACCCTCCAATGTCAGAGGGCACCAAGGACATTCCAGGGAAAAGTGAGAGAGACACAGTTAGACAGCGGGGAAGGTTATAGGTTCAGGAGGCCGTATTTTTTTAAATAAGCCACAGTTAGACAGCCCAAGTCAGTTGACCCTGTTTCCCGGCCGTCAAAGACTAGCCGGCTCAACGCGTTAATTAATGGAACACTTGTCACTTGGCTCCGTGGATTAGGGTCGGAACGACTTGGGTGGCGATTACTCGGGATATTCTTGGCAGGAATAGAGAAATGTGAAATTAGAATAGGGGGTAAAAGAAGGGAGTGATTTAGAGACGAGCCATGATCACCGACCCCCTGCCTTATAAGATAGACTATTTGCATTGCAAGTGGATACTCTCCCAGTTCTGGAGTAAATCTTAGCAGGGGAGAGACAGGGAGAGCGTAAGAGGCACACGCAAGAGGCTAATTTGAGAGGAAAAATAGACGGGGATCGGGGGGTTTTGTTTCGGGGAAGAGAAAAAAGAAGGAAGAGGAACAAGAGAACAACGAGATATGGCCTTCAGGGGTTTTTGACCAATTTCTCTCCAAAAAAGGTAAAATTCCTGGGAGTTATTGGTATCATTAGATAGAGCAGAAAATCCTGAACAAGATTTATATTCTACTTTTTTGAAATTTGGGGAGTTCTGGTCCTAATAGACAATTTGTCGCGTCGCCGCCATGAGTGGTCAAAAGGAAACGCTCACCAAACTTCAAAGCATCGCCACGGCTCGGAATCATAACTTTTTTCAGAAAGATTTTGATACTGCCAGAATCAGCAAAAAATTCTCTACAAAACCACCGGTGCACAATTTTAGAAACAGGACTTTTTTAGTCCCAAATGGGTAAGAGTTCCCCGTCGCGGTGGGGCGCCCTTCTGACTTCTAGAGCTCGTAGAAATCAAAAATTTATCTTTACAGAAAAAATGAACATATCCCCATGTTCGTCATGCTCTGTTCTATCTAATAAACAACATTCCAGACTACTTTTTAATTGAAAACGAGCAGTGGCCCGCCGGATATGCGTCGGCTCCTTGAACTCCCCTATGGCCTTTCTTGGAAAAAGAGAATCAAGCCTAATCATCCATAAATTCTCGCGGTTCCGGTCGGTTCCATTTTTAAAATGATTCAACTTTTGGAATGTATAATACTAAAACCAAAGTTCAATGGAATCAACGATGGCGCGACGGGAGAGAGGAGCAACGAAAATTGGAATGTTTCCTATTCTTCTCCGGTACAATGAAACCTTTAAAAAGCCCTCCTCTGCCGCCGAAAAACCGCCTCAACCTTCCAAAAAATGCGGTTTCTCCTTCTTCTGCTCCTCGTCAGCCCTGCGTACTCCTTCATGTGCCATACCTATATAAATGTCCCCGAAAGAACGCTAATAGTCGGCCCGCTCCCGTGTGAAAGTGGCAAGTGCAGCAGCATGGTGGCCAGGCTCTCGAATGGTCAAGTCTGGAAACTTGGAGGATGTGACAAGAAGAAGCAGTGTCAGGGGACTGGAGGAAGGAAGATCATGAGCACGGAGGAATTCAAAAACCTCATAAAAGATGCTCCAGTACAAGTACCCGCCGAGGTGACGTCGGTAGATGTGGATGCAAAGTGCTGCACGACTAATGCCTGCAATGACCATACCAACTACACGGCTAATAGTGCTTAATTGCTTTATAAAATGTCTATTAATAAAAAGATCAACTGTTCTTATCCCCCATGGTGTTAGGCGGCCTATATCCAACTGAAGCTTCTCGTCAAGAATAGAATGACTCCTTCCGAACTTCTCCACAAGATCTATCATATACCGTTGAAAAGAGCTCTTCGAGCTCTACAAGATGCTGTTCTTATCTTCGCCAGAATGAATTTCCTGCACTTGTTATGGTTAAAAATAGGCCCCATACTAACCCTCCCCAGCAGTCTCAATTGAGTTATCCCCTCCCGAGACTGATCGAGGAGCCACGGCCAGAAATCTTGACTAGAATGGAAGTCCGATAGCTCGTTGGAATCGTCTCGTCAAGCTGGTTAAGAAGAATCTACTCCCGTTGCTGGAGGTCTTCTTATTCAACAGGGATAGAGCGATTTTGAGAAATGGAAGATATGAATTTTCAAAATATCCTCCCCAGCACCTTTGGAGGCTCGGAAATGACCTATTTGAGTCGGGTTTTGAGTTTTTCCAGTACATTCGGACCATTTCCATCTCCGTCACCTGTTCTTTGAATGAATCAGGCCTTTTCAGAAGCGCGCTTGGACGATACGAAGACGTAAATAACGAGTGAATCAGAGGCGGGAAGGATTCATTCAAAACAACCCCTAACGACTACATAAGAAGAAGACAGTCACACCTCCCGCCCGAAGACTAATGCTCTATTCCCTATTTCTCCTCCTCCCGGTAGCAATCTCAGCCCATTGGTGTACAAGGAAGCATAATGGAGTAGACCGCGGGCGGGATGTATGCCCCGTGACTTGTAAGATCTGTTCCTCGATTGTCTTCCACTTTGGGCAGTATCCAAAGATTGGCGAAGATATGTGGGAAGGCTGTGATGTGACCCAAGACTGTATCAATGGGATCCACTCATTTATGAGGAACATCAGCCGGGACGAGTACGAACGGCGGTTTGAAGATAGCTGGCCATTGATAGATGATACTCATGTAGCAATTACGGGCAATTGCACTCCGGCTAATGATGGGCACGGTATGCTACGTTTATATTAATATTAGCTTTGTTAGGGAGTCAGAAAAGTTAAAATAGTGCCTTCTTTTCGCTGTGGGACCCAGCGATTTCCCGCAAATACACCGAAATTCGAATTTTCAAAATGCGTGCCAGTTTTTACAGCGATTTGGAGTTTAATTATGGGGGTTTCTGAATTTTTCGTTTATGGGAATCGATAGAGCACATTAAAATATATTAGAAAAGTTATTTTATTTCATGGGTCTCACAGCGAAAACGCTCAAAACTAGGCCAAAATGAATTGGACCTTTGGAGATCACGATTTCACCTGAATAAAAGAGATTTCCGCCAGGATTTTTGTGTTATCGTACTTTTTCCAGACCCATGGGCTATAAATACAGGAGCCAGAGAAGGATACGCCCTGATTATGCTGCTCACCGTCTGGATGGTCTTTTATCTGTGTTCAAGGACTGGGGAACAGGTTCATGTGGTCGACTGGAGCGCAATTAAAAAGACTATTTAATAAAAATTATCATATTTTAACAAGTATTTTAACGTAAGAATCTAGAAAATACCCCTATTTGTGTAGGGAAATATCAAAAATTGGAAGAAGTGGCGAAAAATGAATGAAAGGGAGAGAATTTCCAAGGCTGGACCCACGCGCCCGCACCCGTACTGTCTCGGCAGCACGCGCGCCTTTTGTCCAATGACGCGCCTTTCCTGTTCGCCAAGCTGCCGAGATTTTACGGGGGCGGGCGCAGGGCTCAAAATCGACTGCTTTATCACTTTTGTTGTTCTCCAACCGTTTCCTAGTCTTCCAAATTTAGAAATATGCCATATTATTGTTATATGACGCGAAGAGAACAATCACCACCTTGTTTTCTATGACTCAGATGGGAAAGTTTGTTATTTTTAAGAAGAAAGGCGCGAGAAATGAATAAACGAAAGTAAAAGAGCCGGGAGACGGAGAGCAGACTGGAAAAAATATACGAGGACGGGAAGTAATCATACCTCGTTGCGACCCGGATTCGTCAGAGGCCGTCCGGCCATTTTTAGAGGGGGAGAAACATATGGCGAGGGAAAACAAGCAGACTGAGCTCTAGTAGGGGCCTTCCGGAGACGGGGAGATATACTTTGCCCAGTGAAGCGCAGACAGGGGGAGCTGCTTCATATTGTGTTCATTGGCAGTCGAGTGGAAAAGCCACGGACAATATAGTCGACGGAGTAAAGAATAGGGAAGGCTTTTAGGGGTAGGAGGAATGGAAGGGAATGCCCTTTAGGGGGTGGTTCGACTATTAGACCACATGGATCGGAAAATTCAGGTACCATTTTTGTTGATTTTTCTATCAAGTCTTCGGGGGCTGACCTCCACCATGGGGAGGAATTTACCGCTCCTTATGTGATGATGAAAAAGAAAGACCCCCTAAAAGAACCTTGAAACTGTCTCAACCGGTCTCTTTTTGTCTAACGGTAGTCAAATGAACCCAAACGGGTCGGGTCAAAAGTACCGTAACCCGTCGAAATCTTACTGTCTGTCATTGTTCGCTACTCACCGCCGATGGGATCTCCTTCCTCCCCAATACTGATTACTACCGGCAAGAAGATGACTACTCCCTTCTAGAAGGAGAGCTACAACACCTCTTGGCCTCTGGAAAGGAGAAGTACCTGAAGTGTGTGGTGATCTCTCCCTCTTTTCTTCTATTTTCACTCATTTCCTCCTAATTTTGTTCTTTTACAGTCCAAGATGGAACCGTGTCAAGGACTGCTGACTAAACGTCAATAAACAGTGAATAATGTACCAATAAATCAGAAATAAATATTTTGGTTGGTCCAAACACTGTTGTTACTTTTTCTCGCCCTGGTTCTAATGCATAGGAAGAGCTCCAGCGATGAGAGCTTGTTTTTCTTGACCAGCTCGACGAGCTCTTTCGAATGAGCTATCGGACTTCCATTCTAGTCAAGATTTCTGGCCGTGGCGCTTCGATCAGTCTCTGGAGGAGATAACTCAATTGAGACTGTTGGGGAGGGTTAGTATGGGGCCTATTTTTAACCATAACAAGTGCAGGAAATTCATAAGAACAGCATCTTGTAGAACTCGAAGAGCTCTTTCCAGCGGTCTATGATAGATTTACAGAAGTGAGGAAGTAGCGGTCAGTACGTCAGAATCTCAAAAGTGGTCAAAAACCACCTGTGACTCTTCTGCTCGAGACCTCCCACAGCGGTAATTCCCTTACCACCCGTGGCGGCCGGGACAAAAACAAAGAACCCCCTCTCAAAATAACAAGAGAAAGAGATATTAAATAGATCCAGAGAAGCGGAAAGATGTCCGTAGCAGATTACGGTAATTGACTTGGGCTGGTCTGTGGCGGGGGGTTCTTCATGAGGTCAATGAGGTAATGACCGGGAAGGAAGGGAGGGGGGAGAGGCGGCGGGGTCTACTCGACTCATCAAGGTTGTATTGGGGAAGAGATGGGACAGGCCACTTTGTGGTCATAGAGACGTCAAGCGGACCGACAGACGGATGAGATAGGTTAGGAGGGGGAGAAGAGCCGTGACGGATTGATGACAGGAGGGAAGGCGGCCGGGGAATGGGGGACTAATTGAGTTATGGGGCAGAGGGCAGGAAGCAAAGAAACGTGGCAGCTATTTTTAGACATTTGCAGTACTTCTTTTTGGTTTAGTTACTGTATAAAAATCAAAAATTGTCTTGAAAGCGCCAAGCTGGTGCGCCATCCCCCGACAATGCGCCAAGCTGGCACGAATACGGTGTATACCTTCCCGCCTTTTTATATATTGGTTACTGTAGAAAATTCAAAAATTCTCCTGGCGAAGGAATATGATGGGGAACCAGATCCGCGCCAGTAAGGCGCATTTTGCGTGCCGCCTTTGCGCTTTTTCAGTGCAATAGGTCTATTCTTTGGCATACTGTAATTGGTATATTGGGGCTATTGCACCAAAAAAACCGCAAAGCTACCGAGCTTCCCCCGAAAATGCGCTATACCCTGACCCGGAGTCGGTGTTGCGCTCTATTCCCACCCATTTTTATCCGGATTACTGTAGGAAATTCAAAAACTCCCCATTAAAAGAGGGGGAAAATTCCTAGGCATAAAAATTCGATTAGATTGTTTACATTATTGCCGTCTGCCTCCTCTCATAAGCAATTGAAATTTGCTGCTCAAGGGGGGAGGAAAAAGATCCCGGATTATTTACAACTTGAGCATTTTAAAGGGTCCTAGAACGAAAAAAAGTAGAAGAGGGTCTTGAAGAGGAGTTCCCAATTGACGGGGAGAGAGACAGTGAAGAGCGGTAGAGATAATTAGGGGGTACTGTATTATACGGAGGGAAGGGAGCGTCTCTCCTAGACAAGGGGAAGGTCATCCAGGTGAGAAATTGACGGTCAGAGTCAAAGAGCGCAGATTAAATTACCCCTAAAGTACAGATTTTGGTAAATAGTGGAGTACTGTAGGCGCGCGGGGAACAGTCCTTCCAGCTGCCGAGATTTTACGGGTGCGGGCGCCGGCTTCCCCCAGAGATAAGGGGGAGTCAAATTTGAGCCCCACGTCAATTTTTACGTGGAAATGGATGGCTGTAATGGATGTAAATTAGCCGCGGAGTTCATTATCATAGCCGCCTTTAATTCTACCCCTCCCCCTGGTTGAGTATTAAATGAGTCGGATCGGTCCAAATCTAATCCTTTCTCCTCTTTCCAGAAAGGGAGAAGGAGGGGATAATAGCCCCCCGGTGTAATAGGCGATTATGAGTGTTTGTGTGCTTGGTCTCGCTCTCTCCTTCTCTCTCTTTGGCTGCTAACCAATTTGGGGGGTCTCTTTCAGGAGGGAAACGAGCGTCTCTATGAAAGGATGAATTAATTGACCCCCTCCCTCTTCAACAGAACACAGAGTGGAGGGAGCCCAGATGCGCTTATAATCAAGTTAGCCAACAGGAGGGACAAAAAAGAGAGGCAAGACCAAAAGAAGGACAGATTTGTGGGAATAGGGGGCAGAAAAGAGGGAATGGAGGCCGAGAGTGGGGGGAAATCTCATTTTTACCAAATATTCGGGCCTTTTTTTGTTCTTTTGCTTGGAAATAGACAATTTCAGCCTCTAGTAAGCGACAGTACCTTGAAATTTAAAAATAGGATGAGAAATAAGCATCAAAATTGAGCAAGAATGATAGAAATGGCGATAGATACAATTCAGGATGCCGCGCGCTTGCACCCGTACAATCTCGGCAGCTAACGGGATAAGCGCGCCGCGACAGGGAATCCAAGTCGGTTGAGCAGACCGTACGGGTGCGGACGCACGGATTCCGAAGTACTCTTCTGATGGGCCAAAATTGGTCACACACTGGAGAATAAAGCCTATTTTTGACCAGTAGATAGAAGAGAAGGCATGGTAGTAATGGAACACCCGTGCAGTCGGAACGGACCCAGACGAACCACACAGGGATCTCGGGATTGGGTTGCGCCTAATCAGGCATGTTTGCTAACATGAGAGAGATGGGGGATTACTTACAGCCGACGCGGGAGGGAGAGGAGGCCACTTCTGGATGGGCACTTAGCCATGAGAAGGGGAAGATGAGCTGGAGAGGCTTGGAAATTAGAGCAGCGAAAAAACGGAACTGCTGGGGAACTAAAAATAACTGAAATTTGAATATTTGATGTCGAATTCTTACTGTAGTCCAAAAAAACAAGACTTTAGGTTTGTAGTGGCCGTTTTTCCCATTTTGAAGGTCTAAATCCCTCAAAAATGAAGTTTTTGACTAAATGACAAGCTACAGTATCCCCACAAGGGTCCCAAGAAGAAGAAAGAGGGGTTTCCAATGATTTCCCGCCATTCCACTCCTTTCTCTTCTAAATAAAAGTCCTCCTTCCCTTTCACCCTTTCTAATTGTTTATATTTAGTTCCTGCCGTCTCCTCTCCTCTCCGTAGAGTTTACGTGCCCGCATCTGGGCCATCTGCACTTCTGTTTACAGCCCTTTCCTTCCATCCTCCAACTCTTCACTTATTTCTCCTCAGAACTCTTTGAAATCTATGATTTTACTGGAAAATAACTATTACTGTAGGAAAAAACGGTATAAAACTCATTTCTAGCCTGGAATATCTTCATTTTTAATGAAAATTGGAGAAAATTGAAGTGATATTGAGAAAATGTGGATGAGTAAAAAAGCAAAAATGTATCTTCCGTTGCCGGGAATCGAACCCGGGCCTTACGGGTGAGAGCCGTAAATCCTAACCACTAGACCACAACGGATATGTAAATTCGCCACTGGGATCTTGGGATCTTCGATCCGATTGGAGCTGGCCGTAGAACTTTCAATTGTCTTCCAAACCTTTCGCTATTAATCAAGGATACCGTATTCTTTCGGTTTCAGACCTTTAAAAATCCAAAAGACTTCAATTTCTCCCTCTTTTGATCCATTTTCCCACCTTTCTCCTCTCATTTTGGATTGAAATTTGGATCATCGTTTAGGTCTTTCCAGAACTCTCCAAAAATTTTCCACCATTGCCATATTCCATGGGGATACTGTACGTTCAACCGCTAGACCTTTAAAAATTCAAAATTCCACTGTTTCTGGTAATTCTGCTCATATTTTCCCGCCAATCCCCTTCGTCTCCTTCTTGTGGATTGGACCCCGGGCTCTGGTTTTTCCTTCCAATCCGCAACTTTCTTTAATCACTCTCTCCTCTACACAGCTGTAACACTTTTTCCCCGTCCATCCTCTCCTCTCCCCGGCCAGATGTTCCCCCAGTCCCTCTCGTCCCTGCCCGTCTCCCTCCTGCCTGCCTGTGTCAGGCTTCCCCCCGGTCACTCGCCCCCCTCCCAGCCCCCCTTGGCTCATTCTCGCCGCCTTTTAGACAGTTGCCCCGTAGTCCTCCCCGCGGGGTCAGTTCGTGGTCCACGATGGATGGAAGTAGCCGAGAGCAGACGGCTGTCCGAGAGGCACCAGACAGCCTCAGACAACTGTCGCCCAGTTGCCCTGTGAGAGAGAGCCTGGAGGCGCTCACTCTCCCTGTCATTGGCAGGGCGCCTCCCTCTCTCTCTCTCAATATTTCTCCACCTTTCCTGGCCCCATTTAAATTCTAGCCCACTTTTCTAATTAATCAATTCTACCATATCTAGTGGTTATTTCCCGCAGGAGCCTTTTTCCCCAGTTTAATGGTGGCTGGCGCGGCCAAGGTTCAAATTGTTTGAATCTGGCGGGCTCAGAGCGTCTAAAAATACTGTAAGTATGAAAATGTTAACAGGTAGGGCTTTCTAACTGTCTAACTGTGGCTAATAATCAATTTTTTCTGATACTAGCGTGTTTTTCGGGGGGTTTGACCCAATTTCATCCTTGAGAGCCATTTGGCTGTCTAACTGTGATGTTGTGGCTTTCTAACTACAGTAATCCTACGAAATTTGCCATTTAAAATGTCATTTATGGCGTCTTTTATGGTGGAATTCAAAAAAATTGAAGAAAATCGAATGTAGAAGGCCAAAAAGAACGAAAAAGTCACGCTCCTCCTACTCAAAAAAGTGGCATCGTACCCCGTCTCCATTTCCCGGGAAAATAAACAAGAAGAGGTGAATGTCTCACCACGGGGGACAGCTGTTTTCTTCTTTTTCCTAGGGGGGTAAAAAGTACTTTAAAATAGGGACAGGGACGGGACGTGTTTTCTTTCGGAGTAATACGAGAGCAGGGAGGAGAAGAGCGAGGGGAGGCGCGCTTCCGCATGGTCATCCAAGGGGGGAGAGAGCGAAATGTTGCCCTTTGGGTAACTTTTTCTGGATGGGGGTCTAGTTTTCGATATTTTAAACTGTTTTAAACATTGTAATCACATAAAAAGGATCTTATTAAATCAGGGCACCCATTTCTAAGCCCACCTCTGACCCAGGAGGATAGCCTCCCCCTTGTTGCCGCCGGGGATCCCCTCGTCCTCTCCTCTTCCTTTTCTTATAACCGGAGGATAGCTGGAACGGGGACCAGGATCCCCTTTCTCCCTTTTCCATAGATTCCTGGAGGCCTTCTGGGGATGCAATTTATGAAAGGAGGAGGTTTGAAATCCAGGGGCCGGTGGGAGAGGAGTGGCGGGCTTAGAGGTCCATGGCCCGAGGCCGCGCAGCCACCCGTTTTCAATGAAATGATTTGATGAGAGGAGACTGTCCTGGTTCTTTACAGGACTCTGCCTCTATTATTAAGCTACAAATTTGGTAATTAGGAGGAGATCCTCGTTCCCGACCGTCTCGGCCTGTTTAGGCCAGTCATGGCCCTCCTATTCAATGTTCTATGAATTTTACAAATTTCTCCTGTTTTCCCCTGTGCCGGAGACATAAAAACGAGGATAAAGGGCTTGCAGAGCTTTTTTTGCTCTCCCATAGACTGGCTGTTTAGCAGAGGGGACTGACTGACAGCCGGCTGGCAGATGCAACCACCAATTGTTGCGACTCCGGGATCCCGGGGAGGATATTACTACTGTCTCGGGTGCTAACCATTCTCTTCTTTTATAATTCTCTTGTCTAAATTAGAGTAGAGGGAATGAAGTAGCTGACAAGTGGTAGAAACATTCAGAAGGGCTGGTTCCACCTGGCCGGCGTGGCCTTTCCTTGTTGTCGCCGGCTGCCCGGGCCAGGCTGACGTGCGCTGTACGAAGAGAAAGAGTGTCGGAGAGCCAGCTCTCTCTCTCTCTCTCTCCCTAGCACCATTATTGATGGCTTACTATTATTCTTCTTTTACTTCTCTTTATTTTCAAAGGCCTGGAGCCGAGTTCCCAACAAGTTATCGTCTCCTTTCTGTGACCATACCTTCCAGCCTTTGCTCGCCTTCCTCCTCTCCTCCTCTCATTTTTGAACCATTAATCTTTAAAATACTTCCCTCCCCTTGTTTTTATCCTCTTCTTCTTACCATTTTGACTACCATTCTGACCATTTCTCCCCTCCCATTGAAAAAGCACCCAATCACTATCCACCCGGCCACTGCTTCACATTCTATCTACTGCAAGTCCAAGGATACAAGGACGAAAACCAGTTTTGACAAATTTAACATGTAAAACTGAATTGGCGTGCTACACCGTAACGCGAGTCATTTTGGGAAAACAGAACCCGGTGCCTGGGATAGTTTTTGACGCTCTTTCGAATGCACTAGGTCTGGTCTCACGAGTCCAAGCTAAGGTGAAAAGGTTCCCTTGTTAGCCTAGAGCCTAAAATGGCCCGGCGCCCCTTCCTATCCAAATCTGGACTCTTTCCTCCATTCTTGTCTATATCTAGGATTATTATTAGTTGGAAGAAGGTCTTCTAATATTTCACAAGCCTTTTAAAGCCTTCGTTCTTCTATAAAAATGACGCGGAAGCCATCTTCATCCCTTTCTTTGCTCTTCCTCCTCCCCCCAAAACTCTTCTTACCCCCAATTTTATCTACCGTTTCTCTCTCTAGAACCCTCTTAACTCCTATTTTAATATATCCTCCTCTATTTCTTCAATTTCAGCAAAGAGCAGGCAGCCGTCGCTACGGTAGAGGGCCATGTTATTATTGGCACTTCTAGTGGCGGCCCTCCTCGTGCCCGACCGGTAAGGCCCTCTTTTCCTCTATTTTATAGATTCTAACCCTCTTTCCCTTCTATTCTCTATAATATAATATTTTCAGGGTTGATGGAGCCGCCTGCAAAGGTTGCGCCCCTCCCTGCATATGCCCGGGTACCAAAGGAGAGAAGGTACGCTTCCTCCTCCTTCTATTCCTTACCAAAATTCAAATTTCCAGGGAGTTGGCGGTTTCGTTGGAGAGCCTGGCCATCCCGGCGTGCCGGGAACAGACGGACCCGAAGGTCTCTCCGGACCTGCCGGTCTAACCGGAGCCGAGGGAGATTTCGGTGATATTGGACCGAAAGGAGCCCGAGGAGATCGCGGACTGCCCGGCTCGCCTGGCCATCCTGGATTGCCCGGTTTGGATGGACCTCCCGGTTTGAAAGGAGAGGAAGGAATTCCCGGATGTAATGGAACCGATGTGAGTTGGAAAAACCTTTAAAAAGATCCAAATGTTCCTATTTTTTAAAGAGATACTGTCAAATTCGTGCTAGGAGCCTTACTGCCTTACTGTTTTTTTTTTTGAAATTTCCATAAATTCGCGCCCTTTGTCCCCGTCTGCCCCCGTTATTTATAACCCCAGGTTCCTAAGTGCACACGTCCCGTCCTGCCCCGCCCTGCCTCGCCGCCATCTTCCCCCCTCCCTTCTCTAATCAATCGAAGTGTGCTCCCCTTGGCAGGCCGGCAGGCTGCAGATAGAGAGAGGCACCCAGAGAACTTTACACTATAAGGAGCTGACTCATCCAGAGAGATATCTTGATTCTAGGGAGCGCCTGGTTTCCCGGGTATGCCGGGACCGCCTGGATATACTGGGCCAGCAGGAAATGCGGGACGACCGGGACAACCTGGACTGCCGGGAGAAGGAGGTTGGACTCTTGATTAATAGGAATAGCTTGTAATATCTAGGTATCAATTCTGTCGGCCGAAAGGGAGAGGCAGGAGACGCTGGCCGGCCTGGCCAGCCCGGCCATCCTGGAATGCCCGGACATCCCGGCCTCAAGGGAGCTAGAGGAGATTCCGGGCCGTATGGACCTCCCGGCTTCCCTGGACCCCCTGGAAGCAAAGGACACATGGGATTCCGAACCCCTGGAGTCAAAGGAGAGAAGGGATTGTCTGGTCTGCCTGGACCTGCCGGCCCGCCCGGATCCTTCCCGGGGGCATCTGCCCCTGACGAGGTGGAAGTCCTGCCAGGACCTTATGGACCAGCTGGAGTGAAAGGAGAGAAAGGAAGAGACGGGCCGGTTGGACCTCCAGGACCCGTGGGACTCGATGGCACACCAGGATACGCTGGACTGATGGGACAGAAAGGAGACCCGGGAGATGCCGGCAGCAGAGGAAAGAAGGGAAAGGACGGACAGAGTGGCCCCCATGGAGAGAAGGGATCACTTGGAGATGGAGGACTGCCTGGAATGCCTGGAATCCCCGGGACGAAGGGAGAAGCCGGAGAGCCCGGTTATACTGGCCGGCCGGGACCTGAAGGAGACGCCGGACCACCGGGAGTCTTCGGAGAGGGCAAAGGAGATCAAGGAGTCCGTGGACAGCAGGGAATGGACGGAGTGCCAGGACCCAAGGGATCTCCTGGTATTAATGGCCTTGGAGGAGCTGTGGGAAATCGTGGAATAGCTGGGCCACCAGGCTTCCCTGGATCTGACGGCATCCCCGGAGCTCCGGGATGGTCAGAGAAGGGAGATCGAGGAGACGACGGCCACCCCGGCTACCCGGGCAGCATCGGCCTGCCAGGAGAGGAAGGAGACTGTGGCTATGATGGAGAGCCAGGACCACCGGGTTACACCATCCAAGGGCCACCGGGAGCAGACGGCATGGCAGGCAAAGACGGCTACCCTGGACAGCCGGGAAGCGTCGGAGATCCTGGATTCGTTGGAGAGAAAGGTTTCCCCGGTACTGGAGTCAGCAAAGTCGGACCCCCAGGAGCGCCGGGACTTATTGGACCCCCTGGAGAGAACGGTAGGATCCCTCGCCTCCTCTATTGAGTAAAACATTTAGGAAGAGTCGGAACTGACGGCTACCCAGGATCTACAGGACCTCAAGGACCAATTGGAGATGACTGTGGCTACTGTCCCGACGGCCTGCCCGGAGCGAAGGGAGACGACGGCACGCCCGGCCTCGATGGCTATCCGGGAGCTGTTGGCCCTGATGGAGATGAAGGAGACTGTGGACTGCCTGGAATGCCCGGAAAGCCTGGCCTCCCAGGAGTTGACGGCCTACCTGTAAGTTACTATTCCCGCTCTCCCTGACATAAACATTTAGGGTCTACCCGGAGCACCTGGCCTCCCCGGCTACCCTGGACTTAAAGGAGAAGCTGGAGAGATCGTTGGACCCATGGAAAATCCTCCAGGAATCGATGGCCAGAAAGGAGAACGCGGCCCGCCCGGACAACCAGGTTATCCAGGAAAGCCGGGACCTGATGGACCTGCCGGCCCTCCAGGCCAGTCAGGACCACCCGGTTACGCTGGGGAAGTTGGTCTCCGTGGAATTGATGGAAAGAGAGGACGCGATGGCCTGATGGGAATTCCTGGAGCACCAGGACCTCGTGGCGATGACTACCCCGGTCTGCCAGGAGGACCAGGACAACCAGGAGGACGAGGAGACGACGGCCTCCCCGGACGGCCCGGAACCCCTGGACGGCCTGGCGAACCTGCCCCTGTCCACTTGCTCGAAAAGAAGAAAGGACAGCCTGGACAGCCTGGAACACCAGGATACGCTGGTGAGAGAGGAGCTGATGGCCTGCCCGGACTAAATGGGCAGCCTGGACCTAATGGATATCCCGGAATCCCAGGAGAGAAGGGAGAAGCTGGCGTGCCTGGCTTCCCTGGCCTCGCAGGAGCCCCCGGTCTACGTGGAGCTCAAGGAGAGGTTGGATTCAATGGAATTGATGGAGATTGCGGTGAGCCGGGACACGCTGGCCTGCCTGGTCTTCCCGGAGATCCCGGCCTGCCAGGAGAACCCGGCTTCGGCTATCCTGGCCCAATTGGCTACCCCGGACCTAATGGAGAACGAGGAGATGACGGTTTCCCGGGACAAAATGGTCAACCTGGACGTGACGGTCTGCCCGGAACCCCTGGCTATCCAGGAGAACCCGGAATGGCTGGACTCGACGGCCCACCGGGACCAGCAGGGCCTCCAGGAGAGATTGGACTTGTCGGAATTGATGGAAAGAGAGGACGGCCTGGAGCACAAGGACGCAGTGGACAGCCTGGATTCCCCGGCCTGAAAGGAGAAGGCGGACGACCTGGACTGCCTGGCCTCGATGGACCCAGTGGATACCCCGGAGATGGCGGACAACCTGGCTATCCCGGAGAAGAAGGCCAGCCTGGAACTCCTGGTTTCCCTGGAGAGCCCGGTCTCATCGGATTCCCTGGGCTCGCAGGAGCGCCTGGTATGCCTGGCCTTGATGGAATTGAAGGAGATTGCGGAGACGAGGGAATGCCAGGCCTGCCCGGTAGCCCAGGACTGCCTGGAGAGAACGGAGCCGACGGTAAGGAAGCGATTAGTAAAGGTCTAATCAAAATTTGTAGGATATCCCGGAGCATCGGGACAAGACGGCCTGCCTGGACTGAGAGGAGAAGGCGGAGAGAGCGGCATGCCCGGACAACGTGGACTTCCAGGAGATCCTGGAAATCTGGCCTATCCAGGTCTGCCTGGAGATGTTGGTCTGCCCGGACCGGAAGGACCACCAGGACAGCCGGGTCCCGACGGGAACAATGGACTTCCTGGAGCTCCTGGAGAGGTATTTTACCTTTATTTTAGACCTTTAAAATGTATTTTAGATGGGTGACTCGTATCCGGGACAGAATGGACTCAAAGGCCCACCAGGAAATGAAGGCTACGATGGCCTGGACGGCGCTCCGGGAATGCCCGGAATGCCGGGAATGACTGGCCTGCCTGGACTCAAAGGAGAGGCTGGAACACCTGGAAGGCCCGGAAATATGGGACGCGATGGTCTGCCCGGAATCCCTGGACAAGAGGGAGACTGTGGAGATGAGGGCCTACCTGGCTCGCCTGGTGCCCCCGGAATGCCTGGAAGACAAGGCGGCCCCGGAGAGAAAGGCTACCCCGGATTGCCCGGAGAGCCCGGCCTCCCTGGCCTGCCCGGAACCCCTGGAGCCCCTGGACCTGAAGGAGACTGTGGAGACGAGGGCCTGCCCGGCTATCCGGGAGCTCCTGGCCGTCCGGGTCTGCCTGGAGACGTCGGCCATCCTGGTCTGCCCGGAGCACCTGGAGATGAAGGACCAATGGGACGAGATGGACAGCCCGGCTTCCCTGGAGAGCCAGGAATGGCTGGGCTTGAAGGCATGCCCGGAAAGGACGGCTTCCCCGGCCAGCCCGGTGCCCCAGGAGAGGATGGCTACCCAGGCCAACCCGGACAAGACACCTTCGGGCCACCTGGATCTGCTGGATCGGACGGCTACCCCGGACCTGATGGAATCTCTGGACAACCTGGACTTCGAGGAGAACCTGGAGCACCTGGCTATGCTGGACCCCCCGGTGCCCCTGGGCCACACGGAGAGCCTGGCCTGCCCGGCGTACCTGGAGAAGTTGGCCTGCGAGGAATTGATGGAAAGCGAGGACACGACGGAGAGCCCGGCCTGCCCGGACCCGATGGACTGCCTGGAATCCCTGGACTCGAAGGAGACTGTGGAGATGAGGGTTTGCCCGGTTATCCAGGTACCCCCGGAGCACCTGGCCTTCCCGGACCGAGAGGAGACAACGGAACACCTGGAAATGCCGGCTGGAGAGGAGATGACGGCTATCCGGGACAGCCGGGAACCCCTGGTCTGCCCGGAGGACGAGGAGATGACGGACGACCGGGATTGGATGGATTGGATGGTCTGCCAGGACCACAAGGACAGAAAGGAGTTCCCGGTCCGATGGCCATCGTCGTACCTGGACAGCAGGGAGAGCCGGGAATGCCTGGCTGGCCCGGAGAGAAAGGCTACCCCGGTCTTAATGGAGACAACGGTACATTTTCCCTCTTTTTCATCTAATTTTCAAATTTATAGGACTTCCTGGCCCACCTGGAAAGTCCGGTTACCCTGGAGCCAACGGCCAACCCGGCCACCCTGGTCTGCCCGGTCTGCCCGGAATCAAAGGATCCGGCGGCGATGGCGGCCAGGCAGGAGTACAAGGACGAGCCGGCCTGCCCGGAAATCCAGGACCCCCCGGCTACCCAGGAGGCCCGGGAGGCTGGGCCCCTAGCAGAGGCTTCACCTTCGCCAAGCACTCCCAAACCACCGAGGTGCCCCAGTGCCCTAGTGGCGCCACGCCTCTCTGGACTGGCTACTCCCTCCTCTACGTGATGGGCAATGGCCGAGCCAGCGGACAAGACCTCGGCCAGCCGGGCTCGTGTCTCTCCAAGTTCAACACGATGCCCTTCATGTTCTGCAACCTGAACAGTGTCTGCCACCTCAGCAGCCGGAACGACTACAGCTTCTGGTTGAGCACTGCCGAGCCGATGACCCAGATGATGAATCCTGTCCGTTCTCTTGATATTTTTAGACCAAAACGAATTATTTAGGTGACTGGTAGCGCTGTTCGTCCTTACATCTCCCGTTGTGCCGTCTGCGAAGTGCCAACTCAGATCATGGCTGTCCACTCCCAAGATACGAATGTTCCTTCCTGTCCGGCTGGATGGACCGGAGTCTGGAGCGGATATTCCTTCGTTATGGTTAGTCAGAACCCTTCCTGGAACGATAATAGAGCCCTGGTTCGGAGCGGGCGTCTCGCAGTCTGCCAAAAATCGGCCAATACGGATCTTTTGACCTTGAATTTAATTCAAACGTTCTGCCGAGCCAATTGTAGGCCTCCAAAGCTAGTTTTCTCCATTTTGAAGCCTTCCAGAGGTCCTAAATCTCTATAAAATTCATACTGGCGGCCTCTGCCGGTCTCCCTGGCCGTAGCCAGGAAGCCTACCGTAATTCCATCGGTTCCCGGTGTTGATAGGAAGTTTTTATGATTGGAATCTTCTCTATGGAAGCTTTATAAGGTCTTGGAGAGTTAAAAATGGGAGGAGAATACAATTTTTGACCGTAAATCCATATTTTGGGGGAGGAAAGGCTCTTTTGCCCCGTCCAAGGCTGATTTATGCTCCTCAGACCGTCACAGGTGTTCAAGAATTGTTCCAGTTGTCTAAAATTCGAGATCTCCATCTTTTTTTTTACCTGGGAAGACCTTTTTTTCCTTCCAAAATAGGGGGAAATCTCTTTTTACCAGGCGTCGGAACCACCAGATTCCCTTATTCCGGTCCGGACCCATTTTTGGGGGAAATTGGGCCTTTTCTCCAATCCAGAAAGAGGAAAAGTGTAATTCTTGTCATTTCCAGCACACCGCCGCCGGAGCTGAAGGAACGGGCCAGTCGTTGAACTCTCCCGGCTCCTGCCTGGAAGAGTTCCGTGCCGTTCCCTTCATCGAGTGCCACGGCAAGGGCACCTGCAACTATTACGCCACCAATCACGGGTTCTGGCTCGCCATCGTTGATAAGGTCCGGTCTCTCTTTGTTCTCCATTCAATTGTGTTATTTTTAGGACAAGCAGTTCAGAAAACCAATGCCACAGACGCTGAAGGCCGGCGGATTGAAGGATCGCGTCTCCCGTTGCCAAGTTTGCCTCAAGAACCGGCAATAAATGAGCAAAATTTAAAAAAATAACGTCTTCATAATAATTTTAACAACTTTTATGACCACTGCCAGTCTTTTTTCTCTTTAAAAACATTCAATCCTGCCCCCCTAAAAAACTGCCAACCCCGATATTATGTGCTGATCTTTACCCCCACCCACCTTCTTTCTTCTCGAAATAAATATTATAAAATATTGGCTCCTGAGCATTTTTGTCTATGACCCGTGCTATGAAAATAAAGATATTTCAATAAATAACATCATTATTTGTTGAGAAAATGAATAAAACAGGCGGAAAATATAGAAAGAAGCGAGACCGGGAATCTCTCCGAGCGGCAATGCTAGGCCCGTGCTTACGGCCATACCACGTTGAAAGTACGCCATCCCGTCCGATCTGGCAAGTCAAGCAACGTTGGGCCCGGTTAGTACTTGGATCGGAGACGGCTTGGGAATCCCGGGTGTCGTAAGCTTTTTGCGTTTTTTGCTTTTGATCCAAACATTCTTTCCCTATTTCTTCTATTTTTACTGCTATTTTATTCATTTTTAGTGAAGGACATCAAAAGTGATTTCCAGTTATCACTTCTCTCAAAACTTACGAAAAAATCCTTTTTACTCCACTAAATGGCGAGCATGACCCCTTCCTGGCCGTAAAATCCCTCTTCCGTCAGTCCCTCTTATTATTTTCCTGTTTCCTATGAGTTTCCCTCATATTACATGAAAGAAGTGGAACTAATCCCGGACGATCCAGAAAGGCCTCCAATCCTTGTAATTCTGACTGTTTTTCCCGACTTTATGAGATGTTTTCCAGTCCCGGGAAAATTATTACTGTTCGGACGATGAAGAAGAAGATAATTTTGTTGAAATAGATGAAAGCGATGACGAGGAACCGGTGGCAATTGAAGAAGCCGGTCCTTCTTCGTATTCTATACCAGCAGAAGTGAATACTTCATTTGTAACAGAAGCTAGCCAATCAGCAGAGGTAAAAATACTCTTTATTCAATACAAAAAAATGTATTTACTCAGGAAAACTTCGAAGTAGATGAAGAATTTCCAATTTCTCGTGAAATTCCTAAAGCAAAGCTGAATTATACCTTTGATCATAGTAAATATGTTGTAGAATATAGAGATTCACAATACAGAAGTAAAGTAAGTTTATAAAAATGAAATAACATAAAGAAATCATACAGTTCAGGACAAAAAATACACATAAAGTAGCAATTGTTGCTAAAATAGATGAAAATATGTGTTTGGAGTTCAGCTACAATAGAACTTCTGATTTTGATCAAAATAAATTTTATACTTGTTTAGGTTGTAGGAAAGCTAAAGTCGGAAGTAAGTAAAAAATAAATATAACAATATTTTCAATTATTTTTAGCAAGAATGAAAGATGTTGTGAGGACAATAAAAATAAATAAATATAGGCAAATAATGAGCAAAGGCGATCCATTTATGGGACATCATTTTGCCTGTGCTCCGCTGCCTTGGTCGCCGGATGCCAGATCCTATGGTCATGTTTTACCACAACCTATGCATATGGATCTTGGAGAATATGCTCCATCGGAATTGGTTTACATTGACGGTGATGCAGCCGAAACTCTTTGGGAACCTGGTATTTTGAAAAAGAAATAAATTGAAAAAATAATTTAGCAGTGGCATCAGGGTTGATTAATCTTGAAGCTATTCCATTTTATGGAGAAGAAGGACCATCAAAGAAAGCGATTGAAGAAGACGCTGAAATTCAGACCGCCCCCAAAATAAATTCATATTTCAGCAGGTACAAAAAGAAGGTAAGCCTCTCTAAATTTACGATATAAAAATTGAAATTTAGAATAAAATGACTACACCAAGGAAGCCCAAATGTCACCTATGCTTTGCTGTGCTTTCTTCAATCGAGAAAATGATTGAGCATCTCCAATTTCATCTGAAAACCAGAAGACGAAGAGTTCGGAAGACTTCGTAATAGAATATCTACCAAGTGATCCAATTTGATTACGGGTCTCATCAAACTCTGTGGAAACTATTGCCATTCAAACCCTTTCTGTATGATTTTCAATTATCCTGAATAAAAATTATGAATGGAGTTTTTATAATAACATAGTACAAAGCGTATAGAAAACAATTGAAATCGTGGGTAACCCGAAGAGACTGAGACCGTTTTTTCTGAGATCCTTCGTTAAATTATGTGGATGGAGCAGGCTGACCAAAACCAATAGCACGGCCATCACAAGCAACTATTTTAACTCTGAAGCAATTGGATAGAAAAAAAGCTGACGGATAAATATAAAAATAACTCACTTATCCACCATATGATCCACTGTGCGGTTTACATCTCGAAACTCGACGTTTTCAAGTATGAAGGTCCATACATTATCACAGAATCTATATGTGACGAGCTTCTCCGCTTTAAATTGCACCTGAAATAAATATTTTATCAAGAAAAAAGTAGAGGATATGATAAAGAATATTAACAACTAACTTTGTTTTTCGATCTTGTTGCCAATGCTTTGTTGATATTTTTATCAAAGCACGCAAGAACCTTCATAGCCAGCTGTTTGGTAATAACACCATCGTTAATGTATTCATCAAGAGTTTGGCTTAAAGCTGTTCCCAAAGTTGTTTCTCTGTACATTTGATAGGCGGCAGCCATTTTCTATAAATGGTTAAAATAAGCAAACAAAAAACTCAGTGCAAAATATATATCGGAACAACGTTTGGTTATTACGCAAAAAAAAAAAAAATTCTTTATTAGCTATAAACAATCTAAATAATCACAGGAATGGGATCAATCACAGAATATATACACAATGTGAACTAACTGAGAAGTTGGGGAAAAGGCACAAAATATAGAAATGTACAAAAGATATGAAAATAATGAAAACAATGGGGGTTTTACAATGTAGCTTTTACGGATCCATCACAAGCTACAATTTTAACTCGCGGTACGGGACCACCTTCGACAGCATCCTTGAAATCGACTTTTTCCATTAAGAAAGTCCACACGTTATCGCAATAGCGGTATGACTTGAGCTTTTCTGCCTGAAATGGAAGAAAAAATAGAAGTATTGATGCGAAAAGACTCACCTTGAACGTAACCTTGTTTCTAGCTTTCTGCTGCAAATTCTTGTTAAAAGATTTGTCGAATGTAGCCATAACCTTCATGGCCAGTTGGCCGGTGATCAACTCTGATTAAAAAAATAATTAAATTGTCCAAATGCTACTTACGATCTTGGACCATATCGTCCAACGTCTTCTGCAACGCTTGACCAAGCGTGGTGTTTCTGTAAAGATGGTAAGTGGCCATGCCTGTAAATAATATAATAAAAAAGCGATAATGTTTAGCGCAAAACCAAAAGAACACATGGACATTCACTAAAGACAGCTTATTGGAAAGCCAGGCAGATTACAATGTAGAAACGCTATATAAAAATTTAATTTTCGCTTTTAACATAACAACAAAACAAATCAACAATCAATCAAAACAATGAACTCAAAAACTACAACAACGACAAATTGAAAACACGTACATATCCGCCAGATCCCGCAGTAATCAATTGTAGAGGATTACTGCTAAGCTCAACCATATCCAAAACGGCGTCACCTCCATTGCCAATTTGCTAGAAAACAAATAAGAAAATTTAGAACAAGCTTACTTTAAAAAGAGATCCATCTCTTGAATCAAACGTTCTAACAAATCCATCAGTAGAACCCACGACAAGGAGTGGAATGTTGTCATGCTGTGCCCATAAAGAGCGAGTTATAGCCTGCAATTTAGCGGAAAAAATGCTTATTAAAAATGCTATTACCTGATTTAGTGGGGAGCGGAAAATTGATCGGGGAGTCGACGATTTAGTTTCGAAAACACAAACTGAACCATCATTTCTTCCAACGGCAAACCACGGCTGAGTGGGGGCAAAGGATAGGCATTCGACGCATTGATCAACTTCGTCCTACAAACGTTCAACATGTTTTATTAAAAATATGTACATACCTCATCATCAAAAGCTTGGCCATCATTAAGCGGAGGGATTGCTGAAACCCGCCGAAGATTATCTTCTTGCCCAGTACTAATAACGTAAACAAAGCCTGAAATAACATTTTGCTTTCGTCAATCATAGAAAAAAGTACCTCTTTGGGTGCCTATGAGGGCTACAGTATCTTTTAAATGATGTTGAACGGCGGTAATTGCCGAATTAAAAGTCAGCTGGCTCGATGTTTGATCCTTCAATTTCCAAAAGCGCACAATTCCATCGGCGTAGCCGGCAAGTAGGCGGAATCCATCGGCTAGAAGATGAGCAACAGAGCACGGAGAGCCGCCAGCGGCAAAAATCTTGAAAAAAGACGAGAACATAAAATAACAAAGAAAAACACCTACCTTTGACTGAACGACTCCTTTAGGACCAATTAGCCACATCCAGACCATTCCATCTTTATCACCAGCAAAAATAATGTCACTTTTTGGATGCCATGTCATCCATTCGAGGTCGTTACAATCATTGACCTCGGCACGAGTAGAAAGTGTCGCCACATCGGTGACAATTATTTTTCCACTCATATCTCCTGTAGCCAACAGAGTATTTGAGGCGTTAAAAGCTACACTGACCACTGAATCCTGGTGGTCTATTTTAAGAATGGCATCTAAAAAAATGGATTAATTACATGTTTTATTTCATATTGAATTCGTTCAGTGCTCACAATTAGCTGGCTTTTATTGGCACAGACGTTTACGGGCAATAGTGTACAGCAAGCGCTCATTAGAACAATTGAAATAAAATCAAAGCACACCGCTAAAAATAAGAAACCTACCGCCTGTTTTAGGATTGAAAATAAATGCTACATCATCTTCTCCTCCTGTAGCTATATAAGAAGGCTCTGTTGATCCAGCTTCCCTTGAAGGAGCTATTGCAATTGAAAAACAATCTTGGCTATGAGCTTGGAGCACTGTGCATGAATCATCTACTACTTCATCGTCCATATGTGAAGCACTAAAATAATTCTATCCGTTTGCTGTAATTCAAAGATCTCGAGTTTTATTTATAACCATTTCCGTCTCGTGGCTCAGTTGTAGCCAACAGTTTGTGTTGCTCTTCCCGCGACCCTCGCCGGCTGTCTCCTCGCCGGCCAAAAGCGCATTCACGCGCTCAAATATTGGCAAGTTCCGTATTGTTTAGCCGTCGAGGGACAGTTTGCTCAATTTCGACAAACTTGGATATTGACAGACATTTTGGTTACTATTTTTGTACCACGGAAAAAATTAGCTTACTTGGATGATCCAGGCATTTCATCGTCGTCACTTGCATAATGATCTTCTTCTCGTTCATCACATACGATAACCTGAAAATAAAAATATGGATGATCTGTAAATCTTTTGCGAGTCCTTGAGGCTGCCGGTGTCCTTGTTACGCGCTCAGCGATACTAATCAACTATCGCAATGTTTCCAGCCGTAAAGATTTCCCAAAGTGCTAGATATAATCGCACTGTCGTTCCGCTAGAGTGCACCTTGTATATCAAGAAGTCACAAGCAGGAAGTGACAAAGTACAAGCAGCTATATTGAAATAATAATGCACCTGGTCAATATCGTCTTCACCCAGCTGTCCGTTTTCGTCGTCGTCTATTGAATTACGATCGTCATCCATTCTGTAACAAATGTATTTATTCGGTGGTAACAAGGACAATATGAGATTTTCAAAGAGAGCAAAACATAAGATGATAGCGATTTCTAGAACTGGGGGAATGAAAGGAAAGGAAAGTTCTATAAGCGGAATAACGAAAGGAAAAATTGAATTTGCCGGTTTCGCGGGAAATTTTAATTTCGCGGCAGGGACTTTTCGACTTTTTCATGGCCTAAGATGGCCATCTTTGTCGTTTTTTTCCGCTCTGTACACGTTTTTATAAGTTTGCTTATCATAGTGTACCTCGTAATATGGGTATGACGAAAGAATAATGCTAATTTTGGATGGTTATCCGCGAAAATAAAGTAAAATCGCGTTTATAGATTTACAACGGACAATATAAGCTTAGAAATACAATCCTAGACATCTTCCTCATCTAGTGGGTGAGTCGCTTTTACTTCCTCATAGACTTCGTTATAAACAGCGGGATATTTGCTGGATAAATTGGCCTTGAAGAGTCGAATCTTCTTAAAAATAAATTCAAGGTCGGTTTTCATTTGGATGATTAATTCCTTGTGCTGTTGAGTATCCTTTCGAGCTCGTTCCAAACGCTTTTCACTTAGTTGAGCGCAGTTTGAGAGCATTTTGTTGGTCTTTTCGAATCGCTTGAGGCTCTGGCGTTGATGATCGATTAAATTCTTGAGGGTTTCTTCATCTACTTGCGATACCAGAGCGTCAATCAAATGTTGGTCTTGAAATTCTGATTCCTGGGAGCTATCACGAAAAAAAGCGCTCATTCTGAAGAGAAACTTTGAATTTTTGTGGAAGTGATGGAAAAATTTTTTGAAGGGTGAAACTTTCGAGGGCTCAACAGATGAGAGAAAAATGGGGTGAAAACTTATGTAACGAATGAAAAAGCAATAACGGTGTTGTTTTTATGCTTTGCGCAGTGCGCGAAAGCGAAAAGGACAGTGGACATGAACTGTCAATAATGAAAGAATAAAAAAGGGCCAGTGATTATTGCTAATTATAATACCCTGCCATTGCATAACACGGTTGACAGGCCTACGTGGGAATACGTCTAATATCCGTTATTATTGAATACACATTATACATATTGATTGTTTTTCAGTCGTTCTTGAAAAAAAAACAAATTAGAACGTAATTGAAGACGCGTACATGTGAATAAAGACCAATTCAAAATGAACAGAATACTAGCTATTTGCCTCAGGTCATTCGGACCGCAGCGCAACCGCCCGCCTGGGTCATGGCCGCACGCGTCGCAGCGCGACCGACGTTCATCCTACGTGGCCGGCTTCCCGCCGCCAGTCGATAGTTGGCTAGGCGCCCTACCCCGACCGGTCCGCCTCACACATATTCATTATTTTTTTCTATTCTAACCTACTGGAAATGGTCGCCGCCTACGGCGAATGCTAGTTCCTACTAGTCTTATTCTCTCTAGGCCACGAGCCGTCCGAGGCGCCTTTTCTTCGTGTAGTTACACGCCGGGAGTACAGAAAAATGGCCACCACGTCAAAGGTCTCCTTCCGAGCCAGGGCCCTCGATTCCAACAAGCCCATGGGAGTCTACTACGCCTCGGAGCTGCCGGACCTATCGGAATGTGCTCCAATCGCTCGTTCAGTGATGGCGATGCCCACCGGCATGGAGAAGGACGAAGAAATGGTGGGTGGTGCCGAATCGATCGGCTTATTTTTAGAACACAGTAAAACTGATGAAACCAATGGCTGTCCCTATACTTTTGAAAATGAGAACGTAACGTTGTTAAGAAATTTCGTTGCCTGGCTTAACTTTTTTGGGTTAACGGTCACTCTTGTGACGTCATGGGCGATATCGATCGTCGCGCTGTGAGGGCCCTTCGGCCTTGTTATGTCTCGTGAGGTTCACGTGCACTCAAGTGTAAAAGTCTTGATTTTTGTTAGAACTCGAGAAAAAGCAGTGCACAACTAGCAAAACAAATATTTTCTTACCCTTTACTTGCAATTTTTTCAAGCACTACTAAAAGTGCTTACTAAATTTGTTTTATATGAATGCATTTAGCCTTTCGTTCTTCCTTTTTGAATTTCCCGTCATGCGATACCAGCAAAAGGCTATTACTAAATTATTCGAGAGTTCTTATATTTTTCATTCCGTTATTTTGCCAGTGAAGATCCTTTCGTGAGCTTGTTTTTACCCCCGTTGAATGCATGAATTTTCCGGGTGTGCTTATCGGATTTCCCGCAATTACAAACTAATTAACTGTTCTTCCTTCGCTGCTTCTATTTACTTAGCTACGCTTACATAAGCAAATTTAGACATTGAATAACCTTCAGTTGATGTCTTGCTGGCCGCTCATTTAATGCTTCTAGCAGGAGAAATAAAATTAATGGCGCGACCTCTCCTATCTAGTTTCCTAAATGACCAGCTGTAGCCCCTGCACACCCGGCCCGCCTAATTATCCCTCCCCGTCAGGTTACACAGCCATTGGAGTCATTGCTACGCCTGGGTCAGCCACGGTTTAGCGCCTAATATTCAAACAAAGTGTTATTAATTGCTTTCTTTTCAGGAACAGCATTTGCAAGATGCCATACTAGCCCAGCAAGCCAGTACATCAGGAATAAAGGTCGAAAATCATGTTATTCCAACGCCAAAAGTCTGCCCTATTGATGAAGACCGCTACAATAGGATATACCCAGTTCAACCTCCACCTCAAAAAGAACAATATATAAGAGTTCAAGGTTGGTCATACAATTTTTATTTCATTTTCGCTCGAGCCCCGAATGGATTTAAACAATGTTAAATTTTTCTATTCAATTTCTTTAGTATTTTACTTATTTCATATTTTACAGCATGGGTCTCACTTGACCAAGAAGAACCAGATTATGACATTGATTCGGAGGACGAAACTTGGTTAAAAGAGCGACCACATATTGATCCGAGGTCATTTGAAAAAGTTTTTGATGCTTTTGAAGCTCAATCAACTGGACATATATGCACGCCTGATGATATAAAAGGATTGCTACCCCGTAAGTCTTCACCGTATATTTTTTAATGTGCCTTTTAAATATTCCTTATAAAAAAATTTTTGCAGAACACACGGAAGACTTTGTCGGAGAGATTTATGATTATTGGTTAACTAAAAGAATGCATGCTGCAAAGAATATTAAAAATTTTGCCACAGGCGTTGGTGGATTAATACCCAGGATACGAACAGATAGTAGAAAAGATGCTACCGGTATCAATCCTTATGTAGCCTTTCGAAGACGAGCAGAAAAAATGCAGACTAGGAAACATCGCAAAAATGATGAAGACTCGTATGAAAAAGTAAGCAGTTACTATTTTATTTTATAATATATTTGTTTAGGTTTTAAAAGTCACATTTGATCTCAGCAAGGCACATATGCTGGTAGACATGATTAGAAGGAGAGAAAAGACCAAAGCAGCATTGATCGAATTTGATGCTGAAATTTTTGCTAAACGTATGCAGTTGGCCGATTTTGGAAGCAGCATTTATAATCAAGTCATGTCAAAAATGCGATTTGGCGATAAGACCACTGCGACTACTTCAACAACATCAAATGGCTCTAAGACGGATACTGTAAGTAATTTCATTACGTTTTTTCCCATCGTTCCGTATTCTTTGTATATATTTTAATTTTAGGATACTAGTATTCCAAAGAAGAGAAAGAAGTTCGGCAAGCCCCGCGGTGTTCGACCAGCTAATTTGGATAGAGAGGTTCCAACTCCGGTAAGTTTTTTTTAAAAAGAAACTGGAAGGGTCGATCATATATCTTCCTATGGCTTTGCCATATTTCTAATGCAGAAAACTTTGGCGTACAGCGTTTTCTTAGATAAGATGTTTTCAGGCATGGATGAAGGAAATGAACAAGGTCTGGAACAAGCCCCCAGCGATGGGTGGCGTCTCAGCGGTTACAGAAGTCGATCGTCATGTGGCTGCTACGCAAGATGCTCACCAAGATGGTCGATTTACTTTCAAAAGACGGCGTGGCTGCGTCTATAGAGCTCCGATACTTCCCAACAGGGAATGTGGAGATTCTAACCGTGACATGGTACGCATAATATTTTTTACAATAAAAGTTTTATTTACCATCTAACTGTTTGCTAATTTTTAATTTTCAGCACAAACCGGAGATGCGCTTCGTTCCTATTGAAGTACCTGCGATTAATGGTGAATATCGTCCAGCCGTGCCGATGCGTCGCCGTATTGGTCGTGGTGGACGTATTATCTATGACCGTCTCAGTGTCGTCAATGAGGAGCGTGTCCCAAGGATTACCGATCCTTTTGATGATGGCGTTTACGAAGACAATTCCGTTACTTTCCGTTCCAAGCCCGTTCCATGGCATCACCTTCCTCGTATCGAGAAAAGGATCTGCTTGGATGACTCAGAACGAGAACGAGCTTGGTTAGCAAGCGTCGTTCGTAAATCCGCTGGCAAGGAGGAAGAATCTTCAACGGGTGAACAAGCAAAGAACTCAGATGAGAATTCGGGAAACGGCCAGCCGGGCAGAGTGACAGCTCCAGCAGAGAGGAGCAAGGTAGTTAAATTTCACGTGATTAATAAACGTTATTTTTTGAAACTAAAGCGTAGTTATTTTAAAAGAGGCTGGGGTTTGAACGCTATTTCTTTTTACGCTAAAACTATTATAATCAAAATAAGCGCAATTGGAAATGCTTTAAAAACCTATTAATTTATAGGAGGTACCAGCTGAAGAGTGGAGGGAAGCCAGCGGCTCTCCAACTGAATCGAACTCGTCGACCGAGTGGACGCCACCGTCTCTTGGCACGAGAGCTGCTGCTTTTGCACTTCTGCCCGGAGAGGACGATGCACGGACAGGAGATCATCCGCTGGCCATTCACCCACAAGTTAAAGAGTTCGTTTTATTTGATGTAAATAATGGTGTAAATATACGATTAATAAAACCAGGGTTCAACTAAAACTATGTTTTAAGCCTGAAAAAGCCAATGTGAAAAGCGTTTAGTCTGTTTTGAAAGCAAAACTTTACAAAAGACTCACGTTCTCACTTCAGATCCCTCATGGGTGTCACGGGCTTACTTGAATGTGGAAATCCTTTCATCCTTCGCCCGCCACCAGTTGGCACTTAGTAGTTCTTCTCAGTCTCCGCAGACAACTATCTCAGTGATCTTTTTGATTTCGTTTTCCTTTAATACGAGGTCTCCTTTTTATGTGTTCATTTATATTAGTGTATTATTGTAACTCCCTCAATCTTTGTCTTTACTATGTAATTGAAAACCCGCTCTAAACTGGTATGATTTTTCCCGTTGTTTCCCTACCTTTCTAGAATACTTGTTTGCTATAATAGTAATATGACAAGACAAAAAATGTACAAAAAAATAAATAAAAATCAACAAATTTTATCTGTACATTATCACAGTTATTAGGGGGGTATCTACACTAAATAAAACACGCTATTTGAGAATTTCGTCAAGTGAGGAAGGGGGAACCCGTATTGAAGATGGCACATCAGCAGCTAATGCTAATGTCTGCCGCTCTACCGGAAGCTGAGGGGCTGTTTTACTAGACTCCGATTCGTTTTCAAGGAAGCGCACAAACTGTTCGGTTAGGGAAAGACTACCTGTATTGCGCGGCTTTACAGCCGATTTTCCATTCGGAAACAAAGTGGCCGTGATCTAAAAAAAGCGCCGACATCGCTAACTTCAAGAAAACTCACTTTTTCCACGTCCTCTTTTGGATATTGTAAAATATTCGCTAATAAGACGGCAATATCTGGCTTTTTGTCATTAGGCGCCATGAAGTAACTCATAAAAAGCCCTCTTAATGTAGAGTCATCGATGCGGTAATTATTATCCTGCTGTGCGACAGACTTCAGGTCTTCCATCTGATTTTCCAGTTCTTCTAAATAAATATACATTTCCTAAAATCCAAAAATAAACCAATTATTCTTTGCCGGCTTTCAATTTCTCTCTGAGTTGCTTCAACTTCGTCTTCAACGGCCTGCTTATCGAATTTTAAGCGTTCCAATTCACTTCTAAGTTCCGCCGTCTCTTTTGCCACACCCTGAAAAAAAAGTTTATCGCAATGTTTAAATACAACAACTTACGTTCAATTTGAATAATAGCTCTCCATTTGAATGTTTTAACTTTGCGCTCTCCTTTTCATGGTCATTGGATATTTCTCGGAGGACTCCTTGGAGTGATTGAAGAGCATCTGCCGTTTCTTGTCTCAGCTTTTCCGTAACGTCTGCTTTTGACTTCCACTGTTGTGAAGATCGTTCGGCTTCGTCTAATCGTAACGTCAAATCAGAAACTCGTAACTGAAAACAAAGGTACAGTTGATCAATAAAAAATATACCTCTAGGGTTTTCATTTGTTCGCTCGCTCCTTCAGTTGTGGAATGATTAGTCTTTTGGAGATCGGCAACAAGTTTACGCAAACTAGTCTCTCGCTTCTCGGCTTCTATAGCTTCGGCATCAGTGGTCTGTTCCATATGAATTAAATGAGCCTTCAACCGTGCAAGGTCTTTTTGTACAGCTTCTTTTGCACTCGATTCTCTAGAAAAAAAATTAAACATGAATAAAAGAATTTCAAACTACCTTTGAACTAATGCTTCCAATTCGGCCATTTTGGCTCCATAGCCTTGAAGAGCTTGGTCTCTTTCTGCTAGTTGAGTAATAACATTTTGTAGCTCATTATAGTATTTTAAACTTTCTTCATGTTTTTCAGATGCAACCTGATAAAAAAATTCACTAAACGTGTAAAGTAAATCCTTACCTTGCGAAGTTCTTCACTATGACCAAGCAGCTGGTTGGCATATTCGCTGATACCTTGTAATTTTTTCAATTCTTCTTGTAGATCTTGCCCTTTTTTCGTAGAATCTTCCAACTCTTTTTTTAGCGATACCACTTCCCAATCATATTGTTCGCGAGAGGATTCCAGCTCCTCTTTGTACTAAAAATAACTAGATAATTTCCGTGATTTTTACTTACTCTTTTAGCTAATTCTGGAATTTCAGTCGAGGTTGATGGATCTGCTTCGTTCTTTAGCTGCTCAAATTGTGAAACGGCAATATCACGCTCTTCAATTGCGTGTGCAAGTTCTTGTTCTAACTTGAGAATCTGCTTTTCTTTGTTGGATATCTGTAACACTGGAAATTTTCGCGGGTTCAAAATAGTTTACCGTTGATTTTTGATGCTGCCCCTCCTGGAGAGTCTCCTCATACTGTGCTTGAAGATGGCTCACTTGGGTATGGAAATCGTCCATGCAGGTTTGGAGTAGTGCGGTTTCTTTCTTACGTTCCGCTATCTCCACATGCAGTTTTTCGCACTCATCCGTCTTTTCAGAGTTGGATGCCAAAGCTTCATGAAGTTGCTTAGTGAGCGATTCAAAAGAATGGCTTCCTGAGGATTGCTCTGCTTCGAGATCAGCAATTCGTTCTCTAAGTCCATCGCGTTGCGTTTCCAACAGCCTGAAAAAAAAATCAGAAACTCGATAGTCACCGAGTTTGCAAACCTGATTTTTTCCAGTAGCAGTTGTATTTGCTCTTTTTCACCAGCTTCGTTGTCTCGAGCTAAACTTTGATACTGTGTCATCAGCTCAACCTTCTCCTCCAAGATATTGTTCTTGTTCTTCAATGCTTCGTTTTGTTCCTTGAAATTAGAGACAATTGCATCATAATTTTCCTCCAACTGTCCACCCTCTTGAATTCTAGGAAAAACTAAATCATTGAAGAAAGACTTACTCTCTAAGAGAAGCGCATAATTTTGAATTTTCATCTATTAGTTTCTTGTTCATTACTCGTAGTTCCTCTAATTCTTTTTCAAACATGCCAACGGTACCGCGGAACTGCTCAATTTCCGACTTCAATAAAGCTCCCTCCTCTTTGGAGACGTCTAAAGCAGATTTCATTCTCTTCAACTCTTCCTATAAATGAACATCTCATCAAATCTTTTCTTATGGAATATACCTCTGCAGGCGCCTTATCAATGGTATCCTTTAAACTGTTGAAATCTTCCGTCAATGTCTGCAGCTGCTTCTCAGTTTCACGATGATCCCGTCGGCATTGTTCGTATCTTTCTTCGTATTCAATAAGATTAGCTCGTAGCGTATCTAGAAGTATTTTTAACCATAGTTTTCGGTATGTTTACCTATTCTTTGCACTAAATCTTGGTTTCTGACCGCCATACTTCCGTTATTCTCTTTGTATGCTTCATATTCGGTGTTGAGATCATTGTAAGCCCGAGTAAGTTCTAATGTTTGCCTTCTGAAATAAATATATGCATTTGAAAAGCGAAGACAAAGAGTTAAAGGCATGAAGCATACTTCAGACTATCATAATAGGAAAGCTGATTTGTCAATTCCTCCACCTTGGTCGATAAGCTTCGATTGGCATCTGTCAATTCCTGAAAGCATATAGATAAGCTTTAACCACACATTCGCGTACTTCAACTGTCAGCTGCAGCTTTATCAGCTCTTCCTCCCGTTTATTAACATCTGATTGTAATTCGCCGGATTGAGTTAATTCCTGAAGTATGTTTGCACAATGACAACAAATTAGAGTACCAATTTCTCCAGTTCATCGTGCACAGCTGACAGATCAGGATGTTCGGCTGATGTGCTACCAATAATACTGATGCCTGACTGGCTTGTTGAAGCAGGGAAAGAAGCCTGAACCTAGGTTGTGCCATCTGCAGGAAAAGTGGAACCTCCAAATTTTTAAGCTTGTCTTCATATGTTTCTCGGATCTCTTGCAGAACATGGGTGTGTTGATCCATAAGCGCAGCAATTTCGTCATCTTTCTGTGACCGTAGTGCTTCTAGCTGACTTTGAACATCAGACAAGAGATGAAGAGCCTAAAACATGTTTATTAAAAAGAAGTTGAGCTGACCTTTTCACGAGCAGCGGATTCAGATAGAGTAGGGTTGGGGCTTCCCAACTCTATTTCTTCAGAATGAGCACGAAGCTGTTCATTTTCAATCTATAAACGAAGAACATAATATTGATTATGGAGAAGCGTTTTGAAAAAAAATCGATAGAACATCTTTAGTTGAAGGTTTCCTAATTTTTGAGAAAAGCTACGAACCCTAAGATTTTTCAGCTCTTGATCTCTGCTGGCAATCATAGTTTCAAATTTAGCTCGTCCCATTTCCATTTCAGTTTGATAATCTAATAGAGTCTGCTCCAGGTCGTTGCATCTTTTCTCAAGGAGATCATTTTTTCCTTTCTCGCTGGCTAATTTCTTCTCAGCTTCTGCTGTCTTTTTCACAGTTACCTAAATACAATGAGATTATACAACGTTATGGGAACAAAATACCTGTAGTTCCGATTCCGGATCAGCTACTTCTTCAGTTGCCTCACTCAGCACCTCGTTTGCCAGCTCCGTTAGCTGGCCTTGTAGATTTCGCAGCCAACTCATCGTGTCAGTATTTTTGCATTAAACTCTGAAAAAAAGATAATAGGTTACATGGAAAATGGAAAATAATAACGAGAAAAAGAATGAAGCAACGTTATATGAACCTGTAGCCCAAAGAGATCAATAATCATCATGATCTACTGGACATTTTGAAATATAGATCCAAAAATAATATGCAAACGGTTGGAGTCGTAACTATAGTTCAACAATTGGTAACAAGAGCGAGAAATGAACATTACACTGCAGCGGAACACTTCAAGAATTCGCAGGAAGCAAAATTACCCAGTCCGCAGGCAGATCACGACATTTTTTAGACAAAGGAACACCAGAGTATGTTGGAATCGGAGTAGGGCGAAACATGATAGAAATCGATGAAGCACGTGAGAAGAACAGTTCGAAGCTATATGACGAAATGTTATGCAAATGCTGTGAAATCCATTAGGTTTGGTATCAATGGCTCATAGCGCTGAGGAAACTAGGGAAATACGGGCATTTGCATTCGAGTGTTGTAATCCAAGCACAGGCGTGGAAGAATGGAAGTAGAAGTGAGAGAAAGATCCAGAAACACTAATTAAAATACATTCCCAGTGGCATTTACAACTGCTGATGCTAAAACAACCACGCTGGAAAGAGAAATCTGGCAAGATCCGGCCGACAGGACTGGTTTTCTGATGATGCATGCGGCACTCTCGCAGGAGGCTAACGGCCAACAAATTCAGGAACATACTGGTAATTATTAGACAAAAACACAGCTGGACAACCGCTTGTTTCTGATAAGACAAACGATAAGAAACATCAGCTTTTGGGGTAAAATAATTCCAAGTTTTTTTTCTATCTCATGCCTTCTAATTTCCTCTTCCTTTTCATGAATAGCGTGGTTTTTTCTAACTAAATAGAGGTTGACAGAGACTAATACGAACAGGGGAACATGAGAACAACATCAATACAAGATTAGCATAAAAATTAGCACCTCGTGGAGCTGTCACACAATAATGACCCCCGCCTTGACAGGTTGATTTGTTGTAAAACACGAAAGCCGCGAAGAGAGAGAGAAGCCGTGGAGCATGTTTCCAGAAGCCGGAAAGAAGAAAAATTTGTGTTTTTGTTCATTTTCTCTGGCTTTTTATTGAGAAACTTATGGAAGACATACATTTTTATGGTCTATTTGATTAGAAAAAGAGTCTACACGCGCTGAAGCATTCTTTGATAGCCATCTAATGGAAATTTTCGAAGGAATTAGGAGAATAACCGTCTATTTTACAAAAATGAAGGCAGGAGGTCTTGAAAACAGCCGACGGTGTGTTGTTAAAACGTCACCGGTTCTTCTGGCTCTAGTAACAGGCAAAATAAGGGCTACCGTAGGTGATCCCAGTCAAGGGGAGCTGCCTCCGCGAGACCCAGCTCCTTTCCTCCTTTATCCGACCATTATGCTTCCATTATTGCAGGTTTTCCGCGTATTACTCATCCTTGTATAGATTATTCTTGTATTTTTATATTAATTGACAACTAATGGACAATAAGAGTCAAGATGATCCGGATCCTGAGGTGCTTCCTTCTATTTTTATCCAGAAAAATCAATAATTACAGGTTCAAGTCAAAGCCGACAGTAATTCAGCTTCTCCCGAGCCGCCTTCATCTACTCTTTCCTGTGAAATGTGTCAAAACTACGAAATAAACCTGACTGCACTGCAAGTAAGCATTTATTCTACTGATTTCCTTCATTTTTAATATTTTTCAAAAATTTTAAAGCTAAAAACCAGTTTAGGAAAACGAAAGAAGAATGACTAAAGAATTGCACGAAGCGAAAACAGCAGCAGAACGATTTCAAATGGAGCTGAGGCAGGAACGGACGTATAGAGCGGATATGGAGAAGAAAATGGCTGAAGTGAGTATGGATTTTCTAAGAAAATAATATCAGATTCAATAGAAAGTCTCAGAATATTCTGAAAATCCCGTTTTCTATGAGAAATGATCAATTTTCGCTTTTCTATAGTTTCAGTTGCTTTTTCCACCTCTTTTTGCCTTGCAGGGCAATTTCCTATCTTCTTTTTTATGAGAAATAGACTAAAAATAGTTTGAAGATGATAAAAAGATTGAAAATTCCATAAAAATCTTGTATTTCCAACCAATTGATGGTACTTTTCACCTTGGAAGCTCTTCCGATCGGATTTACCCGCCTTGATCGAATTCCAGCCTCAATTTTCCACCTCTACAAGTAAAAAAAGATTTTTCCCTTTCAGCTAGCCTCCCAAGTAGACGATAAACTTCGAGATGCCGTTGCGGAGAACCAAAAACTCGAAGCGTCGACGCACACCCTCGAGAAGAATTACAAAAAGTCCATAGAGGAACTGAATCTTCGCCTAACAGAAATCCAGACAGAAAGTAAAAAAATGGAAGACGAGTACACAAAATTGAGCACAAAATATATGGTAAGAAATGAAAATTTGACAAAAAAAGATGCAATTTCAGGATTTATTAGGGATCAACGCCCAGAAGGCCAGTGAAATGCGAGCGGAGGATATAGATCTCCCGACCGACTCGGAACAATTGATGTTTTTATGCTTAAAATTACGGTAAGTACTAGAAAATGAGCAGAAAATATGAAAATACCCCTTCAGGGAAGAATTGATAGAGGTAAAGTCCGCTAGAGAACATAGAGAAGCCGACTTATCTGATCAAGTTACCGTATTGCAGTGAGTTTTTGGATTTGTTTGTTATGATTTTATAGTTTTAACAGGGAAAATAGGGGAACATTTAGCTAGGAAAGCTATTGGATAGACAAAAAATGAGTTGAAACCTCGCTGACATCGGCAAACGCCGAATTTCGAGTGCGCCCGTTTTTTTGGGGGCATAGACGGGTGTGTCGGATGTTTCTGTCCGTATCTCGGGTATTTCTTGACTAATTTAAAAAATTTAAAGACCATCATGAAGAGCACATCAAGACGATTCGAGCGAGTCCAGTTACAGCTCAAACGGAAAACAAGAGGAAATTGTTTGTAGTAGTTTTGAATAAAGTTGATCCTCCTGCCGAGATTTTACGGGTGCCGGGGATCGGACTGTCCTGTACCGAGCCGCTGCCCCAATTGAGTTCCCGGCCATTTTTGGACCTCCTGTCTCAATTTTTTCCATTTTTCCATTGCAGCTACTCAAAAACTCAAGAAAACAAGTTCTAGACCACGAACAATACGAAATTCCCCTTCTTTTTCCTCGAAAAAGAGAAAAATCCCTCTTTTCCAGAGAACAATTGAAAGAGGAGCAGCGTCTCCGAGCCAATATCGAATCCAACCTAATGGAGCAGTTTAACCACGTCCAGACGGAGTTGGGAATAGCTAACAGTAAGGTAAGATACTCCTTTTTCCTCTAGAAATAAAGAAATCTGTCCAGTTGGCCTCCTCCTCGACCCTCCTCTCCACCTCGGAAGAACAAGGCCGCCAGATCCGGGAACTCCAACACACAATAACAGAACTCGAAAATCAAGTCGCCCAGGTTCTCTTCCCCTTATTTTATCCCAATATACAGTGTTCTCCAGGTACAAAATGAGCGATCCGCCGTCGAAACCACCGCCCAGAATTATAAAACCCGATGTCATGCCCTCCAATCGGACCTGGATACCTCGGAGGCAGTTCAGAAGGATTTTGTCAAACTGTCGCAAAGTTTACAAATACAATTGGAGAAAATTAGACAAGCAGAACAGGTAGAAGCCCTTTTTGAAGGAAAAACAAGTTTCAAAATTGCAGGAAGTCCGATGGCAATGGGAAGACGAACACGAGAAGTGCAGCAATTGTGAGGCGACAATAGCCAAATATAAACCGAAACCCAGGTAATTTTTAGACTTTTTTTCTGGTCTATCATATACTGCCGGAAAGAGCTCTTCGAACTCTACAAGGTGCTGTTCTTATCTCCGCCAGAATGAATTTCCTGCACTTGTTATGGTTTAAAATAAGCCCCATACTAACCCTCCCCAGCAGTCTCAATTGAGTTATCCCCTCCCGAGAAAGATCGAGGAGCCACGGCCAGAAATCTTGACTAGAATGGAAGTCCGATAGCTCGTTGGAATCGTCTCTTTGAACTGGTCAAGGAACATCCCCTCCCGTTGCTGGAGCTCTTCTTATTCAGCAGAGCCAGGGTGATTTAGAGAAATGGAAGATTTGAATTTTCAAAATCTCTTCCCCAACATCTTCGAAGGCTGGAGGCGCGGAAACGGCCTATTTGAGCCGGGTTTTGTATTTTTCCCACCAAATCGACCCTGGCGAAGAATAGCTCATAGAAAAATCAGCAAAAATTGGACCCTGAATTTTTCGATTCCAGCTAGGCCTAAGCTAAGCCTAAATCGCTCCTATTTAGCTGAAAAAGACCAATTTTAAAAAATCGTCAACGCAGTCTGGTAGAGAATTTTCTGGCAATTCTAACGGTACCAAAACCATGATGAAAAGTGGATATTTCATATTTTTGAAAATAAAAATCAGTGCAAAAGTTAAGCCTAAGCTAAGCCTAAATTGCATTTATTCCACTGAAAAAGTCCAAGTTTCAAACAACCGTAATGTCAGCCTTGTAGAGAGTCGTCTAGCGCATCGAACGGTACCAAAATCTTTGCGAGAAATGCATATTTTCCATCCCCAGCGATGCTCTCTAACGGCGGATGGTCATCTGACAGCTAAGCCTAAATCACGTTTATTCCGCTAAAAAATCCAATTTTCCAAATATGGTTAAGGCAGCCTTGTAGAGAATGTTCTGCTGATTCTGGCAGTATCAAAAGTTTCCCAAAAAATGTGCGATTCCGACCCGTGGCGACGCTTTGAAGGCGGGTGGTCGCGCCCCTTTCAACAGCCATAACAGCGCGGCAGAATAACGACCAATTCGGAGCAGAAAAATTTCGTTTTCTAAAAATGTACTGCCGGTGTCTTGTTCAGAATTTTCTGCTCTTTCTAATGGTATCAAAATCTTTTGAAAATTCGAATTTCTTAGAAGCGAAATTGCTAGAAAGTTCAAATGTTCACTGGAACACGCCGCAAACTCGTTTCTTTTCATTCTTTCATTTCTTTTTTTTCAGATGTCTCCACTGTGTCAAGTTGTTCTGTCCCAATTGCGTCAAACAAACCGTTCCTAGTGGAGCCAACCGACGGGCGGCTCCCGTTTGTCAAGTCTGTCACACGCTTCTAAACAGGTCTGCCCTACTCATCTATTCCCTCAATTTCTATTTTCCTCATTTTCAGGGATTCCAAGCCTTTTTTTGCTCAGGATACACACTAATGTACATAGAGGAGCAAAAGAAGAAACAGATCTATTTATTAGTAAATATTCCTACCAGGCTGTTCATTTTCTTATAAATGGGACTCGGGGACCTTCGCCTGCACCCGTAAAATCTCGGCAGCTGGGCGCTATGTGCTTTCGGCGTTGTTTCTTGCTATTGCCCGTAGCTGCCGAGATTTTACGAGTGCAGGTGCGTAGAAATGGTCCAGATGGTATGATATTTATACGAAATTAACTGATTGTAACATCCCTAAAACGGGTGAACAAATCATCAAGAGTATCCGGTTCGTAGAGTCGTTTCCAAGTGCAAAGGATAGGTTGGAACTTCCGCTTCATTTCTTCCATCATTTGGAGATACTGTTGATTATCTTCTGATATTGTATTCTCTCTAATCACTCGGAGTACTTCTTCGCCGCATATATTTAGCAACTTAGGCCAGTCATCTCTTTTTTGAAAACGAAAATTCCCATGGAAAATATAGGAAGCTCGGTTCGCAACCGGATTCACTCCAGCAAGGCGCATATTCCTGGGAAGCGTGCCGCCTTTGCGCTTTTCCAGTGCAATAGATCTATAATCTTTGGCATACTGTAATTAGTATATTGGGGCTATTGCACCGTAAAAGCGCAAAGGTGGCGCGCAAAGGTGGCCCCCGAAAATGCGCCTTAGTGGCCTGGATCCGGTTCTTAGGAGATAACCTACCCATTTCTCCAATATCCTGTCAGGAGCATTCTGAACAGTTCGAAAGTCATCCAGGGCCGGGCTCCGAGTCTCGTCGACCAAATCAAGGAAATGGGTTCCCGTCTGTTGGAGACGCATTACTTCCATGAGTTTCAGCTGACAAATAGTGGAATTCAGGACGAAGAATGTGAGAAAACCTTTGTTATGACTTTCTGCTGGAGAAAGGCGGGAATTTTAGTAATTTTAGTTCCGAATTTTTTTCTTTATCTGTTGGCATCAAAATCTTTCGGAAACTCAATTCTGTTGAAGAGTTTTTGCTCCGAGAAGCCAGAAGAGCATATCCTCAGCGGCATTTTCGCCTACACCCGTAAAGCCTCGGCAGCTGGGCGCATTGTGCTTTCAGCGCCGTTTCTTCTCATCACCTGTAGCTGCCGAGACTTTACGGGTACAGGCGCGCCAATTACCCTTGTCCAAACCCTGATTCCCTCCTTTTCAGATAAAACTTTTGGATATAATCCATCTCCAACAGACCGGAAGCCATTTTCTTAATGTGGTGGATAATATGCACACCAAGACATTGGAAGACTTTCGAACTGTTCAGAATACTCGTGACAGGGGGTTTGACAAATTGGTGGGTGATTGGATCACGATTTCAAGGAATTCCATATTCAGAGAGCAGATAAGGACGAGTTCCGCAGGTTGATAAAAAAGCTGCTTGATGAGTACACCGATATGATTAGGAACAGTGGAGGATTGCCAACGGATCCGGTGCTACGTCAACGTTTGATTTCGCGGAATGATTATTTCATAGCTCTGCAACATACTTGGATGGCCCTTTTTTGATGATCCACAATGAAATTTGAATATCCTAATCTCTGAAAGTGCTTCAATAAACCTACGTACAATTTATTAATAAATATTAAAACTTTTGACAACCGTATTTTCTTCAACTGTAACTATATCCACCGTTTTGAGGACTAGAGTAGCTTTTGCTTGTTTCTTATCGTTCCCAGAGATCGGTTTTCCATTTAGTAGAAGCTCCACCGGAGATGATGACTCCACTTCTATTGTTATGGCCTTCTCTGGGAGATCAAAGTTGAAAATTCTGGAAAAAAATAACGTTATTCTATTCTTCACATTGTCAGGTTGAGAAATACGTGGATTACATTAGATACTTTTTGGAAAAATAAAGCTGCTCCCAGCTGTAAACGTTTGGAAAGGGAGGGGGGCTAGTCAATTATGAAAATCTCTGCACTGGGCGGCCCGATTTGGTTACTCTAAAAACAGAAGTGACTAGTTACACCGAGATTTATCGATGGACACTAATACCTAGGGTATACAGTGTAATTAAAATCGAATCTTCACTTCAAAAAGCTCCCTTGATAAGCCTAAGCTAAGCCTAAATAGCGTATATATCATGACGTAACGGTCGAATGTCTTTACTCTAAAAACAAGCGTTACTATTTACACCAAGATCGTTCGATTGTTCCCAAAATCTTTGTGGTGCGGCCAAATCTTATTTTAATTTTGTATACAAAGAGTAACGGAACGTGAACTTGAATAAAGTTACTTGATGTAACTCGCTTATTGCTCAACATAATGTAAAAAGGAGATAGAAACCTGTGTGATCCTTTATATTTGAAGAGAAGTCCGCCATCTGGTAGGGGGTAGAAGTCATTGTCGTAATAGTGCGGCTGGAGGGCGATATCGTTCAAATTGAACCGTTTTTCCTGAAAGAATAGGAGAAATTTGAGGGGAAAAGCTTTAGCTCACCTCGTTTTTCGTACTAAAGCCGGTTGAAAAATCAGTCAAAACGGGGAGTTCCACCACCGGGCGGATGATAACTGTTTCTCTAAGCAGTCTCCAAAATTTAAGATTTATTTGAATCGGATCCTCTTGTGTGAATTTTTCCGTCACCCAACCGGGGGCAAAAAGAGCCAGCGACATCCGGAGTAGAGCAGCTCGTGAGAATGGCTTAACACAATCCCATCCACCTGAATTTTTTACAATTTAGTTAAATTTGAAGACTTACCGATACAACCTCTTCCAAAAACATCAACTCCTACAAAAATACGATTCAATAAGCCAAGATCTGTACTGTTTAATAGTTTTTCATCTGTCCAGTTGTAATTTAGATAAATACCATCACAACAATCGTAAAAAGACCTGAAAAATAATTAAAACTATGGGAAAAGCTTACTTATTCAAATGATTCAGCTCATTTTGCCATATTAGGCTACCATTAGCAATTACAGAGTCGTACCAGATGACTCGACTTCTTCCCAGACGAGATCTCATCGAAACTGTCAAAAGTTGCAGAAAATTACACATCATGGGAAGTTGTTCCGGCCAAAACAATAATAATTCTGAAAGAAAAAGACTTACCGTCAACTTATTCTCGATATTTATGAGCCATCCATCAAAACGATAAAATTCAGCAATATCCACTAAATTGTTGATGGCTTTTTCCATGATTTCTTCACTTTCAAACATCTTTTTACATTTTTCTATGCCAGGTGCCCATTCCGTTATCAATGTTCCCATTACAAGGCAACCTAATTGAAATTATATCAAAATTCCTTCAACTAACCATGTTTATGAGCAGTGTTGATATATCCAGCCGGGGGAATCGTTACAAAATGATGAGAAAAATAGCAAAATATGTCAATATTCCACCAATTTAGAAATACATAAGGATTGGAGTCTGTGGGGACAAGATAGCCGCCATCTTTCTCTTGTTCTAAGTAGCCACCCATCATATCGTGGCAAACCATTATTTCTCTTTCATTTTCTTCTAGTTTATCTTTTCTGAATGGCTATAAATCTATTTTTAATAGGAGAAAGTTTACTTATAATTTATTAGTGGCAAATTATCCGACATTTGATCTGGGGGACACCAGGCAAGAAGATCCTCCACCCAATCCAATGGCTCTACCATTCCTGTCATCTTGAATATCGGTAAATGATTCTAATTCTGCAGAACTATGAGCTCATATCAAAGCTGGAACGGAACAAAAAACGAGTAAAAATAAAAATATTTGTGATCAATAAATACAAATAAAGCCGTACGTTTTTGATATAGGCACAAAGGGAGACCAGCAAAACAAGTATATCACATAAAAAAGAGATAAAACCTATAAATAACATCCAAATTATAATTCGTCGTTGCCTTCTTCTTCTTCCACTTCAATTTTCTCATCAGCTGGTGGGTCATTTGGTGGCAGAGCAGCCACATCAACAGCTGAGCAGACGTTCAACTTCATTTGACAGAATTCTTTCACCGGCTCAGGAACTTCTGATTTTAAAAATTTCATCACATCCTCCTCATGTGAATCAGCAAAATCGTTACACTAAAATAAATAAAATAAAATGTAGTGATAAATGACTTACAGAATCATGAAGCCTTGACAGAACTCCGGGTTTCTTTATATCTTTGAGATAGGTTGCATCGTTATGGGCGAAGACTGCTTTTCCTGTGAGCGAATTGACAACAAGCTTATAGTCTTTTGATTTTTCGCAGATTCCATCAAAAATCTCATTTAGATGGGCATCAGAACGGGCAAATGGTATCTGAAATAATCCATATCATTGAAAATCAGTAACTCACTTTTTGCAATCCTTTTTGTCCTCCATTTGGATTGACCCGAAAGCTGCCAATTTCAATCGTTTTGCTGGGATCGATCTTCCTGATAGCGGCTTCCATTTCATGTATCATAAGCATACATGCTGAAAATAGATAAAAT
The DNA here is from genome assembly GCA_932521035.1 of Oscheius dolichura. Classification (NCBI taxonomy): domain Eukaryota; kingdom Metazoa; phylum Nematoda; class Chromadorea; order Rhabditida; family Rhabditidae; genus Oscheius; species Oscheius dolichura. The sequence continues at coordinate 358,213 of OW051494.1, read as the reverse complement.
GACTGCGAAAACTGAGAACAAACCTCCACATTCGTACGAAGAAGTAGGCGTTGATTTAGCAAAATAGAAAACGCTGACGAACACGATGATTGGAAGCATTTTCCGATGCCTGAAATTGAAAAAAGTGAACAAAGAGTGTGGTTCTTCTTATGGATTTACAGTAAAACTGATCACAATAGTTGAAGAGTTCAGAAACAAAGAAAGAGATGCTAATGATGAGGTACCTAAAATGACCTATAAACACAAAGAGACGCGTGGAGTTTGCACAAGGCGATGGTAAGAGGTCGGCTGCTCTTGTATGCCTACTCTTGTACTTTTCTAACTGACAGTAATGCTTATTTCTGTTGAAATTCAATGATTTGAGATCTAGTTCTTTGCTAAAGTGCGCTACACAGTTACTTTTGTTTCACGAGGAAGCTTGATGATGTTTAGATAGCAGAGGAGGTGGAGTTTATGTTCCTTGATGTATAGATCATGCATAAAATCAGTCCAATTCGGTAAAAGAAGAGAAAAGAGCGAAAAAGAAAGAAGTTTTCAAGTTTTCGTCCATGTCAAAGGTTCGGCGGCATGGGTTCTGCAACGGAGCTGGATTGGATTACGGTCGAAAAATTCACATTCCCTTTTCCTCTTTTCGTTCAAAAAAGCCTTTCTCCTTTCTAAAAGTGCTTGTTTTCCTTGTTATTTCGACTGCTAGATGTATATATTTGATTAGCACAAGCTGGCAGCCAAATTTCCTGATATCAGTTACATGGGAATATTTTTTTAGCCGTAGGCATATCGCAAAATACATTTCTGACATGTGTTGCTCACGATTTTAGGGAATTTTCAATTTTGGTGGTTGTAAATGTGTCGTTTCTATCTCTCTAATTCATAACATTGGTCTAATTTCATAGTCTCATTGTTTTCTTGCAGGTAACAATGGACAAGCCAGTCAAGCTCGCTAAAGTGACTAAGATCATCGGCCGTACTGGCTCTCAGGGACAATGTACCCAGGTATGTTTTTTTTACAAGTTTCTTTTATTGTTCTAATTGTAAAAGTGCAAAATATATCCTTATAGGTTCGTGTGGAATTCATTGACGACAATCAGAACCGATCGATCATCCGTAACGTAAAAGGCCCAGTAAGAGAAGGCGACATCTTGACTTTGTTGGAAGCTGAGAGAGAAGCCAGACGTCTCCGCTAAATGGGCTTTGTTGTTTTGTGTTGAAGCGTTAAAATGAATGTTTTTATTAAAAAAAGGTTTAGTTCACTTTGTTTTGAGCGTTCAGGCTAGCAAACCACTATATACTCTAGTGAATTCATATTGTACACCTGAGAAGAGCGATATGATAAACAAATTATGTATTATCGGCTTAGCATGTCTAAAAGTGCCGGTTTTTCAGTATGAAAGTGGAAGAAGTTTTTGTGAGTGCTGGAGTTACTCCCCGTTCTCACAATTTAGCCAGCTCTAGGAAAGAACCGTTGATAGTGTATGCTTCCGGTCATTTTTTAGTTGTCGAAGATGTTCCAAAAGTGAGTACACGAGGTGTCTGCTTCATATAAAAATGTGGCATTTGTTTTCTTCATATTGCAATATTTTCAGTCAGCTGTTGAGTGTGGAAGGATACTTTGGATTACAGAATGTCGCCATTCTAAGCCTATAACTGTAGTAAAACGAGCCAAAAATCTGTCTGATAAAGAAATATTTGTTAGCGGAGGAGCTGATGGTAAAATCAATCTATGGAGACTCTTGGAACATAAGTTGCAACATATTCTTACAATAGGTCCGTTTATCTGGTACATTTTGCTCAATACTTCGCAGAAACCGGAGAAGAGTCTATAATAGCGGTGAGCGTTGCTGTTCGAGGAGAGGGAATCGTAGTTATCGCTTCATGGGTTAGTCTTCTTACAGCAAAACAATCTATTTTAATAGTTCTTCTTCAACAACTGTAAATTCAGGGTGAGAAACTTTATGGTAATTTCATGGCATGGTGGATAGAACAAAACGATGGTGGATTTCATATTTCTCATACTGCTGATATGAAAGATACTTTACCCAAAAGATCGTTTGTTCTCTCTATGGATTGCACATTTTTGCAAAATGGTAAAATTTTCCTGCTAAATGCACTCATATTATAGGAAAGGTTCTTGTTGCCGTCGGTACTTCTCTGTGCAAAATTGAGCTATACTATGAAGATAACTTGATGTTTTCCAAACGACTTTCAGTTACGGGACATTCCGATTGGATACATTCTATCGCGTTCAACGGTTTTTATATTTTGTTCTTTTTATGAAAGCATTTTTTAAGACAGAAAAGATAAGTTACTCGTTGCATCGGCTGGACAGGACACTTTTATCAAATTGTGGAGGATAGAACAGTACCAAGGCGGAGAAGATGACGAACTTAGTGTTACGAAAAATACGTTCACATTGACTGATAATTCAAACGGTCGGTCTTGTATGTAGAACTTTATAATTTGCTTTCAGATCATAAACTTACGTTGAATGTCGAAGCTGTAATAGGAGGACATGAAGATTGGGTCCATTCAACCGAATGGAACTTTGATGGTAGTAAACTGGCTACCTCTTCAAGTGATAAATCTGTAATTGTTTGGCAGGAAAACGATGGTCTTTGGTCTGATATTGTAGGTTAATTTCTTTAATTATCCACTGAATTGCTAGGTACGCTTGGGTATCATCGGAGGTCAAGCAGCCGGATTCTTTGCTGCCGTTTTCACTCCAGATTCGTTAAATATTGTTGCCAGCTCTTATTTTGGAGGTCTTCATAGCTGGAGAACAGAAAATGAAGTGAATAATTTATATTTCCTTTCAAGGCGTTTATAGGATACTTCTTCTTGGAATTCTGTTACGATGTGTGGCGGGCATGTTGGCGAAGTAAGAGATGTAGCTTGGAGTCCAAAAGGTCATTATTTTCTGACTGTTGGAAAGGATCAAACCACCAGGCTGTTTGCTCCACAAGCCTCTACGGTAACAGTGCAGTTATACATTTTAGTGAATTTTTTTCAGAGCTATTATATTGAAATTGCTCGGCCTCAGGTTCATGGATATGATATGCAATGTATCACCTCCGTTTCGAAGTAAGCTCAACTAGTTTTTCCCTCAATCCCGTCACAGTTCATGTTTTGTTTCTGGAGCAGAGGAAAAGATTTTTCGAGCCTTCCGAGCACCCGAAACATTTGCTAACAGTTTGTGTGCCATTTCGAATTACAAAAAAGAAGAGGTATATAATTTCTTTTCCTTTATTCTGAGTTTTCTAGCTGTTTCATAATGAGGTTTTGGAAAATCAAGGCGCTCGTCTCCCAGCTTTAGGACTATCAAATAAAGCTATCGAAGGTGGAGACCAACCGGAAGAAGAAATACACTGGGAAGAAGCCGCCTTCCAAGCAAACCCTGAAAATCTTACAAGTAGTTTTTATTTCTTTGCTAATTGTTTCTTTTAAATTGTAGATCCTCCCAGCGAAGATTTTTTGCAACAAAGTACTCTCTGGCCGGAACTGCAGAAACTTTACGGACATGGATTTGAAATTTACGCCGTAGCTTGCAACCCAAATAAAACAGTGTTAGCCACAGCCTGCAAAGCTAGTCATCCTGAGCATGCTCAAATTATTTTATGGGATATCTCAACTTGGAGTAAGAAAAACAGTATCCTTGGTTGGTTTTTTTTTTTGCATTATTTCCACCGTTTAGGTCACCAATTAACAATAACACAAATTGAATGGAGTCCGGACGGCTGTTATTTACTGACTGTTAGCAGAGATAGAACAGCGGTACTATACGAAGAAAGTAAAGGAGATTGTTTGTTGCATTTTTAATTCATAAATAGTTTTTTTAAGTGAATGGCTACGATTATAGAAAATGTTGGTCTTCGGGAAAGGAGCATTCACGAATAATTTGGTCATGTTGCTGGCTTCAGGATTCTCAAAGATTTATAACAGTTTCAAGAGACCAAAAAGTGCTATATATTCTTAGATTTTTATTTTACTTTACTTTAGATGATCTTATGGCGAGTTGATGAACAAAAAGCAGTCGTTATTACTTCAGTTAAACTTACGATGCCGATTACTGCAGTTACAGCAGGAAGTGGTACATTCAGGTACGTTTTATTTCTCTTTTTAACATGGTTCCTCGTTTAGAAATACAATTGCTTGTGGTTTACAAAATGGAGGCGTTACTATATTTTCCCTGAACGAGAACCAATGTCAGCCGCTTCATAACCTTTTTCAACATTCTGTTTCTATAGAGAGCCCTGTTTCCAGACTCAGGCAGGCAGACAAGAGTAATTTAATACTTTTGCTTCTTTAGATTTTTTGCCAGGGAAGGAGAAGAATCAGCTCTTTTGGCCTATGCAGGTACCAACGGACTCACCCGGATACTCCGATGCTATTTGTGATAATTGTTGTTTTCAGTTTTGTTATTTTTTACATAAATTTTTTGCAGCTTTCGACAGAACTTGTTATGTGAAGCCTGGCTCATTGCATTTTTTTTTCTTGTTGAGCATGTGGCTGTTTCTCCTGTTTTCTCTAACCACCGCTAACCGTGAAGCCGATAAGGCTTTCTTTTCTACTGGATTCAATAAAACCTATCTATCGTAAATTTACACTGTTATTTGCTTACCATAATTGTTCTCCAGCTACTTGCCTGCATTGCCATGTAATCAGAAATTCCCAACCCTCATTAGAGATATACCATGTGGATACGCCAACACAACTTATGAGAGGATATATCCCCTAACGGATACACGCTTTCGTATAACGTTTAATCCCTTTCGATGCGACACTCTAAACCATCTGATAACTATTGCCATATTCAATGAGTATGAAGCGAAACGAGGAAGAGTTGCACAAGCTAGGAGTAATTTGGCTGGAGACGACGACACGCTACAGTTCAATGTGAAGAGTTATCTGAGCTTACACAGAGATACAATAATGAAGGATAATTTTTTCAGAGAAATAACTTATAAGCTGTGTGAGTAATCCATTAACCATTTCCCCTACAAGAGACCAAGCGGCAGCAAGTAGAAGTAGTAAATCTCGTTTTAGATGTGTCCGGCCGTCATCCTATGCTAATTGATCTGACGACAGGCACATCTGATATCTATGTAGCAATAAATGGAGTAAAATTTATGCCCTATATGTTAAAAAAGAATATTTAGAGCCGAATGCTGGTGAATATTTTTGAAGAGAATTCTAAAAAGATCCAAATAAACCGTGAGATCTCCGCTGAGAATGTGCAAAGTGATCTGCATTATTTTGCAGTAATAGCATCGGAATATGATACTTGTGCAACGTTTATCTCATTAGTTGATGAGAATTTCCCCGCATACGTTACTGGAATGCCTGTAAAAGTCAATGGAACTATAAAGAATAAAAATTATGGAAGGAATGGAGAGTCTACCTACACGTCCTTATATGTGGTTTTTTCTCTTCTCTTTGTGTAAGTTTACAAAATTATGGCAAAATAATTGTAAGAAAAAAAACTATTTTCCTTACAGATGTGGTTTGATCTACATGTGCTTGATTCCAGCTACACTCCGTCTTATTCATCCTGATCTTCGTGATCTGAAACATCGTATGCAAGAACTTTTAGAGGATGATGACAGCATGGTATAATTTTCATACGATAAAAAACAATAATCAGGTTACAATGGAGATAATACGAGCTGCTGTAGATGCACCTGCACCTAACCCTTCCGCCGAAGGAAGTGTAGAAAATCCCAAAACATTACAAACAGAAGAAGAAGAGAATCAAAACCCCGAATCTCTTGAAGCTACCACTGTGAAGGCTGAAACTCGCAAAACTAGTAGAACAGCAGCCATGAGTGCAGCAAAGACGCCTCAGGCAAAGGACATGACGAAGGCGAGCTCTCGGAGAAGGCGTTCAGTTGAACCTCTGCTGACCACGCAACCCAGTGATGATAGTATATACAATAATAACAATAATAATCAACAGCTGACGGAGGAACCCACTCAACAAGGTGTTAGTATGGTGACAAGGAAGAAAACAAATGATATTGGCGATCTGAGTAAAAGGAAGAAATTGGCAGAAGAATCCACACAGCAAACGGAGAAAGGAAGTCTTTTCGACAAGAAGGCATAAGCAATAGGTAAACACCGAAACAGATGCATCCTGCCAAATAACAACAATTCCAATAGAATTGAAACAGACCTTTTGCACATATCAAACTGAGACAATAAACCATAAGATAGTGAACTTGTTATTTCTTCTTATCTTCTTATATCGTGTTGTACTTATGCTGTGCTATTTTTTATATTGCGCGTCAAACTTTTATTGCCTCTGCTCGTGATGTCACATCTCATGCTTGATCATTCAATTCCTTTGTATCCTATTGAATTCTGCCCACTTTGTTTTTCTTATAACTATTACGCCCATAGTCTTCTTGTAAATTTAGCTTATGTAAATTGTGTACAAACTTCACAACAATAAATGTGAGAAAACAAGAATGCTCCTTTCTTTTCGATTTCATAAGCTGAATTCGAGCTCCCTTCTTTTTCTGCCCACGCAATTTTGCCCCCCGTCGTTCTCGCCGTAATCACAAGATGCCTTCTTTTTTCTGCCACCTTCTCCACTTTTCCTTTTTGTCATGAGTCAACGAAATCAAAATCAATGGATCAAGCCAAGTCTTACATCATTTTATGCTTCGGGCTTTTCTCTTCTATCGCTTTTGACCTTTCCGTCGTTCATCTTCTCATATTTTGACCAATTATTGCAATTTAGCATGGGTGAAGTGTTGAGAAGATGCAGAGAGTTGCAACGGACTGAAATAGACATGCTTGAAGCCATGTACAGTCCATCTGAACTCACTTTCGCTACGGAAATCGTCGACGGAATCACCTATCGACTACTTACCCACTTTACTATAAAGTTGGTTGGTTTTTCTGGACTCTGCTCGTGAAATATCGATCCTTTAGAAAGTGAACGATAAGAGAATAGATGTTACAGTCAGTATGCCTCAATTATACCCTGTCCAAGAGCACCCCACCGTTTACATCCGCTCCCAGGGTGATTTTTATGACAAAGAGTTTGTTTTCCCAAATTTCCTCCACAAAAAAAGAATTTTAGAATCAATGCCCTTTTTCGCGACTGGATATTGCTCCAAGATTTCGGATTTCCAATGATAAACGAGGTTGCCACCTGGGTTTTGGTAAGTAATCATCCATTTTCCTCAATTTTCAATAAGGAGTGTATCTAAGGTACCTGTTTTATTGTAAAGTTTGTTTTGTACCCCAGTTTGAGAGGAAAAAATGTTACAAAGAAGCAAATAACAAAAAAAGAAGAAAGAGATGCTATTTTCCTGTTTATAGGACACTGCGCCGCCGTTGGCTGTCGTAGTTGGAATGCCAGCTCCTGTAAAACGCGATGAAAAGAAAGCTGAGAAATTTTCTCGTTATTTTATCCGAAGTCATCACATCTACTCCGATAAGAAAGTCGTTCCATTCCGATAATTGAAGATCTTGTCATTTTAGAGGAGTTTCATAACAAATACTGCAAAAGACTTGAAACTGAACGGCTTCCTGATGAGCGGAAAGCCCGGAGTAATTATAATGGAAGGCAGAAGCTCCGATTGTGAAGGCTTTTGGGCTGCGGTGAAAGGTCTAGGGTGGCAGAAGATTCAACTCGTGGAAAATGGTTAGTTTATTAGTTATATTTATTTACTTTTATCTATTTTTAGAGGAAGTAGCCAGCGAAAAAGACTTCAAGCTCCAGACATTCAAAGAAGTCAATCTAACGACTCCCGGTAGTTATAAAACCACCGATGCCAGCGAGCTTAAAGCTTTGTTAGTTGAAGCTGGACTGGGAGAGCATTTCAACAATCTTTATGGATTGTAAAATGTACCCATTTATCTGATCTTCTATTTGTACATAATGCTTTTCTATTTTTTATATCTGGTCTGGCGCCATATTGCTGATTTACCATACGGGTTTCATTGCCTTTTGGTAGTCGGTGCTTCTACTGCTTTTCGGGTCTATCCTTTTTGTTTTTGTGACCAAATACCCATTTATTCCTTGATTTCTAGCTTTATAAATTGTATGGGTTGTTATTATAAAGCTTCATCCTGGGTATTACTTTTGTTTTTATATAAAACACATGTTATTCGTTCAAATATCGCTCAAATTTTATATTTTGTTCTATTTTTTACATTTCTTATTTCAGATGACTACAAAACTTGCTTACTTTGGCCAACAAGGTTTGTTTTCTTCGTTATTGAATAAATAACTGCCATGCGAATTATTTACTAGTTGCATATTTGTTTTTTTTAGATAAATTCCTTGACAACGCTGGCTATAAATATCAACCAAATGATGTACAAGGTTCATTTATTTTTTTGATTGTAATCACTCGCTTCGTTTTAGTGTTGGATGCATATACACAAGTAATATTTGTTCCTTCCTCCGAAGAAGACTTCAAACATCTTTCCGCTGCTTACAAATCTCTGGAAAAAGGAGGATTGATATCAGTGCGGCTGTCTGGTAATTTCATAGCTTGTTTTGTTCATTTACCATTGTAGACCAATTTTCTGAAGATAAAGTAAAGTCAAAGCTAACTGGATTTGGATTTATTTTCAAGACAACGGACGGTACATCGGTTACAGCGGAGAAGCCCGCTTTTGATGGTGAAATGACTCCGTTAAATCTAAATTTTACTAAAAAGGTCCAGGTATGTTTATTCTTTTTGGTTCACAATTAGATTTCTTCATCCCAGATTAACTTTGACGACGAATTGGTCAACGAGGATGATCTTCTAGAGGAAGACGATTGGAAAAAGCCAGAAGCAGCGGAATTAAAAGGTACGATTGTATTTGATCCTTACGCTTTCTTTTTTAGCGGACTGTGGTGAAACTAATGGCGAAAAGAAAAGAAGAGCATGTAAAAATTGTTCATGCGGGCTTGCCGAACAACTAGAAGATGAAAGAAAGGCACAAGCACCTGTAAAGAGCAGCTGTGGCAATGTGAGTATATTTCTTTGTTGCTTATCTTTTGTATTTCCAATTTCTTTCAATAATTCCCATTTCAGTGCTCTTTGGGAGATGCTTTCCGTTGCGCCAGCTGCCCCTATCTAGGAATGCCACCCTTCAAGCCGGGAGAGACGGTAAAACTCGCCACTGTTGACGACATCTAAAGCAGTGTTATGTTATATTCTAAGAATCTCTGTTTCAATAAACTTTATATGCTGTACATTCCTAGCCAATTTTATAAATTTCCTTCGGCGAAAGCTTGGCTGAATCTCAAAGATCTCTCTGGGTCGCATATGCGGATCGCTCTCATTGCCACGCGCTGTACAACGGACCGTTTGTTTTGACGACATTGTCGCATCTTGGTTTCTTTTCAATCTTCTATGTTTTTCTTACCATAAACTAATTTTATTGATACCGAAACAGCCTCCACTTGCCATTTGATTCCCAATTGATCTTATATTCATGGTAAAATAGCCAATTGCGGGGCACAAATTATAAAATAGACACAATCCTTTGTAAAGCTGTTAGCAAATTTAGAAGTAAAATTTATGTCGCTGTATTTGCCTCTCAAACTTCTTATTATCTCCTTCAATTATAACATCTAGTGGAATCAAGCTTATACAAATCCTGTCCTGGAAAACTCGTGCGTTTTCCTCGCAAAAGTCACGCAAACAACCCCGTTCATGAACGTTCACTTTTCCCAGTGAGGCCAGTCTCTATCTCTATCTTGCGACCGGTTGAAAAATCTACCATCGGCACCACCAGCAGCAGCAACAGCCCCACCACAGAAAAACACGTGATAAGCATCGGGGCAAGTCGAGGGTACGTTGCACTCAATCTCGAGACGACTGACCCTCGCTCTCTTTATGTGTATTCCATTCGACATCGATCTATCAATCGAAAGAGCGACTCTGCTCGTAAACGAGATGATAGGTCGATGGAGATTTGGCCATGCGATATTATCCTAAGCGCATATGAGAAGGAAAGTAATTGTTTTGACAAACATTTGTTGCTCGGCGTGGAAAAGATCACCCAAAGTTTGAAGATTAGGCTTATTTTTGCTATTTTTTTTTTTGCAAACTTGAGTGTTCACCACCCTTTTGTTCATTTGTCAACAAAACTTCACGTTTTTCTATTGTTTAGCAATAAATCAACCCTCTCTTCTTTATTTCGCGATAAACTAGCTGAATGTAACAAATTTTCTATAGAAATCAAAAATTCTCACAGTTCATGTTCATGTTCTTTTACTAAAGCGTTGTTCATTTGTTGTTTTAGATAATAAAAAACCATGCGATGCCTATTGAAAAATAGAAAAACGTCACTTACTTTTTGCAAAGAACGTGTGCGCTTTCTTCTCTTTATGACCTCTCTTCTAGAGATGTTGCAGTGATAAACGCCATTTGCAGGCCGTTTATTACAGACATCGCATGTTCTTCTTCCTTTACCAAAATGTGAACTTGTTGTTTTCCACAAAAAAAACGCCATCCCTTATGTCCACTACGGCGCTTCAAAACAGGCTCGCCCTCTGGACGCTATCTCTTATCTTTACCCTTGTTTTCAATGAGATTATATAGCAAACTTTGGCATTTTTATGGCTGTTCTTGTTAGATTTTTATATTATAGAATACTTCATATAAATACAATTGAATAGAGTCTCCAAAATGCCATAGAACTTTCTATTTGCACAGTTTTGATTGTCCCCCGGATTCAACTGTAGTCCCCCGACTGTGTTGTTTTACCCCCTGGCCTCCGATGGACCACCCCAGCTCTTTATTTCCTATTTCATTGTGTAAAATCTTAACGTTGATTGTAGAATTCTATAAGATTATGTGCAACGTCATTTCATAATTAATTTTTGACGTTATCAGTGACCTTTTGCATATTTTTGTTTCTTGCTGCTAATACGTCTGCCCTTCTTCAAATTTGCATTCTATTCTCTATAAATAGCAAGAAGAAAAAAAACGCCTACCTCAAACATTGATCACAGACCAAAAAGTGGAAGATTTCCTCCTTCTGTGAATGGCATTCCGTGCCGGTTTTGCTCTGCCCCGCCGTGACTTTTATGCCCACACGGAAGGAAAACTGTCTGCTCAAATAGCATCGCTTTTCAAAGTTATTCTCTCTTCTCTTTTCCAGCATTTTTCATTTCCTCGGCCTCCAATATATTTTGTTACACTTGGGAAAATAAAAGAAAAGATCGGCATGACTTGGCCGTCTTGTCGTCATCTCCTCATGGTCCGGTTTTGTCACGTGGTTGCCCGATTCATCACCTTGTCGCGTTTATAGGCCAAGTATAGATAGAGGACAGAGAGAGACGGAAACAAGAAAAATAACAGTTTGCAACGAATTGAGCACGATTGAACTTTGAAGCACGCATAAAGATGGACTTGCATGGACTAGCAGCGTATTTCAACTTGTAGCCAATCTTTATGATAGATTTCCTTTGTCTTATTGCTTCGAACTAGCGCTAATAATATACCGAAATGTAGCAAATTAGCATTTTTAGCAATAAGCCAGGCATTAGCTTTTTGAAAGCGTTTTCCCGAGTCAAAATGATATCCGTCAGGAATTCTCGGCTTTTTTACATTTGCTAATGTTCTCTTATAAATTTCTAGTTATAAAACTGAGGAGAGAAAGTAACACTATTTTTTATGAATGTTTTTATATAAAATTTACTATTTTTTCTAGGAAAATTCAATATTTTCTTGGTAAAAACTCACAATAAGCTTGCGTTGGGCTGTTTCTAATCAAAGATCAAAGAAATCTAATTTTTATGTTCCATATGCTACAAAAATTCTAAAATATTTGAAAAGTAGACGAATCTATCTGAACTTTTCTCTTTTCTGTCTCGCCCAGTTGCCCACTGCCCCCATCTCTCTCCCTCTCTCTCCCGTCCCCCCACAGTGTTATCTTATCTGTTCACTTCTTCCTTCTAAACGAGAAAAGGGAGAGAGAGAGCGGGCGAACGAACGAGAGAACCTGCGATGATGCCTGTCAGCCGACGATCACAGCACAGCACAGACACGCGGTTTTTAGGGGGAGACAGAGAGAAATGGGTGGGGAAAGCCTGAGAGAATCGAAAGAGGCCAGTCGATTTTAGTCACGGCTACCCAACAGTCAGGACGGCACTTTGGAAGTGGAAAGCCATGCAAAAAACAGGTCAGACCATCTGTTATTCTTATTCTTTTTATCGAAAAACTCTCCTGGCAGTACCCCCTGTCCTTTCAAAGACACACATCCTCGACCCTGTCCTCCAAAAAATATCCTTATCACCCACCATTTAATTGAACCCTTTCTTCTTTGAGAACAGAACATTATATTGATTTTTTTCCTTTGATCATTATTTTTTAGGGCAGTGGGACGGTAGAAGAGCGTCTTTTTTAGGCTTTCAAGCCGCGATAGGGGGAACAATCGCTTTCCACGGCTTCTGGCTCAATTTTCTGCTATTTCCTTTTCTAAATTTTATATTTTTCCATTTAAAATACTCTAATTAGTTTGTTATAATAGCAGAAAGGTTATTTTCCTAGAAATTTGACGATTTGTGCAGTTTGGAAGGGTTGAACCACAGTTAGACAGCCAGACAGCGGCGCCACAATTAGAGAGCTGTCGACGACACAGCTTCCTTTTCTTATGATTTCCAGTCACAGTTAGACATTCAAATATTAATTTTCAGTTTCATTCTCAAGCGCCACAGTTAGGCAGCTCGGCCTACAATTGTTGTTTCCCATTCCCCATTCCTCTCTTTTCCGCTCTTCTTCCTTTTTAAATGCTAAGCTGTCGAAAAGCCTCCCCTCCGAGGTCAGAGACCCCCTCTTTAATCGGTATTATAATTCTCTCTCCCCTGCTGTCGGAGTGGCCAGTGAAAATCACAAATCGGTCTCTTTGTGACGGTCTAGCGGGCGGAAACGGCCCTTTTTTCTGTTTTTCAAAGTCAAAAATAGAGAAGCATCTTCAATTTTTGGTCATTGTTCTTCTCCTTTCTTCGTCGGCGTCTGCTGTTTGCCTTTAGCCCCCGGAGGGCGCCATCTTGACTCTCATTCCCTCCTTTCCCACCCTTCCAGCCTGGCCCTCCGTATATGTTGGCTACCTACCCGAGAGAGTAGACTTTGCCCTTTTTCTTAATCAACGCGGGTAAAAATAAGTGTACTTTGTCCTGAAACGAGGGAGTAATTCTGACTGGAAACAAAGAGTACAAGATCCGCGCGCCTGCACCCGTACAATCTCGGCAGCTGACACATCGGTTATTCCGCGCGCCAGACTCCCAGTCTCCCGAGCTGCCGAAATTTTACGGGTGCGGGCGCACGGTTCCCGTTCACTGGAACCGTCAAATTTCTTCCGATTATATTGATTTTTTTCTTGTTTTTCACCCCAAAAATGGCGCTGACACCTGTAGCAAACAGCTTTTTTCCTTCCCTTCGCCGCCACCTTGAGAATAATCCGAAAATTCAAAAGTTCTCCGCTCTGCTGTTGTGACCTCCATCTAGAGCGAAATCTATCACCCCTCTATCATCTGACTGACCACAAACAGCCAGCAACTTTGTTTACTCTAAAAGTGGTACAGAGAGAGAGGCATTACACCGTCCAAGTCATCATTTTTTGCCTGCTGAACCCTGTTTTTCTACTTCTAAAGAATTTTACGGTCAATAATTTGACTGATTTTATGCTACACATGGTTGCAGTATCCATAAGTACTGTACATATCTTTAGATCTCTAAGAAATCCTCTGAAACTTCAATTACTGGCCAAGAATAAAAAAAAATTTCTGGTCACGCCGTCGCAAAGACCAATTTTGGCGGGGATTCTTCATTTCCGACCCTTCAGACGATTTTCACAGATTGCTGTAACTTTTTAACATTTATCGCTGATGGTATTTGATGGCAACTACAATGAGGAACATTTTGAACTGAAATTTGATCTTTGAATTAATTAAACTGGCGAAAATGACCCTTCTCTTCGGAGAGTTCAGATTGTGGTAAACTTTTAGAAAAATCTGTGGTGACCGCGTGAACTGAAGGGTACTTTCCAGTTTAAACTCTACCTTTCTCTATTCTAATTATCGTAGAGGTTATTAAAAAGGTCTTGGAGCAGGTGGAGCAGATAATCCACGGCTTTCTGGGCTCCAAGCCCTGGTCTGGCTCGGTCCATCTTCCCGTCTCCCCCTTCTTTCCTCAAATTGATCACTGCTCCGGCCCCCAGTCCCTCCATTTTCTCCCTCCCAAAAACTCTAAATTGTTTATATTTCCAGCAGCCGCTATGGCGCATGAGACCATACATAGTGGTCACTTCATGACGTCGGACCCTCACACCGACAGCCAAGAGGGCGACGAGGAGGACGGCGAACTCGAGGTTAGTTTTATATTATACTAATATTATTTTATTATATTTTATACTTTTTTTAATATAGATTCATATTAAAATAGATCTCCTTTAACCCTTTTCCTCAAAAAATGAAGACACCCCTCCTTTCGCGGGGGTTTTAGGTAATTTGCACAAATAATCACGCCAAAATGGGGGGAGTTTTAAATTTTCGGGATTACTGTAGCTTTTGGAATAATAAAAACCTTTAAAAAAGTTTAATTTTGAAGTTCAAATGGCTCCAAATAACCAACGAAAAGGTTCAATTTCATTATTTATGGTCCCCTGGCCGTCTGCAGGCCATTTTTGCGGCCAAATACCAAAATTCGTCCTCTTCCTGAAATTTTAAGGAAATTACGGTAAAAATCTCTTAAACTGGAACATTTCCGACCATAAAAATCCATTGGTAGCCCCCGTTTTCCCCAGCGCCCCCAAAAAAGAATTAAAGAATCCAATTAGTTGCACTTCCGTCCGTCCCTGCCCCGTCTGCCGATCCTCCCTCCCCCGTTTGACCTACGTGTCAATTCCATTGATGGGATGTTTATTTCCATTTCTATTCATTCATCATAGGGGACACAAGAGAGGAGAGGGTGCAGTGATACGAGTTTTATTGGAGCAGAGGGGGAGGAGGACCGACGTGGACTCTCCACGCGGCAACCACATCATACCACACATAGGGAGATCCGCTTTTCAGCCACTTTTCTCTCTTTTTCCTATTTTAGTGGGGGAAATTATTGGTACCAGAGACTTCTCTAGACTAATTGTAACCATTTACACCCTTTCCATAACCTCTACTTCCCTTTATCCCATTTATCCAGTCGAAAATCCTGAAAACCTAGTTTTCCTATCAGCTTTGGAACATGTTCCTAGTTCGCCCGCACCCGTAAAATCTCGACAACGCCGCGCACTTGAAACGCCTAACTGCCCGCGCAACTGCCGAGATCTTACGGGTGCGCGCGCACTGCTCTTTCTGACCTTCTTCAACCATTTTGGCTTTTAAAAGGTGCATTTTAACAGGCAAAAAAGTTATCCTCCCTTTAAAAACATGCTCTTTCAATGATAACAGTGCATTCTACAGGTAGATGTAGTGGAAGACGATGAGAAGCCAGAGGAGAACACGTCAAAAGACCACGGAACAGTAAGTTTTATGACTGATTGATTGATTGGATTGCCGGGGTCGGGCAGGCGTGAAAAAGAACCAATTCAGTAGAAGATCTCCCACTTTTCAGGATGACAAGCCAGTAACTTTTTATAAATTTGGACCAAAAATGACGAAGACAATTGCCATCGACGTCTCCTTGAATAAGTTGAAGAAATGTATCAAAGTCGCCTATAAGTGAGTCTTTTTTCCCGTCATTTCATCGATTTTCCCCAATTTTTGATCAAATAAGGAACCAGGGACCCTTTCTTATCATTTTCCCCTATTTTCTGTTCTCTGCCCCGTTTTTTACCGGGTTTTCTGATTAAAATCACCTTCTAGGCTCCAATTCTCTGATATTTTATCAGAAAAAAACTTTTTCCATTATTTTGGACTCTTTTTTGATAGAAATTTCGGTGTGTTTTGACCATTTCTTGACTCTAAATAGGAGGAGGAAGTGTTCTTTCGAGTAGAGAACATTTTCGAGGGCGCGCCTTCTTCAATTTTAATTGACCTTGTACCAATGAACTGGGGATTTAGCCTTCGATTTCGGTCAATGGAATACATTCAACGACTATTTTCGTCTTTTCTTTGGATTACAGTAGTCAAAATTCTTTAAAAATTAATTTATAGGGAGCCTATTCGCCTTGGACCCCGGGAATTTGAGGTCGGGTACTTTTTGCGGGCTCCAGGGGCCAGGAATCTAGTTTTTTAGACCAAAATTCCTGGAAAAGACGCCCCAGTAAGGTTATCTTGGGGTAAAGAGGGTTCCACTGCCCTCTACGGTCTCCAGTCTAAAATATTCCGGGTTAAAGCCGGCCATATCTTGATCTCAGGCGGCAAGACGTGGTTTTCCCTGTACCTGGACTTTGGTTATTGAATTTTGTGGCTTTTTAAATAACCTAACAGTAAAATTGAACCTTATATTGTCTTCACTGCCGTTATTGTACCGTTACCAAAGTTCTAAAACCATAATAAGCCTGCGATTCTCGATCCCACGGTCTATAGTCCATCCTAGCCCCTTTTGGTATCATTTTATCCCTATTCCCTACTTCAACTACTTCTCAAAAACTCAAGAACTCCTAAAATTATCTTCGTCAAAACAAAATAGAATCAAATAAGGAAACTATTATCCCCAATTGGGGGGGGGTGGGAAAACTGGATGGGGAAAGTGCAAAAAGGGCTAAAAATACTCTCCACCCTGTCTATTTTTGGCATCCTCCTTTTCTTTACTATGGGAAGGTACAGCACCAGGGAGGATGATGTAATGTAATAAAGACTACAGCCCCTCTCCAGTAGAAGGCTGTCCCTTCCCCACTCCCTGGGTCAGAATCTACTCCAAAACAAGGTGCCCTCACCAACAAATCGAAGCCGATTCGTGACCTAGTTGGCACCCGGCAGGACCTTTTTATCGACCCTGATCTTTTGTAGATCAAAATGAGAACACCTCTTTATCTGCCGGGTGCCCCTCCTGTTCAAAATGCCCCTCTCTGTCTCTCTAGTTTGCCCCCCCCCCCCACCATTTCTGTCTTCTTTATCGATTTGCCATCAACTATGAGTGCCCCTGTCCCTCCTCCTCCCCCGACCTGTCCTCCAGCTGTCCCCCAGATTGTCTCATTTCCAGTAAAATGACCACCCCCAAATGGAAAGACTTCAAAGGGATAAGATTGCATTGGAAACAGAGGATACGGCTAAATAATGTCATCTGGAGGGCGTACTATATCGAATGTAAGTGGTCGTAGTTGTTCTATGGATACAGTGAGGGCAATTTCAGTTGGCAAAAGGAACCGGAAGATGAAAAATCTACAGCTATTGCAGAAGAAAACGCCGTTCTGTTACTTTTCAGTACCAGATGAGGACACAACACATACAAAAATCGAGGTAGGAAGGAAGAAAAGCAAAAAAGATTAGCAGCAAGAGGTTTCGATCCTCTGACCTCTGGGTGCCCCAAATATTTTTGCCAGGTATTGAACCGCCGACCTTTGGATTATGGGCCCAGCACGCTTCCACTGCGCCACGCTGCTGACGAATTTTCGTTTGGGAATGAGGGGCTAGGAGGGTTTTGCCTCATACCGTACTGTTCGATATTACCTGCCGAGAAGGTACAGGTGCAGAAAAAGGGGAAAAAGACCGCGGCGCCCCTTCCCTGGTTGCAAGCTTCGCCTCCTTCCCTGTTTTTTTAAACCATAAAAGGTTATTTGCCCGGGAAAAGAACCACTAGAAGAGCAACATGTTTTTCACCTTCTCCCGTTTGTTGCCGCAGAAAAGAACATAAAAAGTAGGTCTTTTGACCACAAAGATGAGGACTATCAGGGGCGGGGTAACCCGAGATTAGACCAACTCCTCTTCTCGACAAACAACTCGTTCCTAGACCACTTTGCTGGCATTCTTTCACCAAAAATGATTGACATAGGTTCGTGTTTAATCTACACTTTAATAAAAAGTACAGTAAACCCATTAATTTTTCTATTTTCTACGTAAAAGTATTATGAGATTCGCGGATCGTTACCGTACTCCTTGGGTTATTTTGGGGTTCCTAACCATTCCAGGGGAAATTATATATTCCATACTGTATTTATTTCGTTGCAGGGCTCCGTAATGGAGGGAATGTACTGGAAGCGAGGAATGCCGGCCGTCTGTGCCCAGTACAAGAGGTGGAGGAATTATAGCCGCTACCGGAAGGGACACGAGAAACTACACAGTACCACGAATAGAAGGAAACGAGTATGTTTCTTTTCTAATAGATTTATTGGGAAATTAAAAAAAAAGAATATAATTAAAATGGTCTTTAGAATCTTTCCGGTCCGAGTACCTTGATGCTTGCCCCGCCGGAGAAGATACAGCGCTCGATGACGCCGCCCAACATGTCTTCCAATTTATTTGAATACGACGACTTTGAGAACTACTTCACTGACAGTCTCTTCGATTCTCTCAACCAGCCGTATCTATTTCCGGACAGGGACTTCTGTGGGTTTTTACCTTTTCTTCTGGTAATCTGAAAGCTATGCCTAAATCACGTTTATTTCACTAAAAAAGCCTTATTTCTAAAATCCCGTTTATACAAGATTGTAGAGTTTTTTCCGCTGATTCTTATCGTATCAAAATCTTTCGGGAAAATGTAAAATTCCGCTTCATGGCGAGAGTTTGAAAGTTGATGATGGCGCCCCTTTGAACTGCCATAACCACGAGTGGAACTATTGACCATTTAGGGATAAAAAAGTCCTGTTTTCAAAAATCCCGCTCCAGGCAAGTTGTTCAGAATTTTCTGCTCTTTCTGACGGTGTATTTCATTACAGTAAATATAGAACTAGGGAAGAACTATTTATTGTCCATTGACTCCAGTCGGGGGCTTATTACAGAGGGCGTCCTTGCAACAGGTGTGGTCGACCAGCCAGCAGATGTAGAGGGGATCTTCGCATCCAGACTCGTAGTAATCATTCCCGAACAGCCAATACTGCCGTTTGAGGGTCAGGGTGCATCCTTTTTCACACTGGACGGTGTTCAGAATCTGGCGGGAATCACCTAGAAATTTGAAATTTTGAAGGACCGGGTAAAACTACCGCTGTAGCAGGTGGTTGTGGAGTTCTGAGCCTGGCATAGGGCAGCCAAAGCAAGGAAGGAAACAAGAATGGCGAATTTCATTTCCAAGACGACCAGCCAGCCAATTTCTTTTATATAGGAGGCGATGTTTCATAAAGAAAACAAAATCCTGGGTGTCTCGGGCATTTCGGGATCTTTTCCCCATTCTTGACGCTCTCTTTCGTTTTCCCGCCTCTCAAAATTGAAACAATAACGGGGGAAATGAAAGCATAGATCATAAAGAAAGAAAACCAAAAAATGAATCACTTTGCCTGGGAAAATAACCCGGGAAACTGGACACTTGGACGGGATGGGACCAGAAATGCGCAGTAGGACTTCCGTTTGTCTCGATCGCCCTGGTGCGGTTGAATACTAAGGGCTACGGCTGCGGGACCCAGTTTTTCTTAACCAGCTCGACGAGACCTATCGAATGAGCTATCGTACCACCATTCTACTTGAAATTTCGGCCCGTGACGCCTTGATCAGTCTCGGGGAGGGGATAACTCAATTGAGACTGCTGGGCAGGGTTAGTATGGGCCCTATTTCAACTCGAAATAGGTGCAACGAATTCATTTTGGCAGAGATCAATACAGGAATAGATAGAGTTCGACGAGCTCTTTCCAACGGTATATGATAGAGCCACAGAGGTGGAGAAATTTGGAAGTTAGGAGGGGCAAAAGACGCTCATTTCATATACTGCGGGCGAAACCGACCCGATTTGAGTTTATACCCAGGGGAAACGGTAAAATCCGTATTCCCGTGGGGGTTGCTTGTTATGCTCCCTATTTTTTCTTATTGGCTGAAGAGAGCCATGTGATCTCCTTCTTTATTGTCCCCCTATTGTCTGGCTCAATCACACACAGTTCCTCCCGGCGGTATATTTGCTATCTCTGCACAGAGACGCTCTCTTTCATTTGATCAACTGCCAAATTAGTCAAGCCATTTTCAAAAAAGAATAGCAGCTTGTGGGTCCCGGATGGAAAGTATTTTCGGTACGAAATTTCCAATCAGGACCCCAAAAAGCCCGCAAAACTGTCCCGAATGGGGTCTATGCCCTTATTTTGGTTTCCAGCTTGCCTGGCACCTCCCGTTCCTTCCATATGAGACTAAAACCACAAATTCTTTTCCAGTAGAGACCCGAAACTGTGTAGAGTAATTTTTTGCTCTCTGTGTACCACTAGCAAGGCAACTTTTCACCCTTCACGTGGGTCAATAAAAGTGTCATGCCCACTTCCACGTGATCTGTACTCTCTGATCGACCTTTGATATACCCCCTATACTCTCTCCCCCCTTCTATCCAAACTAGATGCAAAACAGTATGATACAGTCGTCTCAACAATTCTGACTTCCCCCACACGTGGTGTGTCCCGTTATCATCTCCTCTCTGCCGTCGTTTCTTTTCCACGTGACGTAGCCTGGACAGAAAGGTACAGCCAAGAACTGTAGCCCCCCTTTTTCGTCTTTAATCTCGTTACATAAAAAAACTAAAAACAATATCAGTTATTTACTGAATAAATTAGAGGCTACTGTAATTAAAATTGTCACTTTTAAAACGAAAAATCCCTTCGGGAGTCAAAAATGACCGAAAAACGGGTAAAAGAGCGCGCGTCAGGGACAAAATTCGAATTGGCGGTGCATCATGGGCTATTTCTCAAAAAATTTCTATTTACCGTACTCTAGAAAGTCCTAACTATCACCTAACTTTCCCTAAAAATATAATTGACACAAAAAATTAAACAAAAATGGGGTTCTAGCCTGAAAATCCAATTGGGACGCCGGGTACAGTATCTCGCGCCTTTCCCTCACGTTACAAGCTTCTTTCTCTCATTTTGGCGTTAAATTTTATAAATATAGCAAGCCTACTGCTTTAAAAACATAGCTTGCTTTAAATTTGCCGATGTAAATTTAAAACATAGGCTAAAAATGAGTTAATTAGCGCGCGCAAACTATAAAACGGAATTGGGAGGCGGAATACGGTATTTTGTAAACATCAGGCAGTTCTATTACCAATTTTACGGCGACAAAATAGGAAAAATAGAATAATCTATTCACTTTTTATTTGAAATATTTTCAGTTGGCAACGGTAGTAACGCGGACATCATGCAGCCGGGCCTCCTGCCGCTCCAGCCGAGTTTGGAGGAGATCATGGCCAGTCTCGGTAAGTCTGCCCCAATCTAGCCAAGTCAAGCGGAGACAGTCAATCATCTGGGTTCCTCCTGATAAAGAGAAGACAGGGAGAGAGACCAGTGACCGAAAATATCACACCCCATACTTTTTTCTCGCATTTCCAGAAGAAGATCCGCCCCTGGAATCAGAGCGCTGTTCCCCGATGCTGGCCTCCCAAGCGACGGAGCACATCCCGGGCCCGTCGAGCATCCCGACCCAGGCGCCGCCGGCCGTCATGGCCCCGCCGCCCATGGCCCCCCAGCCACGACTCTCCACCCTGACGACCGCCCGACCAGCACAGGATTATGCTGTGGCAAGCATGTTAGTAGATTATAGGTTAGTGGGCCGGGCGGGGGGCATGCAAGGGGCCTTAGTTTTTAGTCAGCTTTTGTTGTTTTGTCCTGGTTAGCCATACCTTGCATGCAATGGGAATAACCCGCAAATTAGGGGCTTCAACTCCATTTTTTGACTTTAAAATGACTCAAATTCTTCTCCTTCCTCATTAAATTACCGTATCCTTCCTTAAAATATCCAATTATTGCCGCCATTTCGGCCTTTCCCAACCTCAATGCCCATAAAAGGCGGCACTGGGCTCCTTTGACCGTTCTCCTCCACTTTTTAGCCAGTTTACCCCTAAGAATAGTCAAAATTCTTCCTTCTCCTAGTTTTTTTACACTCTCCTTTTGATGGCTAGCTAGTTTTAATCAAGTGGATCCCATTTTCCCGGTTAAAATCAGCGGAATCCTGAAATTTCAATCCTGCGCGCCATTGTGAGCTTTGAAGGCTTCTATCTTTTGATTGCGTTGGCCAATTCTCAATTTTTCTTGAATTCTATTAAAGAGTCGGCTTCCCTTTACCTAGTAAACAGCATTGCTCCAAGAAAATAATAAAATAAAATAGTAGAGAGCTCCAAAATGGTCCAAGGCGCGCGTTTCCTTCTTTAGCCCCCCGTCACTCCTCTTTTGATTCCCTCTTCTTCCCAGTCCCCTGCTTTTTTGGTGCTTTTGTCCCAATAAATTTCGTAGACACGGGAAGAGCACTAGCTTATCAATTTCTACCATTTTGTGACTGACTGCCGACCTCCCACGAAGGCTAAACTGTGGCCTACGACATTCATGGCATTCTGCTTCCCTTTTCGCTCATTTTCCACGTTTCATCCCTTTTAAAATACAAAAAACCTTTGAACAATAATTGTTACATCCTAAACGATCTTCTCATCCCCCTCATTCTCTTTTTTTCTAATTTCATTGACCAGTATTCTTTAATTCTTGTTCCGCGCCCTGCCCAGTTCACGCGGCCCCGTACAGTCATTTATTATCCCCTCCATACTTTTTTTAACGGCCAAGAAAACTGGTTTAATGCCTCTAAAAGGTTCCTGACCCCTTATTTAACCCAGAAATTAATAAAAATTATCAGAAAATAGCCTAAAAGGCTACAAATGAGTACAGCCACAACAGGCAGCTATTCCTTATCATCTGTCTCCCCAGCTTTGGCGGCGGGGAATTGATCTTGTGCCGTTTTGATTGTTCAAACTGGAAGAGAAAGGGAAAGGCCGAAAATTAGATCTAGGATCCCAAAACTGGAGGAAATGACGTCGTCGTGTTTCAGTAACCAGTCCCTGTCGGCGGTCAACATGCCCACCAGGCAGCCCAGCTCTATTACCTCGCAGATGTTGATGCTCTCCTCCCAGAGTATACCGCCACAATACTCGACGGCTAGTTATAGTGGAGGCAGCTGGAAACCACCGCTGGTGAGTAGATTTTAAAAAAGTGTACCAAAAAAATACCGTAGCCCCCTCCTGATTTTAGAGGATGCGCGCGAATTTGAACCGTAAATGCGCGCGAGATACTGTAGTGCCCGTAGTTACGGTAGCGTGCGCAAATTTCGTCTTTTTTGACCAGCGGGCATGTTCCTGACTATTTTTTCAAATGTTTTTGAACGCTATATAAGAGACTATGACTTTTTTGAGGTGTTGGAAACATTTTCGGGCTTATTTTTCCAAATAGAGCGAAGAAACAGCGGACATTATCTATTCTCTCGTTTTTAACCTGCGTATTCGCTGCGAAACCAATTTTCTTTATACTAGCGGTTTTGTTACTTCATTTAGAAAATTTTGGGCGTTTTGAGCTCCATTTTGAGTCTTAAAACTTCTAAAAAGGTTACTGTAATGGGAACAAGAGCGTCCCCCAAGCTGATCCGCCTCCAAATTCAGAAAGTCCAGATCTGACCTAGATTCTCGTCTATTTTTAATAAGAAAAATGTGTTCCAAATCTTCTAAAGCCCCTGATCGTACAAAATAACATCTAAAAATGTTTTTGTTTTTCAGTTTGGATCCGATTCATCCTCGACATCCGGGATGGATACGCCCTACGTCCCTCAATATCTCCAAACCCAGACGGGATTGGGTCATTCTTCCCACTTCTCGACGGTAATACCTACCCAAATGGCTTGTTTTTATCAGAGGAGTAGTTACAGAGTAGTATCACTTCGATGAGGAGCAACTGGTGGATGGACAGCCCGCTGGCGGTGGCGAGTCCGCTCTCGGTGGGAACGACACCACTAGGAGGCAGTACACCCCTGAATCCGGCGACTCCACTGGGATTGGGACTAGGTAACACATAAAATATACTCTCTGGGACCTTTTAAACCTAAAACTTTCGAATTTTAAACGATTGATTCCCCGCCAAATCCCTTTTTTGGTTCTGGGGAACCTTTTCTCTAGGGAAGACCTGAAAAATTCAATTTTTCATCAATTTATGGTCTAATTTCTTTAATTTTTCGAAATTTAACTGCGTAGCTTTATTCACTACCCAATTTTAACAAATTTTGAAAAGTTTAAATTTCTCAAAAAGGCGGGAAAATGGTTAGAAGCCGCGCGCGCCTTACAAAAGCTTCAAAATCGGCCCGGGACCCAATTTCCCTAGGCAGTAGCTTTCCAACTGATAAAAACTACCGTATTCTTCCAGATTACACCGATTTAGGTCCTACGACGCCTCCCAATTTCCGAACAGAACTGCGATCTCCCATCGTCCGATCCACCGTCGACCCCAACGATATGCTCTCTTCGATCAAAGTGGATCCCTCGCTAAAATCGTCGTTGACCCACAGATTAGAGCAGCCTTCCCTCCTGAATAGAAGAGTGGTATGTTTTTCCGCCCGGGATCTATTAATTTAAGGCATTTTAGGGTCAAAAACCGGAGATTCCCGAACCGTGGCTGAGGCCGACGCCGTCAACAACAGCGAATCTTGGATTCCCCAGTGGGCCGCCCCGGACTTCCATCCCAGGGAGACAAATGAACGGCGACAGCCCTTGGAAGATCTCCACTCTGCAACCACCCATCCCGGTTTATCCATCCTTCGTCAACTCCACAACATCATCCATGCCTTCTACTCCTATTGATGACTCCCCACAGACATCGTCCAGATTGCAGAATCTCATGGATACCAGTGGGTTTTATTAAAATATTTCAATAAAAACCAAAAAAAGAAAAGAAAAATCGAGCGTATCATCAAAATCCAAAAATCGGAGGCAAAATATTCAAAAACGGACTTTTCCCGCGCGGTCGCTCTTCTTGTAAACCGTACTGTGGAAATCAGTGTTGGAAAATATTTGCGCGCTCTTTAGACGGATTTTTCTCAATTTTTCGACTTTTGTTATGGAAACATTTTTAGTTCATCTTGCTCAGCGAAAAATCTGCGTTTTTTGAAACCCAATGCAAGGAATTTTCGATATATTTCTACATTTCTGGAACACTTTGTATTCTTCATAGAGAGTATTCCTCCCATTTCAGGTCCCACAGAAATAGTCAAACAAGAAGAAGGTATGATGAGTGCTCCTCCCAGTGTAAAGCAATCTAAAGTCGGCAGCAGACAAGTCCAGGCGGATTCTACCCTCCATCCTGAGGAAAGAAAGAGGATATTGCATCTCTACGCGGAGCAGAATAGACGGAGCGCGTTAAAAGACGGATTTGAACAGTTGATGGACATGGTAGGAACCTTTTTTGCCTTTAAAATATGCTCTACCGTTCCAGATACCCGATTTGTATAGTGGTGGAATCAAACCGACGAATGCCGTCGTCCTGGCGAAGTCAGCGGAGCATATTCGTCGATTGGTGACGCAGAAGAATCAGCAGAATGATACAAAGCAAGAGCTACAGGATAAAATAGCCAGGCTGAACAAGAAAATTGCGTAAGTCTTACTGTAACCGGATATTTTGAACACCGCGCGAGGTGCCGAATGGCGTAATGCGTTGTCGCGCCGCACGCCGGTCAAACGTCACCGGTTCCATCCCCGCCGCGGAAAAGCTTCTTTGCTTTTCATAAAATCTCATTTCTCATCTTGTTCGTTTCAGAACAGCCCAAGCGAATCTTCCCTCAACCTCTGGAATGGTCTCCGCCCAAGTTGAACCCAAGGCGGCCCTCGAAAACTTCCATGACGGTTACGTGAAGGAGAGAAGTAGACGGGACTTCCGCTTCTGGGTCATGTCCCGCCTCCTACAGCCCCTAACCGTCGGACAGCAGCATTCTTTCGCCGCTGCGATGGCAGGCGACGCTTCCAGAGAAGAGTTATCGGCGAAATGCTCAGAATGGATGCGGATGCATTGGAAGGGACCGGAATTGAGACCGTTGGCCAGTAATATGCTGGTAAGTTATTTTAATCATTTTGGAACTCATTTCAAACCTAAAAACCGAATGCTCCAGCTAAAATCGTGGTAAATATAGCCAGAAACTGAACTGTTCGGCCCGCCTCGGCGCCTTTGAGAGCCACAGTTAGACAGCCGCCTCCCTGTGGCTGGCTCTTTCGGTTTAACGTTGCCCGTGCCTTTGTGGAGTTTTCCAAAGCTGTGGCTATTATTTTTCCAGTTTTATTTCCCCCTTTCCAGGTCCACCTTGCCACAAACACAGAAATGCTCAACGACCCCGGGTCCCTCCAAGACTACGTCAAGGATCAGCTCAAAAATCCCAGCATGTGATCTTCTCCTCCCACCCTTCCTTAGCTTATTCAAAGTTAGAGATTTCTATCACCCTATTGTTATTTTTTACCTTGTTAGAGAGTGTTTTTGTTAATTTTCCTCCTAGGAGCAGAGAACCAGATAGACACAGTTTTTGCCTTTAGTTTAGCCCCGTTAGCCTCCCAGCCGCCAAAATATTTTCGGGTATTTCAAAGCAGTTTTTGAATTATTGTTTAGCCGCGCTACCTCAACTGCAGAAAACAAAAAAAAAGAGAAAAAGATTGCCTGTTATATGTACATTGTGTCAGAGACAAAACGAGAGAGTGGAAGTGCCATAGATTAATGTATTTTATCAGTCTTTTTTGTTTGTTTTCTCTTGGACAGAAAGTGGTGATTAAAAATGGATCTTTATTTATTTTTGGTGGAGGGCAGCCTATATCCAACTGAAGCTTCTCGTGGGTGCAAGAATCGACTGACTCCATCTGACCTTCTTCACTTCTGTAAATCTATCATATACTGCCGGAAAGAGCTCGTCGAGCTCTACAAGATGCTGTTCTTATCTCCGCCAGAATGAATTTCCTGCACTTGTTATGGTTAAAAATAGGCCCCATACTAACCCTCCCCAACAGTTCCAATTGAGTTATCCCCTCCCGAGACTGATCGAAGCGCCACGGCCCGAAGCGGTCCAACTAGAATGGAAGTCCGATAGCTCATTCGAAAGAGCTCGTCGAGCTGGTCAAGAAAAACAAGCTCTCATCGCTGGAGCTCTTCCTATGCACCAGAACCAGGGCGAGAAAAAGTAACAACAGTGTTTGGACCAACCAAAATATTTATTTCTGATTTATTGGTACATTATTCACTGTTTATTGACGTTTAGTCAGCAGTCCTTGACACGGTTCCATCTTGGGACTGTAAAAGAACAAAATTAGGAGGAAACGAGTGAAAATAGAAGAAAAGAGGGAGAGATTACCACACACTTCAGGTACTTCTCCTTTCCAGAAGCCAAGAGGTGTTGATGATCTCCTTCTAGAAGGGAGTAGTCATCTTCTTGCCTGTAGTAGTCAGTATTGGGGAGGAAGGAGATCCCATCGGCGGTGAGTAGCGAACAATGACAGACAGTAGGATTTCGACAGATTACGGTACTTTTGACCCGACCCGTTTGGGTTCATTTGACTACCGTTAGACAAAAAGAGACCGGTTGAGACAGTTTCATCCAGTTTTATTTATTGAGCCTAATAATGTTACAAACTATGAAAGAATAGGAGCCCATAAATCAAGCAGCAGGGGCCGGTTGGTTGAGAACGTCTCCAATTCGTTGTTGTCTTCTTGAAAGGATGAATTCCTCCATTCCATTGGCAATAACTCGATATTTTGGAAGACACCAGGCCAGAAGAGCACAGTTGAGGATAGACAGGACAGGGGCTATGATCAGGAATTCTCCAGAAAGGGAGGAGTAATACAGTCGGGCTCCGAAATGGATATAGAGGGAACTCCAACTGAAGAGGAGCAGGAACCAGCCGACTTTAATCAGTAGGTAAAGAAGGGAGAGGAACGGGTTCCAGAGGAGCTTAAATATCATATGCTTAGAAAAAAATGGGAGAAAAACTTACTCCATAAGAGCCGGAACACATAATGAAGAAGATGTAGAGCATGGTGAAGAGGTGGAGGTGAAAGACAGCTTCCAGTCCGGTGAAGTGGTTCAGGAGAGAGTGGAAAACCATTATAATTGAGTGGAGAAGATGTACAATGGAAAATGGGGATCTACTGATGAGTAATCGAGGAAAGCGGCTCGAGAAAGCCATGGTAATCTCTTTGGCGCGTCCAAGACTTCCGGCTTCGCTTTTGTAAGGCTTCTTTCAGTCTTTGAGGTCTGAATAGGCTCAAATTGAAAAGGAATTCCTCTTTTTTTCAAGAGAATGGACAGAATTAGCGTATTGTTTTCAGTGAAAACTTTCCAGGTGAAAATACTTGGAATTACAGGATGCCAAGCGGCCAGAACGGTGCCGAATTGATTAGCGCCCATTTTCTGACTGATGCAGGCTCGGTAAACCATTTTTTACCTTGTTACAACTGTGACCTTGTAAGAATTGCCCTGACAAAGTTGTAGAGGTTGGAAAATTGAGCTGGAATTTACAGAAATCCGTGTAGGACGCTTCCTGGAGAAGGAAGTTGCCCATGGCGGGGTAAAAACGTCAAATTTCAGTTTCAAAGCTCCATTTTTGAGAAACTACGGTAGAATATACTGTATTTGCTTCCCAGCTAATGAATAGACCGTCCAAACTTTGAAATCTTTATGAAAAATACAATATTTCCTGAGAAATTAGGCAGCTGCCACTGGTAAGGCTATAAAATAGTCAAGTCTCCGTTGAAGTACCCTACTCTCAATGAAGTGAACATATTGCTGGTACAGTTTCATGTATCCGATCAGGGCAAAATGAAGGGCAAGTAGAAATAATAGAGAGATGAGGATATTCCCGGAGGACGGATTCTCAATTGGGAAACGGATGACCTTGTAACAAAGGACCAGGAAGATTTCAACCAGGAGGAAGTAGCCAATTCTGAGGAAGGGACGGATTAGGTTGATTTGTCTCTGAAATATGGGGTACGGTGGAAGAAATTGGGGATAAACTCACCCCGACGAGGGCTAAAGGAGGGACGAGCATGAGGAAATAGAAGACGATGATCAAGGCGTGGATGATGAACAGCTTCCATTCAAAGAGAAACGAAGAGGTGTAGAATTCCTCGAAAAATGGAGAAGCGATGTTCTCATACAAGTCAGTGGTCATGGAGGTGATGATGAGAAGGGGCAAGTGATTAAACTGGTCAGTACAGTTTATTACGCTTTCCAGCAACGTGATTCATTGATTTTCTCCTCTCAGGTCACTTTTCAATTAGGTAATGCCCCTGGTCATCCTATCATATGGCTTTATCGCTTTCTTTCTGCATATGTTTATTGCCGATTAACCTGCTTCATAAGTAAATTTGGCATTTCTCTTTTTAGGGCATATGGACAAGAGGAAAAAAGATTTATTGCTCGATATGGACGATAGATATAAAGACGTGTGCTTGTTGTTGCCCTACAATTAAACATGGGCGTATGTATTCGGAGATTGCCCTTCACAAGTAACCGTAACAAAGGCTATCATGTCCTCCTTAGCCATCAGTGCTCCATCAGCTCTCGCCTTGCTGCATACTTCAGTTATCCTATTAAACTGGTAATTCAACGGGCAGACTAAACGGGCATACGGTAATGTGTAAGCGAAAAAGGTCGAGTCAAAAGCAGCTGGGCTCGAAGTACCAGTTTTGGGTAGGCTAACGGAATCCAACTGATGATTAATAGTTAATTTTAAACAAAAAAAAAGACTAACAGCAGCTTCAATCTTCGCTACAGTCTTCCCAATTATTTCCATGCTAACCGATACCTTCCCAGCTAAAACAATGTCGCACCCTGAATTAAAAGCGTTTACCTGCAGCTTCAGCAGCATTTTGATTAACCGGAGTGCATGCCTTCAAAATATTTTAAATAAAGGCTATTAAAATGATATCTTTACCCAAAGGAGAGTAGGCAAGAAGACGAAACTGAGAAGCACGAAGGAAGGATGCATTGCTAGTGAAGCTCCTTTCCATCTCCAGATATTTATAGCCCCCGAAGACGAGCAATATCAATACAATAACGGCTAAAAGTGGTGGTCAGGGGATGGTTATGGGATGGCTGTATATTCCCGAAATGTCGAAATCTGGAAGGAGGAAAGGAGCCAGCCACGGAATAACCCCATATCCCTCTTTCTCTATTGGTTGACATCATCTTGTACCCCTATTTTAATTACTTACCCTAAAGTAAACATGAAATACTACAAAATCTCCTTCAATTCCATAAAATCCCGTCAGTTTGTAATCGACTGTTTGCCTATCACGTGTTCGCCGAGCTATAATGGCAGTCTTCATAGTCTCAATAGGGAGGAACATAATTTTGGCTGATTCATACCGTCTGGGAAGATTATATAGCCAGTTGATGATGTGCAAATGATGGGAAGGTCTTCTAATTTGTATATTTTACACTGAAACCATTCAAAAAGGACTGTAGCACGGCTAGCGAAGGATACAGTGCCTCTTCCCCCTTATGGCTCCTTTCAGGGAGCTTGGGAACTGAAATGAAGAGAAACGATTAAACAAAATTGGAAAGGGTACTGTATTTTCAGTTTATACCAGGAAAAATACAAAGATTTCCATTAATTTTCTGATTTGGTGCCCCTTTTCCCTTCAGAAGTAGTCCAAGCCGTCTGTGATAGCATAAACTTCCGCTGCAACTACATTTTCCCATTCGTCAAGATTAATGCCCTTTCCCAGTTAAACTTTGCCTATAAAGTTTCTATAAAGTTCTCCTTATCCTTTTCTCTAATTACCTCCTCATCTTTTGATATCAAAAACCGCCAAAATTTAAAAAAAAACGAGTGCAAGAAGAGGGAGAAGAGATTTATGTGAGCTCCCCTAGACGGCAGTTCTTTTTTATTGGAGTCCACTTCAATTTAGAGAAGCAGTTCATCATTTTTACGATGTTAATCTTGTAGAAAATTGGAAATTCTCTTGTCACGTGAGGGGGGAGAGATGGAGACGGGCAAGGAATTAAAATTGCAAATCACTGGGAATAAAAAGGAGAAAGGCAGGGGAGAATGGACGCCGGTCTTCAAATTATCGCCACGGATCGAAATCATGCGATTTTCATAAATATTTTGATACTGTCAGAATCAGCAGAAAGTTCTCTACAAAACTACTGGAAGCAGAATTTTCAAAATTGGACTTTTTTAGTCTCAAATAGTCAAGAGTTCCCCGCCGCAGTGATAATAAAATGCTCCAGACGCCCTTCCTGCTCGTCTATTTCCTAACCGGTGATTAATTTTTATCCCTCAGCAATTCTTCTCCACCCACCCTTATTCTTTCGTTTGCCTCGTGTTGTGTGTATTGATCCCCCTGTTCTATTCCTTTCCATACACGAGTCCTTTTCTTTTTCTGGCCATTTTCCCACACCAAACGATCGACGCCCAGCCACGGTTCCTCGCACCGCCTTGCTCTCTTTCCCTATTATTAGAGAATCCTTCCCCCTATTGAATTCCTTTCTATGTTCATTT
Organism: Oscheius dolichura; assembly: GCA_932521035.1. Lineage (NCBI taxonomy): Eukaryota > Metazoa > Nematoda > Chromadorea > Rhabditida > Rhabditidae > Oscheius > Oscheius dolichura. The sequence goes on along the minus strand of OW051494.1, from coordinate 326,921 downwards.
TTCTTGGGCAACCTAATTCTTTACTCTCTATTTCTCATTTTATACTTCTTTTCACGGTTAATAGTCTTTTTTCCTCCAGAAAACTTGAAGCCAATAACCATCAACCCGGCAATAATGGGAAGAACTGGAATCAAAATGCCAACCCTGGTGAGTTTTTGTCTATTTTTCGATTGGATTCTGACCCTCCCCCGTAAAATCTTGGCAGTTAGGATAGCATCACCGTTCTGATTAAACCTATCAGGGTTCTGAAGAGAATTAATGCTGCCGAGATCTTACGGGTGCCGGGAAACCCGGACTTTGACGCCGGAAAAGGAAAATTCCTCTTGTGACGACGTTTTGAACTGCAAAATTGCATTTTCCTACTGTAATTTCCTGTCCATTATAATCTTCCAGGTTCCCTTCGACGAGGACACCACTGAGGAATGGAACGAAGAGCTTCAACAGGCCCACGGCCCGCCGCGCTCGTCTGTCCCACGGGGTATCGTAAACGTGGCGATGCAAACAGTCAAATCAGTCCCCCATCTTCTCCAAAAGACTAAACCAATTGTTTCTGTTAAAAGAAAGCCAAGTATAGTCTTTCTTTGTGAAGTGAAGAAGAAAAATCCGAAAGAATTGGAAGGATCTGGGGCTAATAAGGAAAAACAGGGGGTAAGAAGCAGTTTGATTGGGATAATGAAGAATTTTAGAATACAAATGAGCTGAAACCTATCAATCTTCTGGAGAAGGGAGTGGGCACTGCTAAAAAGGATCCTGGAAAGAAAAAGAGGAAAGAAGGAGAGAAAAAAGAGAAGATACCCGAGCTGGTAAGCTTCCGTTCGACTCTTTTGGGTCCCGCCTTGAATTGGAGTAATCTCGACCTTTTCAGACCTCTCTAGAGCAATTTATCGAGCCCAAAAAGAAGAAAAGAGGTCGTCCAAGAAATGAAGACCGCCTTCCGGAAATAATAGCCGTCGAAGAGAGACAGTTCCTGAGTCCTCCCACGACCACCAGAAGCTGCTGTTGGTCCCCCTTTCCCCCTCTTCCCAATCCAACCAAAAAGGTAACCCAGCTATCGCCTATTACAGAAACATGAGTAGTTTTTAGAGAGATCCACTGAATCCAAAGCCGGCAAAAGTCCCAATGCGTCTTATTGTGGCAGAAGCGGAGGGAACCGGCATTCTGGCGAGGCAACGGGCAAGTGGAGGGAGAAGATACGGGAAAAGGGTGATTTTCAGGGCCGGCCAAAGAGATACCCTCAGATGAGAGGAAAGAAGGCTCAATATTACCACTTGGTAAGGTTTTATCCCCGAGAAAAGGACAGACAGAGGCTGGGCACCACAAAATTGGTCCTAATACTGCCACACCCGTTTTAAAACCAAGAAATAGCTTGCGATCCCTTCGAAACCCATATTTGGGTCCTGTAGCGACTTCTCTAGGTCCCTGGCAGTTTCCCTGACCAAAAAATTCTACAGTAGCCCTACCTGATCCCTTACAAACTCGTCAATAAGGCGGAAATTCGAACATTCAAAAATTTCAGAGGATCAAAGCTCTCCTCCAGCTGAAGGGCCGCATTCCCCCTATTATCCAAGACCCAGAAGAGTTAGAGAAACTGGCAAAAGAGGCAGAAGACGGAAAAATGCTGGAAGAGTACACAAATCCCACCCCGAAACCAAAAAAGAGACGAACATTGGGCAGCAAGTTCGCCCAACCTTATATCCCCCCAAAGCCAAGGAAAGTGAAGGTTCCTGAAGGCCAGCCAAAGAAGAAAAAGAGACGGACAACCATTCTGATGCCGGAGGTGTTTATTAGAAATAAGAAGGCTAAACTACGGGTTCGTTATGGTACTTTAAATGAAGGGAAAGAGAATTTTAGAAGAAGAAGAGGGATGAAGAGAGGCTGAAGGCCTTGGCGGAGATGGAGGTGGCAGGATCGTCTACTAGCCAGTTTGAATCTCCCGCCTCTATCCAGATTAAAGAAGAGATCAATAATTGTGTTGTAAAGGAGGAATAAATGTTTCTATTAAGCATAAAATCTCAGTAAGGCGAGGATTTCCGAAGCGGTGGGGTTCTAGTCCACAATAATCAGTATCTACCCCCTCTTCTCATGAAATTCCCCCTCCCCTTATTTTCAAAAATATCTGTTCCTAGACAAACAGAAGTGCCTGAAAATCCCCTCAAAATTATAGTACCTCCTCTGGTGTCTGTTGAAAAATGCACGGTTCCCTGAACTTTCACGCGGCAGACGTTTTTTTATCAATCCATGGCGCCGCCAACGGGCGGTCCGTTAGTCATCGCTCCTATCTTTGTCTCTCTCCCTTTCTCCCTTTCCTTACTCTCCAGCATGTTTTCCCCCTTTATTATTGCTAAAAACTTTCAGATCTTTCTTGGTTAATGAACTGATCGACATATATTGCGATCCGGTTGGAGACTGTCATACTTACACGTCTCTCTTCACTACAATTCAAATTAAAAATGGATTAACGGGCGGAAAAAGTAAGGTTTCTAGCGGAAAAGTTTTCTATTCTCTTTCTTTTAGCCATTCTTCCAATAAAATAGAGTTCCTGTACCATGTTTCACTTCCAAGAAGTGAAAATCAGTGAAAAGCACCTTAAATGGCGGCAGAAGCGTCCAATGGATAGTACTCTTCAATTCGATCAGCAAAGGAGCTTCAGCTGCAACGAAAGACTACATACACAGTCAGATCCCTGATTTTTTATTAGGACTTCCAATAATTGAGTAGCTTTTTTGGCACAAACAGCCTGATGTATTATACAAACACACGCCGGATGCGGTCGATTTATCTGGTCAGTTCGGCTTTCCTTCTTCTCCCTAACCACTCTTTTTCAGAAATTGCTTCCATTTCTGGTGATTACTCCTTATAAGTCCTACAACAATAGTCTATGGTTATATATAACATGTCTATTATTCGAAGAGCAGCCAACTGCTGGAAGTTTAATGGCGGCAATAATCCCCTTTGACAATGTGAGTTTTTCATCTTAATTTCAGGTGGGAGAAGATTTTCCTCCCCATTTTCCCTAAATATTGACCTTATTCCTCTTTCAGGTGTATAATCCCGTCCCAGCCTTAACAGCCATGTTAGATGGCCGTTAAGGATAGCCACCGGAAACAGGTAAGCTATTATTTTATGTTCTAATGAATGAAGAGACGCGTTTCAGGGATGAAGCGTCTGTAACGAAGTGTGCGTGCGCGACTGGGATAGCCAACATAGTAGCTGGAAAGTTTTTTCTGTTGTGTTACAACCATTTTGAGCCGTCAAAAAATCCTAAAAACTGGTAAATTGCGTTGGGATACCGAGTCCGCGCCAGTAAGGCGCATTTTCGAGGCTGCGTGCGGGCTTGCGCTTTTCCGGTGCAAGCTATCCAGTACACTAATTACAGTATACCAAACATTATAGACTACTTGCACCGAAAAAGCGCAAACTTTTTGGTTGCTCAAGACTAAGTGGCACAGATTTCAGACAGCCTAAACTGAATTCCTCCCAGATTACAGTAGTTTTTATAGGAAAAATGAATGTTGAGGATGGCAAAGGACTCTCACCAAGTGAGAGAATTACTTCTAAAGTATCCAAATTGTTTTTCGGACCACGTACAAGCCATGGTTTCATACAAGATCGTTGAGTGCAGAGGTTACTCCCTTTTTGAAGATTTTACACAGTTTTTGTAGATTTACAATCCTACATCTCACAACAATGCCAATTCTTGCTGATAGCTACACATGACAGAGTTGAAGCGACACGGTAAATGATCGCATTATGTAGCCGACATGAAAGATATTTAGAGAAAGAAAAAACGTGTTAGTTAGGCCCTTCTATCCGAATAATACCGTAATTTTTAAGGTTTGTAGGAAGAAAAAAGTATAACACTTTACCTATACTCACTTCCCTTACACTGGACGTCAACTTCCCATAGAAAGAGAACAAGAAGTGGAAAAATGAGAATATTATGGGAGTAGACCATGGAAACATGAAGAATATAGATATTAAATAAGGAAATTCATTAATTTAAAATGATATAAACATCTCAATAAACATATTAAATAACCCATATTGATATATTTGCTTATAAAAATCCGAATTCTCTAGCTGGATACATTAGTGGCTTACGGTAGTAGCGGCGCACCGGCTATTTAGCGCCTAACGCCGCTACCGTAACCACTTAGCGTTAGTAGGCACTGCCGTTTGAATTTGTTTGCCCCGGATGATGTTTATCTCTGCTTTTCTTTAGATTTTACTCTATTTTCCCCCATTTTTTACTTATTTTTAGCCAAAAACAGCGAGAAAGCGACAAATGGCTTCGAAAAACAAGGAGAAGGAGGAGTATGAGGTCAGTTTAGCTCTTATTTTAGTCAAAAATCCCCTTTTTTTCAATGATTAGACCCAAACTTTTGTGCTTTTCTGTTATAATTCGATAAATTTCCCGTTCTAGGTGGAGGAAATCCTAGAAAAGAGGAACCTAGACGGCAAAGATGAGTATTTTGTATCCTGGGTCGGATTTCCCACGTCTGAAAATAGCTGGGAGCCGGCTGGGAACCTTGTCAGCTGCCCGCAACTGGTAGCTGCATTTGAAAGGGCACAGAACCGCAAGTGAGTCGATTAATTTGAATTTATGCTAATTTTTGACTTTTCTAGGTCTGGACGCCCTCTTTCGGCCCAGAAGAGAACTAGCCCTCAGTCTACGCCTAAGAAGACTCCCGCCAAGAAAATCGCCACCCCTGCCAAGAAATCCATAGGGGCGCTCTGCAAATCCGCCAAGAAGTCAAGCGCCAGGTGCGTTTTATTTCCTCCTTTCTACACTATTTTCCCAACTTCTCCCGTTTTGTGACCATGCTCAGGAGATTTTGACCCAGAGCCAGGAAAAAGAGGCCGTAGAAAAAGTTTTGTCGAGTTCTAGTGGTCCTGGAGCGGGAAAACCTCTCCCCGTTTCTTCTGGTTACGGTCACAGGGTCTTGAATGGAATTATTTTCTGTTTGACCGCCTCCTCTTCTTAAAATAAGCTTCAGGATGTCCAACTCCGCATGGTCCCCCATTAGAAGAACTTCCAAGAGAATTCACGAACTCGCCGAGGAAGAAGAGCAGGAGACTCCCCGGAAGGTCCCCAAGGTGAGGATTTTCTTCTTCCTTTTGGATTTATAGACCATTTCCAACGGATATTCCTCGGGAAAACCTCTCCGCTAGGAAGTTTTCTAACGTGGTTCCATAGCGGAGACGCACCCCCAAATTTGAATCCAGGGAATATTCAGTGGAAATGGACTATATAAGGCTTTTGGACGGCGCTTCTGGGGGATTTTTGCTGCAATTTGGCTCTAAAAGAATGCTCCTTAAAATTGAAGCCAATTTGTATAAAATAAGTCTCATTTTCAGGACACCATTGCCCTCCTCCACGAGCACAAGAAAATTGCCACCCCGGGCAAGAGTATTCTCCATCAGGTCGAGAGGACTATGGAGACCCAGGTAGTTTATTTAACTGGCCTATTCCTATCCAAAATTACCTTTAAATATCCTATTTTTCCAGGACGATGATGACGAAGACGAGGAAGAGGAAAAAGAGGCAGCTGCCCCCGGTGGGCCGTCGTGCGTTATTCTGTAAAATTGTGTATAATGTGGAAAATTTCTTTTTTTTTTACTTTGACGTTTCGTTGTATTCATTTCACTCTAACCAGCTGCCTTTCTGTGTTACCTCCACCGACGTATCGTGCCGCTTTTTTCAAACAACATGTGCCTGCCATTTCGATCTCTTAATAAACCGAATTTTTTCAAATTAAATTGGATTGCAAAGGCTTCAAGCGTCTTCTGATCAACTACTTCTCGAAATAGGCCTTTCTCACGGCTGTCTATAAGAAGTAGAGCCCAATAGGCTACAGTGAAACAGTGTCTAGACAGAACGGCAGTCGCTCAAGGTGGGAGAGGCTCCAATCTTCCCCGTCAATCTCTACAACCTGTTGAGAATGGCGGCTAGTAAACCAAACATAAGGCGTTGACCCGGCTAGCGATTGCTAGTGGTCGCCACGAACCTCTTAAAAAAATCTTGACCTCCCTTAATCGCTACTGGTTTCTGATCCTGTATGGTCTCCTGCTGCCGGATCACTCCTTGTTAATCCCGGGAATTTCAAATTTTAGGTGAGGGATGGTCTCTTTCTCTTCTAAAGAGAGGGAATTGAGTCTCCATTGTTATTTTCGATTGGACGGGGAAGACTTTATTCAGTATATATAAATAAATACCCAGCATTTGGCACACGTGATGAGCGGAAGGGGAGAAAGAGAAGGGAAATTAGGAAAGAACACGGAGTGAAAGGAGAGGGGACGGAGAAGGTTTCACAGACTAGAATTCACCAGTTGAACCGCGGCCATTTTCAAAGCGGCCTTCTCCCATGCTTTCTCCCGGAACCTCTGGAAGGCCGAGCTCAGCTGAAAGTAAATAGATCATGGAAGTCTACAGCTTCCAAGAAAAAACAGCAGAAGAGTAACATACTGGACAAGGTTCTTCGTCCAGGCAGCAGTCCTCGATCAAGTCGATATTCTCGAAATCCATTCCCCGTGGTTCCTTTTGCGTGACCATTGGGAGATAGGGCGTATATCTTGGAGCGTAGCGGAGAGAGGAGCCCGTCTGGGCGGCGGAAGCAATCGGAAGAGGTTCTTGGCTGCTGGGGACGACTTCTTCCTTGATCTGAAATGTTCATTTTGTAAGAATTGAATGGATGTTGAAGTTGGATAAGCTGGAAAGTGCTCTAACGAACCTTATCAAAATAATTGGACGGGAGAGGATTTGGCGAAATGGAAGTCGACACTTCCTTGGAAATCATCTGCTCCTGAAATTCTTCTTTAACAGTTAATTATTCTGTTTTAAACCTGAAGTGGAGACGAGCAATCCAGGGAAATAGGGTCGGTCGGCTCGACAACGACGGAATGCCTGGGGCTCATGTCCACGTTCTCGTCAATGGCCTGAAAATTTAGTTATTAGGACCTGCAACGGGGTATTTTATACCTGAGGAGGAGGAGAGAAACGGGGAGCAGCATTGTCTCGATCTTGAGCAGGAACTGAGGAGATGGAAGGGGCAGGCGCAGCTGGAGAAGTGGCCAGAGGACGCCGAGCCGCTGCAGGAAGAGCTGGGGAGACTTTATTCTGAAGAAGGACTGGAGAGGAGGGAAGAGGCTGAGCGGGAGGAAGAGGAACATCTTGCAGTTCAGGGGAGGCGGAAGACGACGGATCAACGATCCTAGAGCCTTCTGGACCAGAGCTGGACGACGGGGCTTTGGGTCCTCTCTTCCTACCGGCCCTCTTCCTTTTCTTCCTTTCAGGACCAGAAGTGGCTGAGCTGGTTGACAGGTCCTGGGGTGCCCTCTTCTTATACACCCTCTTTGGTTTTGTTTCCTTTTCTATGGAGGGGTAACGCTTGGCATTTCTAAACACTATATTCTTTCTAGATAGCTATAAAAGCCTACCTGATAGGGAGGACCCCATAATTCAAAAGGGCACCAGCTCTGGCCTCCTCCTCGGCTTTCTTCGCCTCCTCCAGGGCTTGTCTCTTCTCTTCCTCGAGTCGTTTCTTCTCCTCTCTTGCTCTCTTCCTTTCTTTTTTCTTCTCTTTCGCTTCTTCCCAAGCTTCCAAGGCGCAATCATTCTAAAATTACTCGGTTGATTATTCATGTCTATTGAAACGCGTACCACACTATCCTCGCTTTCCCAACTGTCAAACTCCTTCGCCCAGCCCTTCCATCTAATAAGAAAATGGAGAACTCCTCCTTCTACCTTTTCGGCGAGGATCCTCTTAACTTTCCAGAACTTTTTAGTCATTCTTGTAGTGTCTAAACTTTCTGATAATCAACTACTCTAACCGGGAAGGGGAGAAAAGGTACGGTAAGAGGAGCGCGCCCCCTATAGGAGAACAAAGGCGCTGAGATGACCCTATTGCAGGGGAAAAACTACAGATTTTAGATTAATGGAAGTAGAAAAATGTAAAATGAGGTCTATTTTAATTTAAAAGAAAAAAAAATTGAAAAAAAAGGGGAAATATCCTAAAAAATTAGAGCTAAAGAGCCCGAAGGAGTGACCATTTGAAGGTCCGATCCCCCCTGCCCTATAGAGCAGATTTACACGTTTGTTTGCTTTGTTAAACTGTTGTTCAGAGAGAGGACGTCTCAACTGTTGACGATTATGGCAGCGGGGAGAGAAATAAGAAAAAAAACGAGCAGGGAGAGAGAATTTTGCAAAAGATTGCCGCGCCGGTCTTCCCCGGCGCGCTGATTCACATTCCTTAATTATGAGTCATAAAGGCAGAGCGCAGCGGGGAAAAGAAAAATATAGCGAATAATATAGCTGGTGAAACTAGAGACAGTTGCCCTCTCTACAATAATAATCTTCCCCCGGAAAGAAGAAACCTACGGTAAACAAACAGGAGCGAAGATCTTATCTATCCTCACCCAACTGGCGGGCAGCCTTATCGCGCCGCAGGGGGCGGTCAAGTTTCTGCATTTCGATTAAATCCACTCATACCAACCTTTAAGCGCGGGTTTCAAGAGGGTTTCAGGGAGAAAAATGATATATAATAGTCCATTTCCAACGGATGTTCCACGGATTCAAATTTGGCGGCGCGTCTCCCCCGGGGGGACCCGGTTTGGTTTGAAAGCTTCCTGGTCCCGTAGCTGAGAGGTTATCCGTTGGAAATGGACAATAACTAGTTCCTGTTGTTCCTCAATCTAATTGCCCCTTTAAAGAAGAATTTTGAGCTGCTAAATCTGGAGTAAATTGGGCGAAACCGGTAGTAAGTGATAAGACAGGCGGAGGATGCCCCTTGGCTGGGTCATACGCCTCAAAAATGAGTGAAGGGATGAAAAATGGCCTATGGTCTCTATTCCTCCCGGAAGATGGAGGAATAGATGTCGTAATGGAGAGAACGGAGTAATAATTAACGAAGGGGTCTCGTTTGTCGCTTCTGACCCTCGCCCCTTCCAGAATTCCTCTGATCGTTGTGAAATTTAGCCTTCCCTGGTTCGAAAATGGAGTAAAATAGAAGAACACAAGGAAAAATAGGTGGTTACAATTGGGATAAATAAGGAAACAGCATGAGAAATCAATTACAGCCCGTTGAACAACTGGAACTGGGGGGAAAAGTCGAGGGGACGGCAAAAACTCCGAAAAGAGACTCTCTCAAGCTCTTTAAATTTGTCACCTAGCTGTTTCCCTCCCACCAGCTGACACATTGTGAATCATCCCCGCTCCCGGTAAAGGTTGTCTCGTCGCAGAGGAGTTCGTAACGGATGATAATAGACTGTTGTGACCATATAGCTTTAAAATAACGGTAATAAGACAGAAGACCGAAGAGGAGGTTGGCCCGGGGAACGCGGTAAACAGGGCTGACTCAACCCGGTCAAGGAATTCCCCCTGGGAGCGGGCTTTGTCCTGGAGCGCGGTAGCGAAAGAGGTCAAATACTGATTTCTGCAAGAAATACAGTAGGAAACCTGACAAGGAAAGGTAGAATAGGCTGGTAGGAGTTCGAGGATCTGTCTATTTTCTCAAGAGTCTTTTGTTTTAGATATCTACGAGCTTTAGGAGTCAGGGCACCGCCGCCGCAATTATCAGTGGGAGTTCTCGACTATTTGAGCCTTAAAAAAGGGCTAATTTCAAAATTCCACCCCGGTAATCTTATAGAGAACGGTCTGGGGAATCTAGTAATACAAAAATCTTTAGAAAAGCGGGTGATTTCGATTCGTGGCGAAGCTTTGAAACCGAAAATCTTGAAAATGAAATAGAATAGAGAAAGGGGAAGGAATCGAGGGTACAAGTAGAGAAATAAATGCGGGAAGTATTGCGTAAACGGCAATCGGTGTATCTGGTCAACAGCTGTGACCACGTGGATCACGGACATGTGTAGACAGGGAGGAGGAGGCGGCTCTGCTCTTTTAGCACAGCACGTCACTTCCCTCTAAACGGCTGTAACTGTCGTGACTTTCGTTTATTCCTCTCATACGTTTCCCCCCGTCCCGGTCACAGTCTTCTTCTTCTTTTTATCGAGGTTCTTCTTCCAGTTGACGACGAGTTTTCTCTGCCACAATGCCGCATTCGTTCTCCTTGCACTGCCGGGACGGCTTCTGTCCCGGGGGACGGTGACTACTCCTCGCCAGCAGCTTTCCATCTCGGACTTCTTTCCGTCGAAATTCTTGGCATTTTCCATGGTAGAAATCAGCAAAAATGACGAGGAATATCACGAGGACGAGCTTATCCAACGAGAGACGATGATAGTCCACGTCGCACTGGCCACCGGCGGCCAGGTGACGCTGAGCCGTGATCGTCGCCACCAGACAGATGAACAGCGCCACTATTTGAGCTGAAAATGGCCGGAATTAGACTAGGAAAATGGAGAAAAACCAACCAATGGCCACGGAAAGCCAGCAGGGCCGGATACCGGCAACCTTCTTCGGACTGAGATACGTGTAGAGAAGGGCATGGGAGCAGAGATTGGTAATGATAAACCATCTGAAAATAGGAGTACTGTAGTCTTTTAAAATAGATATTATTGGAAATTATACTCTGTGAAAATATTCTCCCGGGCTATATTTATATAACTTCCGGGGCTTGTAGAAACCGAAAAATAAGGTCTACAGGGAAAATGAACATACCCCCAAGTTACTCATGACCTGCTCTTTAAAATGAGCTACTTTAGGCTGCCGAAATCCTATTTTTGGGCCCTCAGGAGCCACAAAATGAGCAAGACTCGAGATTACGATTAAAAAGAGGTAATTTTTCGATTTGAGGTCACCTGGCCAAGGAGGACTGTTGAGTGTAGCTGTGCCATACGTAGAGCAGTGTTACGGTATGGTGGAATACGTGCAAATCGAGCGGGTTGCGTCCCTCCGTCATGATGAGCATCGTCTCCGCCAAGTCGACTACTTTACTGATGACAAAGAGCAGCACGACAGTACCCGTCCACCAGCCATCGTAGAGGTGGCCACGCCGACAGACGGAGGCTGTCCATCCCTCGGAGAAGAGGATCCCCATGGCCGGGAGGAAGGCGGCGAAAAGGACCAGCTGCAGGATACCGACCAGGTAGTACCACCGAGGGAGGAGGCCGTGCCGGATGACGGGCACACGATGCGGGTAGAACTTGACCAGGAGGATGTAGACGACGGCCAGGGCCCAGACGAGGGGGGTCTTGGTCGTGGCCCATTCGGTGGGGGAGCTCGAGGTCTGAAAAATGAGAAGGGTTAGTGGGAAAAGGGGAAGGAACAACCGCCCGGTGGTGGGGATCCATGGCAGACGGTCTCTCAATCTTGGAGTTTACCAGAAAAATCCCTAGAAAACTACCATTTTCACTTTTGGCGCGGTTAGAGAGAGCTATCCAGCGGCATATCAAGCGCTAGTAGAACACATGGTTTTTATCCCCTAGTTCCCATCACGATCAAGTCCGGGAAGTAAGTTTGAAAATTCAAATCTTCTGTTTCTCTTTCTCGCGCTGTTGCTGTTGAATACTAAGGAATACGGCTACGGGACCCAGTTTTTCTTGGTCAGCTTGACGAGCTCTTTCGAATGAGGTATTAGACTTCCATTCTAGTCAAGATTTCGGGCTGTGGCTCCTCGATCTTTCCCGGGAGGGGATAACTCAATTGAGACTGATGTGGAGGGTTGGTATGGGGCTTATTTTTAACCAACTTATTTTTAACCACATGTGCAGAAAATTCCTTCTGGCTGAGCTGTAAACGCCGCTGGAAAGAGCTCAGAGAGAGCAATTTAGTGGTATATGATAGAGCCACAGAAGTAAGGAAGAAGATAGCAATTTCCCGCCCAAACCAAAAATGACCGGATCTTTCGAGATTTCTCTTCCAGAAACCGTCCTAACTCGTTTTTCCCAGAACCAGAAAAGGCTCGCCCGGCTTATCCCCAGATTACCGTAAGACCATTTATATACTCCAGCCGAAGCTAGTCTTCAATCAGTTGTGAACGATCACCGGCGGAGAATGCAGTCTCAATTTCTGGCGCAGTCACAATTTGCCCAGCCGCCGACGGCTGGAACGGCGACAAAATACCAGTACGAAGACGACCGCTACTTCCAAACGGGCGACAAGGAAGAGGACAAGATGCTGAAGGAGCTCGACTTCTACCATGGCTTCCTGCCGCGCGAGGATCTCCAGTTCCTGATCAAGAAGGACGGTGACTTTATCCTGCGGACGAGCGAGGTCGACACGCCGAGTCAGAGTGCTGAGTCGTTGAAGAGCAAGCGCGAGCTGGTGCTGTCCCTCTATTCGGATCTCGATACGGAGAATAACAATGCCAACAACGGGGCTCCCACCACGACTCAGTCAGACCCCCCTCCGCCTGAGAACCCCCGTCAAGGGGCCCAGACTCCACACGAATCGAAGTTTGCATCGAAGCGATACAAGCAGAGGAACATGATCATCAAGAGGACACCGAAGAATAAGTATACCATCGAGCCGGAGAGACAATTCGAAACGCTGAAGGAGCTCTTCGCCTATTATCAGGCCAATTTTGGCGTCGTCACCAAGGTACGTGGATTTGACGAAAAGACAGCGTTACTGTACTTTTTCGGCCATCCCCCTGGACATGTTTACAGTCGTTTGAACGAGCAGAAAAAGCTGTACAAGATGTGCTAAGAATTTCTATTTTTGCCCGTCAGGTGGTCGAGAAAATGGCGCTTTTATACCATGCCCCCGCGCCATTTGTCAGGCGCGCCCTTATTTGCTTGTGGAAAGTTTCTAGACCAAAAATGTGTGATTTAAACGGTTTAGAGGTTTGTTAGACTGGGTATTGTAGGTCCAAATCGCCTTGGGACCTTTATTTCTGTTCTAAAAGGGGAAGTTTTCGCATTTGGATCCAATTTGGCGCGCCAATTTTGAACTAGCCGCCTATATTCAACTTTTTCCAGTAGAATTTGGCTATTTCCAGATCCGTTTCATGCTGAAGAACGGGATCAAGCTGCAGCCGTGGGAGCTGCTCCACAAGGACATCGAACTGAACAAGGACAAGCTCCTCGGCGAGGGAGCCTATGGCGAGGTCCGACCGGGCATCTTGAAGTGCAAGGGAGAGAAGGACAAGGAGGTGGCCGTCAAGGTGACCAAATCCATGGGCGATCTTACCAAGGTCAAGATTAAGGTACTACTAATTATTTAGAATAAAAATAATGGCTAAACGTTGTAGGAAATGATGCGAGAAGCTCGCCTGATGCGCAACCTCAAGCACCCGAATATTGTTCGCCTTTGGGGAGTCGCGGTGGACGAGCAGCCGCTGTACATTGTGCTGGAGCTGATCAAAGGCGGCGCTCTGAACTCGTTCCTCCAGAAGAATAAGTGCACCATGGAGGAGAAGATGTCCATGGTCTTGGGAGCTGCTCGCGGCGTTGACCATCTGCACAAGAATGGGTACGGCAGCACTTTTGCACTTCAAATGGGGCCTTGCCAATTATTTTTAGCATTTCTTACAACGACTTTAGTATCAAAATGTAGCTCTTGACTTGCTCTACAAGATCAGCTAAATTTTTGTACGCCTCATGGGTACTGCGACGATTTATGCGCTTTTAAAGCACGTCACTTTGAATCCAAGCGTTGTAAAACAGATTTTCTCATCCGGCGCGCATCGCCAAATGATGCAGCACTTTGCGGTGGGGAAAAAATGTCTAGCTACCCTCAAAAAATTAATTCTCCCCCATTTCAGAATTATCCACCGTGACTTGGCGGCGAGGAATTGCCTCTACGACAATATCGGGAAATGCGTCAAGATCAGTGACTTTGGCCTGTCGCGCAAAGACGTCAAAACGTACAAAATCAAGGCTGCCGTCAAGTTGCCGATCAAATGGCTGGCTCCCGAGACGATTACCGCGTTTATTTTTACCGTCAAAACGGATGTATGGAGCTTTGGCGTGATGACGTTTGAAATCTTTGCGGATGGCAACGAACCCTGGGAGGGCGTGACGAATACCGAGGTGAAGAAGGCCGTCACGGCCGGGAAATGCGTCCCGATGAAGGATAAGGGCATCCCGGACCCTGTCCAGCAGTTCCTCGCTACAAAAGTCTTCCTCAAAGATGCTCACAGCCGTTGTGAGATGGAAGCGCTGGTCAAATTCTTTGAGACTTTGATTGATCCGTCTTGTGCTGATGCAGGTGGGTCAGATACAGCTATTTCGCGTTGTTCCCACGTTACCAAATGGCACATGCATTGTGGCGCGCGTTAGTAGGAAAACATCGCGGGTTCGATCCCAGCCGAAGACTAACCATTTTTGCTTTTTTCTAACATTGGATAACAGATTTTCAAGGTTCAAGAACTTGTCTATTTTCAGGCACTGAGCAATTGACGCCGAATGTCGTAACGGCGAGCCCAGCCCCTCCGATAGATGAAAAAGAAGATGGGAAGAAAGACAAGCTCAAAGGCACTAAAGTCAGTGCCGTGACTGCGGCTGTACCTGGCAGCCGCCAGAAGGAGAAGAGCCGGCACGAGCGCCCGGGAAAGGGAAGAAACGCAACGACTGGATAGGAAAATATATAAAGTAGGAGAGAAGGGAACAGAATCAGCCAATGTCAATTTCTCTCTCCACTCCTGTAGACAATTGATCAGGACAATAAACTGCTTGTAGGCACCATTGTTTTCTTTTTTTCTCTCGTTATTCTGACTACAGTAACCCTATTTTTCTTGTATCATATTTCCCCCGTTTAGCATCGTTTTTGACCGGAAACGACCCATAATAGCACAAGACAAGAAGCCACTTTTACCGTTTCCATTTCCCGATGCGGTTGTCTTTATTAATTTTACTATAATACTGTTTCTCAAACAGCTACCGTATACTGCCAACAATGGCAGAAGGAATGTGAATGACTCTTCTCTCAAACAATTCCAATGTTGTCTATAGGCCGCCCAGATGATGATCAACCGATAGAAGAAATAATCGAGCTGTGCCGAGATAACGACTACTTCTTTAATGCGATGGGAGTCTCTAAATTTGAAAATATCAGCCAGGAGAATTCTATGTACTGTCAACTTGACCCGTATAAGTTTACAGTCCCTCTTATTTTCCGAGTTTCATGATTGTTTTATGCCATATTTCCTGTTTATGATACACTGGCCCCAATTGTCAGTCGATAGACGAGGTTATCTCCTATTGTTCCTCCCGAAATGTAGCCACCTCCTTCCCGGTATTGTCAAACTTCTCCACTCCCCTTCACCTCCTCATTATCTCCCAGAACGGTACTTTTCCCGGGTTATTATTCCCTCTTTGAAATTCATGATTTTACCGGGGGTTGGTAGTTTCGTTGAGCTTATTCCCGGTCTAAATGAAAGCTATCGTATTCTGCCTTTATTAGAGTTGAGGAGAGGACCGTCGCTCTTCGACCAGTCCAAAATCCCACCAATTTTGGGAATCTGAACTCGTCAAATGATCGGTTATTTCCAGCTTATCCGGTCAAATCCGATTACCGTATTCCACCGGCTGCCATTCTTTCCCTTACCACTTCAACAGCCGGTGGCAATGGATTCTTCAACTTTTCGGCTGTCAGTCTACTTCTCGCTACTTTTGACTAACTATTTTCCAGGAGTGCCGATGACTATGCCCCATTTATTCCGACGGCGTTAGACGGCTTTGAACTTCGTCCAAGTAAAGCACATCTGATTGGGAGGAAGACGGGCGACGGCTATAAATTCACCTATACGTTGGAATGGTATCAAGAGGTCGGCACGGCACCGAGCAGCCGGCAGTCGAGGAGCAGGACTCGTTCCAACAATTCGGAGAAGAGGAAGACGGCCTCGAGAAGTGGCTCGACGAGACGGGAGAAGCCGGGAGGAGGAGCCGAGAAGAAGGCCATCCTCAGGGAGAAAGACGGCCCGCTTCCACGAATTCTACAGGTGGTGAAGATCGACGACAAGCTGTATCAGATTGTGGACAATGAGAAGTGTCAGCTGGAAATGGAGGGAAATTGCGAATTCAACGAGATGATGAGGGACGAGGCCATCCGGCAGGGACTCTACTATCCGACCACCTATACTCCGAATAGAAATAGCAAAGTGACCGACTATGATAACAAGAGGAAGAGCAAGTCGATTGTAAGTGAACTGTAATCTGTATGGCACCCAAAACTGCTACAGTAATCCTGAAACAGGCAAAAGGCGGCGGCTGGCTAGAAAGGCCGCGCGTTTTGGGATTTTACCGTAATTTCGCCGACTGTTGCATTTCATAGAAAGTTTTTGGTGTCAAAATGTAGCCAACAGCCTCCTTTATAAGACTAAATAGGTTACACACTTTAAAAATCTAGTTAAACGTTGTTACAGGCCTTTAAAAGCGCGCGATAGTTTTCAAAAAAAATAGCTGTTTACCCATAATTAAAAAAAAAATAGCTGTTTACCCATAATTTTTGAAATTCGCGGTTGTTTTGAACGATTTTTTTTCATAGAAATTTTTCATGATTTTTTCAGATAACCATTCGTAAGAAGTATTACAACGAGTGGATGAGGCTGAGAAACCAAGGAGCCCGCTACAACGGCCTCTGGAAGGGTCTGCTCAGACCGAAGGACAGCAACCAAGCCGAGTTGTCTGCCTCCGTCAGCCATCCCCGGGTGGACTTCCTCAACGAGCCCGACTGGCTCTACAAGTATCCGGCCCTCTGGCCCATGTGTCGAATTGTCCCCGAGGGGGCGCCTGCCCCCAGTGTGCCAAGCAGCTCAGCCGCCGACGCCGACTGGACTCGGCTGTACTACGAGTCGGAAGAGGAAAAGAAGAGATGGAAGCGGCAGCTGAGGAAGGAGAGAGACGCCGCCCGGAAGCAGTGGCTCGACGCGAGGAAGAAGGAACTCGACGGGCTCGACTGCCTCAAGATGCAACGGGGAAGCCTCTCGGACAGCTCGAATGCCGATCTTCTCGATGGTAGGGCCCTATCTTCTCATTAAATAGAGGATTTTTGGGGATTACTGTATCCTAAAGGTCCTGCATCGACTGTATTTGTTTAGGAGACTTCGTCCAGCTGATGATCCTCCTTCCGGATAAAAAGCAAGCCATTTTGATGCATCGAACCACTCCCCATGATGAGGTGAAGCCGTTTGTGATTGGGATGTTGGAAGGAGCCGCGCTGCCGAAGCTGCCGCCTATCTCCGAGACCATCGGCCGCCTCTACTACAAAACGGCCAAGGGACGCAGACGCCGGCTCCGCCTGGACGAGGGACGCCGGCTCGACGACGTGGAGAAGGCCGACACCACCTTTTGGCGTTTCTATGCCGACTGTAGGAAATAGCCGGCGGTCCGGAATTGTGGACGTAGATAATGTAAAGTACTTTATTCTTTTTATTTCCTGTAAGCTACTGGAATAAATATATGAGTGAAATTTGTGTTACTTCTTGTTTTCTCGACTTTCACCGAAAAATGGGCTAGAAACGGCCAGGAAGGCGGCAGTTTTTGGTTCTAGTGGTACCAGAAACCTCCAAGAAGGACCGAGAAGTTGAATTTTAGAGAATCCTACTCGAAAATAGCCCGAGATCCAGCGAAAACAATATTACCATCCAATACAGTAACCAACGACGCGGGAAGAGCTAGAGAACCACCCCTGGCTGGTCTTTGAACTGGAAAAGAGGATTTTCGAGCAGGATTTGGTTATTTTTCACAGGGCACCTTTGTATTTTGATTAGGACATGATTTTGTTCTGATAAAATGGAAAAATCCACCATCAAGAGCCGTTGACCCCGAGAAGGAGATGCCAGGCACCCGGAACTGTCCTTGGCTTGCCTTCCGTTGATTTTGCACCGTTGCTTGCCTCCTAAACTGTCCTGGTAACAGCTGGGAGTCGACCAAACTCTATTTATGTTCCTGGCCTCACAAGTTTTTAAAAGGAATATACAAACATCTGTTTTTAGCTCTGGAACGCGCAATTTTCAAAGCGACGCGAGAAGTTTCGTCCCGTTTTTTGCTTTCCTCATTATTCTTTCAACCATATTCTAGAAATTCAACCAAGTTTAATCGGTACTATTTCTGGTAGATGCATTCTTCTGTATACAATTTATTATCTCTTTCTGATCCTATAAAATTGTCTATTTTATTCAGAAATGATCCTGTATACCCAGCTAGTCGGGCTCTACTTGCAGCTCACCGCTCCAAGCAACAGTACGGATCTCATTGGTGCTCGTAATTCCACAAACCAGACGTAATTTTCTCCCCCCTTTTTATCCAGGAAATCTATTGCTTTCAGTGCCCAAATAGTCAATTCGACCTATTTCATGAGTATTCATGGCTATCCATCGGAGCAGCTTGTCTTTGAAGCGAAGGCCTATTGCGCGGCTTTTGGTCATCTTTCGGATCAGTTTCTCACAGAGAAAGAGAAGATGACAACGGAGAATATCACCGATACTCTTTCTGTTGGGAATTCCACCCAAAAGGGTGGAGAAAATGGAAAAACGACTGGCCAAGACGATCCGTCCTCTCTCTGGGAGAATTACGAGTTCAATCCTAATCAAACCGCGAGAACTAATCTGACTAAGGTCTCAGAAGGAAAATACCAGCGAACAGAGCATGTTTACAATGTAGGTTACTGTATTTTTTAGTCCTGGAGAGAATTATGGACAATAGAGCGAGAAAACGCCCGTTAGAATTAGAATAGCCGGAAAGAGTGAACCGCGCTCCATTGCTAATCAATCTTTAACATTTCCCCCCTTTAAAGTATCAGCCGCCTCCCATTAAAAAGGGTGAACCTGTTCTTTAGAGGCCAAAAACCACTGTTTTCCTAATATAAACTCCAAAATTCCAGATGAACGCCATCCTCCAGCTCCGAACCCTCTCCAAGCGAATGCCTCGCCCTGTCCGATCCCCAGAAATGTTCCAAATTCATGAAAAACTCCGAAAACGAGTAGCCGACTTGAAGAATTCGACCCACCAGGTGGAATTCCCCGCCCTGGAAGGTCTTTTCTTCAATCAGACCCTAACCGACCAGCTGTTCACAAATGAAATTGACCAGCACATCAAGGTGGGCCATTTTATTTAATTATAGAATATGGTGGGAATATTTCAGGACCTGAACCCATCCATCCGAGTAAAGGACATCCTCCTGGCCTCCCTGTTCGATGTTGTCAGCTGTGAAGAACACCCGAACCGCGGACAGCCCAGCATCGTCTTTGCTTTGAAAGGAACCGTTCCGGTAATTCCCAAGGAGATGGAAAAGGAATATCTAGAAGAAGTCACAAAGGGAGTGAACCAATGACGCCGCCTGTGTCTATCTCTTCCTCTATTTCTTGTTTCTATCTCTTTTCAATAAATTTTCATCTCTTTATGTTTTTCATTAGTGTTTCGAAGAAATTTTGATACTGCCAGATTTAGCAGAAAATTTTCTACAAAATTACTGAAGCAGAATTCCGAAAATTGGACTATTTTAGTACCAAATGGGTAGAAGTTTCCCGGCGCAGTGAGAATTATACCGACGGCGCCCGTTCTCTATTTCAAACCGATTTGAGGACCAGGTAACCTTGTAATTCTGGAGGATAGGTACCTTACTAGGCTAACGGGCAATGGTGAACAATATCCAGCTAGAAGATTTAGAGAAAACAGATTATTATGCCCAGAAATGGCCAGATCAGCTTGGAAGTAGGGTTTACCGGCTTCTTTGGTCTCTAACTCTCCAAAAGTACCGGGTATCTGGGGGATTTTGAATAGAGCAGGAAATTCTTTACAAAATTACTTGGGCGGGATTTTAAAAATTTGGATTTTTAGTCCCAAATGGGTGGTAATCCGGCGCCGCAATGATAGTTGTCCACGGCGGGATCCATATGGTAAATGATCCACTTTTCTCGTCCGTAAACTCTAATATATTAATTGATTTTTTGGTCCCATGAAAGCGACAACTACAGTCTTTCGCTTTAGCTACCAATTGATTAGATTTCCATAATCGCATCCTGTCATCACCCTCACCTTCTAAAACAACCAACCACCGACCATGACTAAACTCGGAGCCGGAGACGATATTCCCGCCAACGCGGTGAGGAATAAGAAGGAACGGGATCGCTATGCTGTTGTGAGTTGGCCAGACCCTTTTTTGGTTAAAAAGATAAGATTTCCAGGTCACTCACACGTTACAAATACTCAAGACTAAATTGAAAATGTCTCATGGTAATCAGACAAAAGTATTGGAGGCTGCTTTGGTGGAATTGAGACGACTGAAAGCTGATCAGACGGTGAAAATACAGGAGAGGGATCGACTCTTTCAATGTGAGTTACAGAGCCACAGTTAGACAGCTCCTCTTTTTGTCCTAGAAAATGAACCAAACCCCCGATTTTAGGTCTCCAACTGCCGATTCCTCAGCAGTCCGATCCCAACAACCAGACCACTCCGGACTATTCTAAATTGATCCAACAAGCGGCAGTTCAAATAAAGGAAGAAGGAAGACCAATTGCTAACACCCTACCACTAAGGGTTCGATTTGATGAAGGTAAGGAACTGGGGCTTTTTGTCTAGAAATCTAGAATGGCCAGAAGCGGGGGGTGGCGCGGCGGCGGCGGAGTTTCAACATTTTGTAGTCCATTTTCGGTGAAATTCTTGATGGCGCTGTATTCTACAGACGGAGAGCTATCGTTTACTATGTTCAGAATTGAAAGAAATAGCAAGAATTCGAGAGGATCGGCAATTTAGGCGCGATTTGACTAAAATAGAGGAAAATCGGAACAAAACGCTGGCTTGAATCAATTTCCATTAAAAAATCTTCACTGTAGGACCATCCTTAAGTAGTTCTTGGTCTTTTAAACATAGTAACAATAAAAAATCGGTTGGAAATTAATGGCAACGCTTCAAAACGTCTTCCGTCCCGCGCCGGTCTACTTTCTCCCCCTATTGGGAGCCCTAGCTACAGAAAATGCTTTTTGTTGCCGTTATTTTACCTTCCAGAATACAGTAATCCCTATTTCAGAAGTGAAAATCCCTGTTCCACAATATCCCGCTTCTCTACCTACCGTTTTTCAACGATATTCCCCCGCGGCGCCTTTCTTCCCTCCCGCCATGGGGTTTCCAACCCATCCGCCAGGTAAACCTCCTTTTTTATTCAAATTTTATTATTTTCAGACCAATGGATGCAGCCCCCCTGGATGGGACACCAATTTTTACATCCTAATCCAATAATCCAACAGAATTTCACTAATATTCAGAATACAGTGAACCGGATAGAGACGGCACCACCTAATAACCATTGCTATAGAGCGCCGACCCCTCCAGCAGCAGTCGAAGATACCCAAATTTTACATGAATTTTTATTAGGGCAATTTAATGGTTAATAAAGTGTATAAAAACATCTTCTACAATCTAGAAAATGGGGGCATCCAGAAGGAGAGGGGGTTTGGTCCCGCGCTTCTTCCAATAATTCGGAAGCATCTTGACCAACTTCTGAGAGCTTCATCTATAATTTTATTATACAAATTGATTAAAGAGAATAATTCATACCTGTATTAGACCTTTGGCAAGTACGGGTGTACTGTTGCAGAAAATTAAAGCTGTTCATTTTTTATTTGGACTGACCGCGGGGTACGGTAAGCTCCATTCAATGGGCGAAATGATTACCTGAAAAGGGAAATAATATAACGGGAAAAAATGAAAGAATTATGCGGGAAAAGGAGGTAGTGACAGCCGTCAACAGGCAATCGTGTTGACGGTTGGGGGCTTGGCCCTTGGGCAGCTTTATATCTACCACCTTTAAAAGCCATTTGAAATAAGGGAACCATTCTAATTCGGGTCTGGATTATCCGATCGCCTGCACCCGCAAAGTCTCGGCAGCATATCCATCTTTATTCAAAACAGTTACAAAACTTTGATGACTTTTTGTACTTTTGTCCTGCCGAGACTTTACGGGTGCAGAGATCTTCTATCGAACCTTCTGATCCAAGAAAATTAGAGGGGTCGGCTGTCAGAAAGTGAGAATGGCCCCGAATTATTAGTCTGTAGCCGCCCGGCTGATTCACAGCCCCTTTCTCTGCTCACATATCTGGTCAACAAGTTTCTCTCCACTTCTCTGGCACCTCCCCAGCCATCACAGCATCTCTTGTCCTCCTTAGCTGGGGACACACAGGGCCGGGCACAGTCCAGCGGGCAACAAGTATTGATTATCATTGCGCGGGGGCTGGAGCCGTTCAAATCGTCTCTAGTCGACAGCCGCCGGTCCATTCTTCATTATCTCACAGTCTTTTATTATTTTAATGGTTCTCAAACAATTAAAATGTGAGAAAAACGCGGGGGATCGGGATTTCCACGACGCAAAGCGCCCTTCTCACTATTTATTGCTTCGCTTTTCTCCCATTTTCGCTCTCATTTATTGGAATTTCTTAATTTATCCTCTACTTTAGAGCAGTCGCCATGAATTCGGCTTTTAGAGAACTTATGAAGCTCGACTTTGCCAGGAGGAGGACCTCCTTGCCCACTACCATTCAACAGGAACCTAAACCGGACAAAACGTAATTTTTACCCATTTCTAACCAATTTTTATGCTTTCAGAGCTCTCTCTACCTCTTTTAATGAACTGAAACAGTTAGAAGTAGAAGTTGGAAAAGAGAAAATGGAAGGAGATGGAGAAGACGGCGAGCTTCAGGAGCAATTGAGCCCTCTGGACAAGGAACCTTCAATGGAAGACTGCCAGCAGGGAAAAGAGGCTCCCCGCTTCAGAAACAGTCCATTGCCTCCCCAAGAAATAGCCCAACGAGTCCATGACCTCTATTCTGAAGTTCTTGAAGGCGGGGAGCTCTCAACTGAAGAAATGCGCCACCTTCTCCTGGAAGCCATCGACCTAGACCATCAGCTAGGAGAAGTCCAAGAGAAACGATCTCAGCTTATCGGGTTTGCTGTCTATATTCATACCATAATCCACTTTCTTCCAGTAAAATGGAGCAAATGGTCAAGGAAGAGGAGGAAAAGATCCGAGAGCTGCAGAGCGGAGTTGAGACGGATTCCAAGGACTGTATGGGCCAGAATGAGGGTTTTACCCCCTATTTGCCGTCTACTTTCTTCTCAAAATCGACAAGTATGCTGGCAGAGGAAGAGACCAACTCCTTCTCACCTTATTCAAACACAACGGCCGCCACTCTTCCGGACTTTTACCTAGCAGGTAGGAGAATTTAATTTTAACGGGGTCCTGAAGAGATTGGGTGGTCTTTTGGTCTTTTTCTGGAAACCGTTACCCCATTTTCCCCATATTATTGCCTAAAAGCAATGTTCAGATCCTATTGAATGGACAAAAAGTAGAAAGACCAGCACGGATTCTGTCTCGGAAGCCTCTCCACTGGCTGGAAAGTCGTCTCTTGATCATTGCCCTGGTAGAAGGAGCAGCTTGAGCTTCTTCCCTGGAGAGACTTCCACAAACCAGGGTCCGTTTCCTTATCTACTTCTCTAGCTGATTGATCTCCTTTTTTAGCAGACATCCCCTGCCCCTCGGTTCCAGAGCTCTCCGGAAGGATAAATTCAATGTTGGGCAGGATTGTACGGGAATTTCCAATCGCTGTGAGTTTTCCCCCGGGGCAGGACCTTGTTCTGCTAATTCTGTTGTAAACTGATGATAGAAAATGCCATTGAGAAGGGAATATAACTATAAAACCAATAAAACGATCCATATTTCTTCCAGAAATCCCAAAATGACCCGGGAAACAAGGAAGAAGGTCTCGAAGCGGAGGAAGACGACCGCGAAGCAATTGTCTCCACACCACAGGATCTTTTATCCCTGCTCATCACAAGGCCTTCTAACCTTAATTAATATCATATCTCCCCGTGCAAAGTATCTCTTTTCCCGGTTATTTTAAGCTTTGTTTTACCTCAAAATTGTTGTTCCTCTTCATCTTCCTCTATCCGTTATCCACTTTTGAAATTTATTAAACCAAATTTATCGCTTCTTCTATTCTTAATCAAAGAATCAACCACGTTATAAGATTGCCGGCTCTGTTAGTAACAGTATAATAGTAGTGTAGTAAGACAATCGTCTCAGAACCCGCGCCACCTGACTTCTGGGACCCATTTTGAGCTGGTGGTGACATCTCTCGTAAATTATGAAAATCTCGATACTGGGTGGTTCGATTTGGCTACTCGAAAAGCAAAAGTTACTAGTTACGCCGAGATCTATCGATTGCTACTAATATCTAAGGGTAACGATGAAATCTAATTTTCGAGTCAAAAAGCTCTCTCGTAATGAGAAAAGAGAAAAATCTATAACCACTATATTTTTATTGCTCAACCTAATAAAATACAGCATTTATTGATATCGTGGCGAAAGATCAAGGCACAGGGAATGAGTAAAGCTTCTTGGAAGCGAAAACAACCGGGCAGGGCGGAAATACCAAGATTTTGAGCAACAACGAGGAAACTGGTGGGAAATGACTGAAATTGAAATGGACAAGACTTTTGACTGGAAAATTAACAAATGGGATCAAAAACGGGCAAGAATGGATAGGAATTAGGGGGAAAATCTTCTCAAGACTCATCCATCCTGTCTTCGGTCGACTTCTCGGGCACTTCCTTGATATTTTCTTGGGTATTCGGGGTGGGCACAGCCGGAGGGGAAAGCATCCTCGGGACAGGTCCTTGAAACTAAATTTAGGTCTTTAGAGGGGGAAAAAGTAGGCTCTACCATTTGTAGTAGATCGTCTACCGACCGTATGGCTGGACGGATTTCTGGCTGGGTTCTCCCATGGGCAACCGTCTTGTAGTAGTTACCCTCCACTTTGTTCCTGGAACCCCAAAGTTTCTATTTTATGGTACAGTTCCCTATTTCCCCTTGAGACCCAAGAAAGGCTAACCCACCTTCCACACTTCTCGAATTGTCTCTCCTGGAGAGTGTGCTTCAAGACGACTCGGATCTCTTCTGGATCAATAGGAAATAATTTGTACTTCATGAACTCGACGATCGTCACATAGCTGCGAGGGGAACAGAGGTTCGGGATCAGAATATCCTTATATTTTTTAATTTTCTTAGAAAGGTTCCGAGGCAATGGCTCTTCGACTTCCACTAGCTTGACTTCAAAGGGCGAGAAGTTAATCTGCCCTGCTCTGGCCTAAATTAGGGACTGGTTACTGTAATATAAGAGAAGGGGAATAGACTGCTAAAAAGGAGAAGGAAGAAAAAAAATCCAACTTACATTGTATCTTATTACATGGGTCTTGAGGAAATTTAGGGTGACCAAATCCTCCAGCTTGACGAGCTGTTCCCCATGCTGAAAATGACCGTAGAATATAGCGGAGTAGAGCGTTTAATACTCAGTAGTCGATAGACTATAGAGAGAACTCACAGTATTCAGCTGGACTGGCAAAGAGTAAGGACTGGGGACAATCCCAGCGGAGAGCATAAAGAACACGTCCTTCGAGATGTTTCCCTTGATCATCTCTTCGTAAGGCGTCGAGCTTTCGTCTCCAATTCTGTAACATCAGGAATTCAGTGTTCACAACTGGAGCCAGAAAAGAGAAAAATGAGAAAAGAAAGAAAAATCCACAAAAAATGAAACCTGAATTTTTTGATTCATGGAGCCCCCATGGATAGGATTAGCTGACCGATTTCCATCTACAGCTCGAGAAACCTCGTTTTTATGGCTGGAAACAAGTTTTACTGGCTAAATGGACCACGGCCGAAAGGAAAAAGAGAGCCCAATTGGAAAGGAACTCACTGAAGGTTCTGCTTCTTCTCGCGAGTCCTCCTGAAGAGAGCACTGGGACCGCCGGCCAAGGTAGCGAACCTGTAAGGACCTCATTAACTGCTAGGAGCTTTTCACTCACTTTTTAATATCTTTATAAAAGTGCTCCTTGTCGCTGTTGAGGAGTCTGATGAGCTCGATTCTATGGCCGGGCTCTGTGGGGGTCGCGAATTCGACGTAGTCCCATATCTCTTCGTAGGTCAACCAGCCATCCACGGCTATTTGAAAGGCTTTTAAGGCCCAGGGGCGAAGATATTTGAAGACCTTGCTGTCTTCAAAACTCTGAGAAATAGGTTAATTATTTTTTTTTGAGCCATTTACTTTGTCTTGAACTGAATTGATACGTATCCGGCCGTCGTCAGTCCGAGTCAGAGGACCCTGGGCGGTGACACAGTTCTGGGGGAGGGGGTACAGCTCATTAGAAGGGTTCATGGCGTACAGCCCTCTTAAAAGTACGTGACTATTAGCCAAAAAGTTCAGATACGAGGTCGGAAAGACAAAAACAAGGAGGCACCCTAAAGTACACTGCCCCTCGGCGTAAACAAGTGACCAATCGCTGAAACTCGCCCGAAATCCAAAGGATTTCATCATGTTTACAAGATTTTGATGCCTTCTACTTTTTATTTAAACCCTCTGCACAAAAATATCCAAAAAATGAGAAGAACCTCGTCATAAAATGATTAAACTGATTACGTAGTTGCTGAAATTGAAAACAAGGGAGAAATGACAAGAAGCGCGGATTATTCTTTCCCCCATTTAAAGGAGGGAATTAAAAATAGCTAGAGAAGAGGAAGGGGATTAATTTTGTTACGCGCGAGTAAGCAGGAAAGTTCGAAAAGAGGAAGGAAGAGAAAAAGAGAGCCGTGTCCTGGACAAGGAAAAAAGGCCCCTCGGCCCGTTGACCCGTCGGCGGCTGAGTCATAGCCACCCACTGGATCATGGGAAGAGGGTTTGAAATGAAAAGGTCACGGGAATGTTGAAATAGAGGAGGAATTAGAGACTGGACAACAAAATGAGAAGATTCTGATCAATCGAATGGTGCCACAGTTAGACAGCCGTACCGCCACAGTGCCACAGCGCTGTGACCGTTCTCCTTCAATTATGCACCCAGGGAATCCGTTCTATCCTCCTTTCCTGGAGTCTTCTTTTGTTTTGCCCCCATTTCCCTGAAAAGAAGTCGATGAATGGATCCGTATTCGAGAAGCCGAGTCTTGGATGAAAATTTCCTTCAATTGATAGTTTAATCAACTATTTGAGCCCAAAATCCCCCCTAAAAACAAAAGAATTGTTAATATTTTTATTTAAATTAAGTCTTGTGCGTTAATTTTTTCCTTGTCTTCGTTCTCACTGTTAATATCCTTGTGCACAAAACACTAAAACGTTTTTGATTAAAAAAATGAAGTTAGAACGAACTTACACGGGTTAGAACAATGCTCGGTTGTATTGGGTGCCACATTCTTGTCAGCAAGATCTTGAGTAGGCAGTAGAGAAGGTCTTCTTCTCCCAAAAAAGAAGATCAAGCCCCATTTATGGAGGCTAGAGCAGCCAGATGGCTAACAACTCATTTCTTCTGCATAGTTTGCACCGTAGGCTTCGGAGGTTTTGGTAGGAAAGCAAGGACATTATGTATGAATGATCCTGAAAAATAGAATTAAACCAAGAAAATGTGAGAAAAATAAAGGAACTTGGAGATTTTGGGGCTAGAAATTGGTATGGAATGGGGATGGAGGCGGCTGGCGTCAAAGACACGGCAGAGGTCAATTAGGGACAATAATGGCGGGGAAGAGGAAATTGACAGAATTGATATAAAACGCCTTAAAAATGATAAGAAAATGGCATATTTTTTATGAAAACTGAGGGACAAAGAGAGGATGACTCATTTTAGAAGCGGGACGGTAGGCGTCGCGGTTTTTGGCAGCCGAGCCTAGGGCCGCAATGCGACCTGACTGTTCTACCGTATTCTAGGTTCTTGTAGCGAAACATTTTTTTATGGATTCATGACAACGAGCAAAGAACTGCGTTGCCTGGCACTGATGGTCATAGGGAGGGGGAACGGCCTCTTCTGTGTTTGTGTCTAATGAACGTGTGCCCGCCAGACCCCTCCTGGCGGCGTAACGCCTTTTAAAGTTGACCTAGAAAGTAACCAAAGGAAGCATTCTATCGGTATGGGAGCTCTCTGGATATATCACTGGAACACTAGGTAGGATTGTACAGGGATCTCTAATTCTGAATTGTCCATGGGAAAGCATGACACTTATTGGAAAGGATATGGAGAACTGAACTGGTCCGTGGATGCCCATAAAACGATCAGTTCTTCTTCCAAAACCACTGGATGACCCGGCAAACAAGGAAGAAGGTCTCGAAGCGGAGTAAGAAGACAGGGAAGAACGGAAAAGAAAAAATAACCATTCTCTAATATTTGCGCCCCATTCATACAGTAACCGTACTGTAGTAAGGCAAGCGTCTCAAGACCCGCGCCAGCTGTTTTCTGTTGAATGGGGCCTATTTTGAGCTGGTGATATCACTCCTTCCATCTATGTTCTTCCATAAAATACAGTAGTAATACTTATTGGTAATAGAAATTTCACAAAAATGAACACTTTCCCCACACTGAAAACAACAGATAGATAGATAATAAGACTTTATTTAATATTACTCGAATACTATCATTATTGGTGTGTAGTTTTTCAATCAAAAACGTTGCAGGACTTATGGAGCTTGCTGGCGCTGACTGGGGGGTGCCCCCAAGAGAAAAGAAATTTAAGCCCCATTTATGGAGACCGGGCATGTTTTCCTTAAATCTGAATAAGGGGCTCCATTTCCAGGGGGAGACTCTAGCGTACCTAGAAAATCTTGATTCCCGAGCGGAAGATAAAAAAAAATGGAAGGAAAATGGCATATTTTTATGAAAAATGAGGAAGAGAAAGAGAACGACTCATTTTGGAAGCGGGACGGTCGACGGTGGTCGGCGTCGCGGTTTTTTGAGCTGTGCCAGCCGAGCCTAGGGCCGCCATGTGGCGCGTTAGGTTATTTACCGTATCCTAAGGCCTTAAAACGATAAATGTGCTACTAGTTCATGAAATGCAGAAAAGGGAAGCCTGTCTGGCAATGTGGATCAACATGATGGCGCCTACAAAGAAACGGCAGCTACTGCCTGGCAGAGCAGATAGGCGTAACCTCTTTCAAACATGGCCAAAACGCTGCCCCTAATCTTTTCCCTCTCTCGCTCTCTTCATATCTCTTCGTTGTGATCGTTTCAAGCTCAAAAATGGCTAAAAACCCCGGCTATTTCTTCCAGATCCAGCTAAAACGACGCCCTTCTCCCCATACAAAAACAACAAATAGATAATGCAAATTTATTAAAAACTTGTCGATCGGTGCGATATGATCCATTGGCTGGGCAACAACCTGAGCGGCCAGAGGGATGCAGGGAAGACGTCTTCAATTTCCTTCAAAAAACTTTTCGGCCACCTCTGGTTAACGCTCTTCACAACCTGGAAACAGGAGGCAATCCGTTTGTTAAAAAGAGGAATCTCAATAAAAAGGGTGATTTGGGAGAGCCTACAAAAAGGGAACAATACTCGTTCAGTTAAAATATAACCAAATCACGGCTACCGGTTAGGATCGACAACTTTCAGTCTTCTACTTTGATTTTTCCTTTTTATTTATAATCTACGAGGGGGGCTGCCGCCCCCCTCGACCCCCCGCCCAGGCCCGTCATATCAGTATGCTCTTATTCATGGGAAGAAGCCTGTTTGAAATGCTTACATCTACATCGTATTCTACTTTTCCCTACTTTCATTCTTTTCAACTTACGAGGGGGGCTGCCGCCCCCCTCGACCCCCCGCATATGTCCGCTTTGTCAGTATTTTGTGTCATGGAAATACCCGTTCCCAGAGACAATGCCTTTATTTTTTTTCCCAGAGTCCTATTTTCCATGGCTGAACATAATTCATTGCCGAAAATAGCAGAGAAAGGGCAATATCCAAAAAGATAGCCGTGATTTGGTTATATTTTAACTGAACGAGTATTGTTCCCTTTTTGTAGGCTCTCCCAAATCACCCTTTTTATTGAGATTCCTCTTTTTAACAAACGGATTGTTCGCTTTTTGTTGATATTCGGTAGAATATCATGGATCTTAAAGCTTGCGCCGCGAAAATAAGAGACACAACAAAAAAATTGTAGTGTCCAACGAAGCCACGAATGAGGTCGTTTTAGGAAGCATTTACGGCTCTACAGTCCAACTCTTCAAAAAATAAGAAAGCCACGGCGAGGGAGCGCCGCAGCTGCTTGATGGGCGAAATTTGCTGGCCATTTAAAAAAAAGTGAATACAACGTTCGATCGGGCTCAAAGAGCTGATCAAAATCATCTATCAAACTTTTATTTTCCGTGGAAATCATCCATTTTCCAAAAATTGTCCATTGGCCAAATGGCGCAGTGGGTTTGGGGAAAACAAGATAGAACGGAGTGTAAAAGATTGACGCCGAGCGGGATCGAACCCTCGACCTATTGAGCCGTAATTTCAATACGCACTGGGTATTCAGTTTTTTTCGGAATTTCGCAATCACATGCAATTATTTTTTGGTTTGGTTTATCAGATCGGCCACACGGAGATCTACCTAGGAAGTGTTCATATGCCCCGTAAAGCCGTCTCTGTCAAAAGTTATGAGGTCATTGACAGAACTTACCCTTCACCCTAGTAGCTGAAAAACTAATCCATCTACTAATTTTTTTATTACATATTCGGAATCAGTGTAAAAAACTGTATATATAACTGTTTTGAAAAGGTTTTTAGATGGGCACACAACCTTGTTCAAAAAAGGCCACAGCGAAAAGCCGTCGACGAAGTGCCGCATCTGTTTGATGCTGTGGCTCTTCCATTTTTTTAGCCAACTTTCATGAAAATTGGTACCAAGGTGTAAAAGACCATCCCAAATAAGATAGCCATGTCACACTTCCAAAATTCTGTAGCCGAAAAGAGCTACCGAAACAATCATCAAAAAATATTGTTGACGCAATAGCTTAAAAACTAACCCACCAACCCAATTGTTTTATTACATATTCAGAATCACCGTAAAAAACTGTATATATAGCTGCTTTGTAAAAGTTTTTCAATGCGTACAAAAAGTTTTGAAAAAAAAAGAGCCACAGCGGAAAGAGCCACAGCGGAAAGAGCCACAGCGGAAAGCGCCACAGCGGGCGGACGCGGACGGCGGACGGCGGACGGCGGACGGCGCCACTTTTCAAAACACGTTTGTAGTCGTAGCTCATCTATTTTATGGGCAAATTTCATGAAAATTGGTCACTAGGGGTAATCAACTACGAGGAAAACGGTGGTGAAGTCAGATTTTTGATATCTTCTAACTGAAAAAAGTTACACCATTAAAATCAAAAAAAGGGCTTGGCATGTGCTCTGAGTAAACCCAAATCACGCCCGGCGCTTCGCGCCGGGCTCGATTATTTGCTCGATAATGTGTAACGAACCTTGTATCCAATTGTCTCGTATAAGAAGATATCTGTCTCATCTTCTGTTGAAGAAATCTTCTCCCAGCCTAATAACTGTGCTGGACAGTCGTCATATTGCGGCGGTTAGTTGCGTTGACCAATTGAAGAGAGATGGCAGAGCTCTCCAGTTCAGGGAGGAGAATATGTTGTTCTGGAAATAATAAACTAGCTCGGCGGAATTTTGAATAAACTCACGCGCTTTAAAAACAGCCTTTAAAATTTTGCTAACCTTGGTACTGGAAGAAGGCGTTCTTTCGAAAAAAAAGCCACATTTATGGAGGCCAGTAGTGCTCCCACAGCTGGACAATTTGGTAATTCTTCTTTTGTATAGGTTTTGACTTTACTATAAAAAGCTGATGAAAGAATTAGGACATTATGTATGAATGATCCTGCAAAATAGAATTAAAATAACGAAAATGAGAGGAAAATAAAGGAAATTGGAGATTTTGGGGCTAGAAATGGGTACGGACGGGAGATCAAGGCGGTTGGCGTCAAAAACACGGCAGAGGTCAATTAGGGGCAATAATGGCGGGTAGGGGAAGAGGAAATTGACAGAATTGATATAAAACGCTTTAAAATGGAAGAAAAATGGCATATTTTTATGGAAAATGAGGAAGAGAAAGAGGACGACTCATTTTGGAAGCGGGACGGTCGACGGCGGTCAGCGTCGCGGTTTTTGGAGCTGTGCCAGCCAAGCCTAGGGCCGCAATGCGACCTAACTGTTCAGTCTACCGTATAATTGGTTCCTACAGCGATACATTTTTTATTTGCCAAGGGACAGAAAAGAAAACGGCGCTGCCTGGCGTTATTGATTGACCTAGAAGCCACTGGCAACGGCGGCTCCTGTGTGGGTGGCCGCCAGAGGTCCAGAGACCGTCAGCATTCCCAAAGTCGGCCTAAAAAGGGGGCCTTACTTCTTTCCCCTCTTCAATTTCTCTTACTTTCCCCCATCTCCTTATCAAAAATTCAATTTTCAGTACTGGCATATCTCCAGTGCTTTTTCCCTACAAATGCCTGCTGGCGTCGACTAGCAGGCGGTCTAATTCCTCTGGAAGAAGGTGGCAATGGTTCCCAAGCTGCTGGAATTGTTCCCAATACGGTTGGTATTAATATACACGTTTTTTTGTTAAATTTAGAAGCTAAAATAGCCGCTTTCTAACGGATAACCCCCGTCTTACCGGGACACCTGCGCGCAATTCAATTCTATTCCATTTTGTGCCCATTAAAATATGATTACTATAGAAATGTCTAGTTGATTCCCGATCTGATTTAACTTTAAACGGTAAAAAAATCCGTTAGAAATGGACAAAAAAAGGTAAATAACGGCTATTTGCTACAGGGCGACAGTTCAGCGTCTTTTGACCCAATCTATTCGTCTCTCTCTTCAGATTATGGAACAAACTGAGAGGTGCAGGACGATGAACTTCTTGAACATGATGACAAGACGGATACTGCTCTGAACTGTCTATTACACCTATGGCCAGCTCTACAGCGAATACAAATGATTCACGTTGGACATCATGGAAATGAGTTAGGCAATTTCCCCCTTTTTTTAATATCGTACTTTTTTCAGTTGGATACTGGAGAATTATAAGATTGACAGGGACCGCTATTATTTAACGAGAAAATAAATATGATATTTTAAAACCGCTTTCTCTTGTTTAAAATGAGTCTAGGACCTTGATTTCCATATTTTTAGTCTAATTTTATTGAAATTCCAGTAAAAAAAGGGGGATTTTCTAGAAAAGTTTGGTCACTTTCTTCTCTTCTCGGATACCAGCTCTAGTTCGTTTCAGGAGGCGCCATTATAACCCCTCCTTTCCTATCCACCCGTCCAGATATCCAAAGGCTATGACCCACTTCCCAAGATCCTCAATTGAGGGCCATCAAGCCCAGGAGGCAAGAACCGGCGACTAATCGATAGTCCTCTTGGATGGGAGACGGGGCGGCAAGGACAGGATCAGCTGGATTTCTATTGTGAGTCACTCTAATTACTATATTTTCCCTCTTTTTCATCAGAAGTCCGCGGAAATCGTTATGAGAGCCTTTTCAGAGCTTCTCGTCATCGCTTGTGGTACTCCGTTTGTTCCAGGAGATTGAAAGCTGTTTCTTCTTCTCTTGGCGTGAAATTCTGTGGTTAGTTGAATAAGATACGTAGTTCTTCTCCAGAATATCTTTAGACAGCTTTTAATCATGTTTTCATCTATAAAAAGAGCTTATCCTAGTTCAAATTGACCATCACAAACGGACTGGCTCCCTGGAATTGGGGAATACTGGCAAGATCATGTGGTTAATTGAATAAAACTTTGCTTCTCTACCATAAAAGTTTTCTGGCTTTCTTTTTACCCCTGGAAAACTCTTATTCCGGTTGATAGTGGTCATCAGGAGCTTACTAGCGGCCTAGAGACGAAAACGGGAGACGGCGCCGGCATACTGAACCAAAATATTGATATAATCTTTAGTTATTGTTTTGTTAACACCAGAACAATAAAAATATCATAATTAATTCAATTGTACAGCCTATAATCAGTATTTCAACTCATTTTCCTTGTTAATTTTCGTTCAGAACCGATTTTCAGAGAGACTATGGAGCAGTGACCGGATTATTATATACAGGTACCATTTCACTGTTTTTTCAGTTATTTTTCATACTTTTTACATTCTAGAGTTTACTGAGAAACCTTTAAATCATGTTTTGTAACAGAAGAAGAATATTTATTGGAGCTAGGAAGTCAGATAGCTGGTTTGGTCGGTCAGGGACGGGATGTCACTGTTAGATTTGGTTTCAGTTCTTTTCATTTATGAGTTTTTATTTTGAAAATACTTTCAGTAGATGGAGAAGACGCTAAAGAAGCTTTTCCTTTTCATTAGAACAATAAAAAGTAAAATAAACGCGGAAGAAACAGTTTATTGAAGGAAGAGCGCGCCCCACACTAGTAGGCACCCAGAAAACTTTTTTCATTTTATTCCAACCTAAAATGTACCCATTCTTTTAGATAAAATAACAAACTACAGACTTTTTTACGTTTATAGAAAGTATAATGGAAGAAAAATATCTGAAAGGGGTTCAGATATTCGTTGATTGCAATTGGACACCCGATAGACGGCGGTAGGTATCGATTTACTTTTTGATTTCTTTCCAATTTGTAGATGATTTGGAAGCGGAGAGTGGATGAATTATGTAGAAGAATACTGTGAGGAATGTTATTGACAAAAAAGAAAAGAAAAACGGCAGAATGACTCCAATGAATTAATGTATTCAAGAGATGGTGTCATCTGCAGGTAGGCGCCCATTTACTTTTTCATTTTTGTCCAATTTTTAGGTAATTTCTCAGGAAGTTTTAGACTGTTTCTAAATAAGAACACCCTAGACAATACTACAAACAAGACAGATGACCGAAAGCGGAGAAATACTCCAAGAACGGGACTGATATAAGCGGTGGTGCAGGTCTACAAGTTGGTGTCAATTTACTTTTACGATTCTTTCCCATTTTTAGACTATTTTATACAACAGTTCGGGGGAACTATTAAGGAGAGCAGCCTTAATAACGATAATAATCGAGAGAAGAGTTTAAATTGTATAAAAACGCCAAGAACTATCCTCATTCGAAGAGCGGCGCCAGAATAGGCCAACTCTACGGTAAGGGCCTGTTTACGTTTACGAATTAGCCCAATTTTTAAGCAGTTTGATGAGGTCTTTTGATGTTAATATCAAGTAATAGACTCCAAATAATGTTTTCCGTTATTCAGATATGTCAAACTGTGAGAGGAACTCACACATCAGAGGGATTCAAAGAAGGAACACTGTGTGGCATCTCCGCCGAGGTAACGGTTAGATTTTACTCATTTTTTTGGTTTCTTTTACAGCACCTTGGCAAGTTATAGTTTCAGAAGGATGTTAGGAAGGAGATGGGATTTTCTGTCCAACTTTTAAACTAGGATTTCTTAATTGAGTGAACCACCCAACCAAGGCGGCACCCCGCAAGATTGACTGCCCCCTTTCAGGAGAAGGATGCCGTGAGAGGTGCTCAATTTTCAGCTATTTTTTCTACGGGCTTTCGAAATTTAGACCTTCTAGAAGCTACTGAAGAACACTGACTTTCTATAGCCCATCACTGGACCTGAGGAGAGCGGAAGGCAACCTCCTTGCCTGGGCAGCCAAGGAGCACCTCCGTGAGTCTTCCTCTCAAATCCTTGAATACTATTCTCACAAAAGGAATAATCCCCATCTCCCCAAAGTTATAATCGTCCCTTTGTTCAATCTTCCTCATAGTGCCGGTCTGTTTTCGATTTCAATAGAATTCCCACGATCGGGCATCGAAGCCGTCAACAAGGAGACGGGGACACGAGGGGATACGACTCTTTTATAGCTCTGGCTACAAAGTCCTGTCTGCTTATTTTTTCTCTTTTCTAACAAGCCGTCTCTCCCCCTTTCTTGACTATAAAATCTCTCCTTTTTCTTGATGTAAAACAGGCGATCTCCCCCTTCTTTCTATCGATCGGCCAGTTCTGTTCCCCCCCTAATCGACACTTCTGTATCCCCCGCCGGCCCGCGCTACGGGCACACTTGGTTGCGTATCGGTTATCACACCATAAGCGTCATTACGCAATCAAATAAGCGAGGTGCTCCCGGGGGGAAAAGTAGCCAGGCGGGAGGGAGATATTTCAAATTTTATGGGGGGAATTTCACCAATTCCTCCTGTAATTTCCTGTAATCCTTTTCTATTTATTTTTATTATTTTTAATGTTTAATTTCTGCAGATGAATTGCGGCTACGGACGTCTCCCCCAAGTCGCTGCCGGCTGCGCCCACGAGGACTGCGAGGACTGCGCCTCCGCCATCCAGAGGAGCCTTTATGGTCCTACCTTGGAGGCCATGAAGAGCACGGTGGGTAATATGGTTATTTTTACGCTTTAAGATCAGATTTAACCAGAAAATGAGTCCGAGTTTTGCCCGCGCGGCCCTGCGCTGTCTAACTGTGGCGCCCTCTGCCGCTTTCCTGACAATCCTAGTCTATAAATCCCGTATTTTCTAGGTAAACTTCAAAGAAGTTGTAGTTGAAGTGGAGGAGGAGGAGGAGCAGAAGACCCCGGACAGCACTCCCCTCCGCTTCCGGGTTGACGCACCGCAGCCGCCGAGGTCCATCCTCCGTGCCCCGCCATCCACTCCCGAATCGCCGGATCAAGAAATGGAGGACATGGACGAAAAGGAGAACGAGGACGACGAGATGGTACGCTTTTCACTTTTGATTTTAAATTATGACAACTAATTTTAGGAACAGGACTGCAGGGTCCCGTTCTCCCATCTCCGTGCCCGGGCTCCGACTCCTCCCAAGAAGAAGGACTACTAAAAGGACGTCCCTGGATAAAGTCGTCTGTTTTTTTTCTCGTTTTGTTTTTTAAAGATATGCTCCTTGATTTTTTACGTGCCCAGTTTTGCCAAAAGTAAACATTCTTACCAATTTTTCGATTGATCTCCTTGGCGGGCTGGACTTCTGGGTCCTATACAGATGAGAGAAGAAACTGACGATAGATTCTGCTTCTTGAGCTTATGGGAAGGGGCTAACCAAATCGGGAAAGGGTAGAACTGAGAACTGACGCCGCGTCTCCGCGTCTCCTTGACCTGTATCTCAAATAACCAACCTGACGCCATATAGAGGAGGCGGGTTGGAGGATAAAGGAGCCTGTCACACAGCCATCAATCAAGTGGAAAAGAATATAACCTTGGAATAGAGAAATAGAGAAATACAGCAGTCAGTAGCCAAGTGAGGGCCGAATGGACGGGCCAATCACTGTGACGCGATAGATAAGGACTAGATTAGTGCCGATAGGAGATGGCAGGACTGTATAAGGAGGACAAGCGACGGGTTATGGCTCTGGGAACAGGGAAGAGGCTCTAAAATGGGGTAGAATTATCCTGGAAAGTTCTAGACCAGGGGAAGATGATAAACATCAGGAATACTGAGTTCTGGGTGGCTAGAACCGAGCTTTCCGCCTCTCTTCCTCAACAAATTGAATTGAAAAGAGGTTAAAATGGATTAAGTGCAAATATTAGGGTAGAGGGCAATGGGAAGGAGAAGCCAACTGCCGAGTTGGCAGGGAGGATGCAGGTGTAAGAAGACAATGGTCTCGTCTCCTCCTTTACAACCCGCCGACCCAGGTATCGTATCCTTTTCCACCAGTGGACGGGACTAGAACCTCGCCAGAAGGAGACAAGGTAGAGAATGAGAGCTAGCCAACTCTCCTCCCACGAGTTTATAACCCGGAGTGCTATTCGCACCCTATAAGTCAACAGGGATAAGCATGGCTCCATTGTTATGGTAGTGGCCACCTGCTGGGGACTGGTGACCTCCCATTGGGATCTCGTGATCGAATAAGGGAATTCTGGATAATAGGAGGATAGATTCAACAGGGTGGGAATATTTTAGAGCCTTTGGGGGGCATAAAATGATCAGAAAGACCCTAGTTAGGCCAGAGAAGTGTACGCTCCTGATGACCTCCGAGCGTGTTGCCCTCCTCCGCCGTTGGACTTCTTGTCTCCTGCCCACTTTCAGGAAGAATCCAACCTTCTAACTCCATCTGGAAACTAAAGAAACAGCCTAGTTCACCAAGAAATATTCCCTTGAGACAAGTAACTGGGCTTCCCGTAGTTCGGAAGTTCCAGAAGTCGTTCTCCTACCCCCTGGAGCTGACTAGAAGCCACATCTCTTCCAAGAGCTCCGGAGAGAGCCACTGGATACGATCTGGAACCGTGGGATCTCGATCTCCAGCCCCTTTCTATCCTTACAGACTTAGTCGATGCGCCTCTTCCTCCCGTGCTTGATATCCTATCGACCTAATTCCACCTGGAAAAGATTCAAGCCGACAGGCGTAAGATGTCCTCGTGTGGCGCCTCCTCTACAACTCATTTTTAGAAGCCGTTTACGAGGTTTTCTTGGCCAAAACTCCCTGTCCCGCCTGTTCTATAATCCCCCATTTGCCAATAACCCGTCAAATCCCCCTTATCCCTTCATAGGCATACCCAAATTTGGGTAAAAAAATAGGTATATAAGCCCAGGAGAAAGCTGGAAAGGTCAACCTACAACTGATTCTCATTTGTTCTCTGGAATCGGACGACTCTCGCACTGATAAGAATGAAGGCCTCCATCGTTGCTGCCCTCGTCTGCGTCGCTATGCTTTGCCTGGTTGGAGTGCGCGCAGATGACTCTACTCCTGCTCCTGCTGGTGTAGACACTCCCCCTGCCGGTCTCCCGGCCCAGCCTTTTACTACCGAAGACACGGCCGCAACTCCCGATCCCGGAGCTGACCCGAACGAGCCGACCACCGTGCCCCCTTCGGGCGTCGCCACCACCGCCGGACTCGGAAGCGTCTTCCTGTGCGCCGCCGTCGTCCGCGCCATGTAGACAAATAAATATCGATTTGTCTCGATATATCCAGCTGTTGTTTATTGTCTTCTTTTCTCTTTCTTTTCGTGATCTCGTCTCTTTTCTCTCGTTTTTAGTCGTTTCTTCTATGTCCCCCCTTTTTACCTCCATTTTCCCGTTCCCAGGCACTAAAACGCCGTGAAAAGAGTCTAGAGAGCGCCCGTACGGCCTATGTTCTCCTTGTCTTGTTGACAGCCGCCCGTTTCGGAAAGCGAACTTGAAAATAGTCTGCCAAATCAACGGTCATCCCAATTTCTCCTATCCCGCTTTTCAGGAAGCTGGTCGTCTTTCCCATACCGTTTTAAGAAAGTTTCTATCGCTTTTAACGTTGTTCTCCGTCCTTTTAACCCCATCTGAAATTCTGGATCGTATCTGCCGGCTGCGGGCTCCTACCACGGAGGGCGCCGTCCCTGTACCCAGTACTCTGCGGTGTTTTACAATAATAAATTACAAATTGTTACTAGCTGCGGCTATTTTTTACCTACTACTTCCTATTACTACCGTATTCAAGGCACTTAAAAGTAGAGAACTGGCACAGTTTAGAGAATTATGGAATAGTGCCCGTGGCGATTGACAGTACAACTAGCACAGGATAACTAAAGGTTTGGGTCAGCGGGTCCCACAACGAAAAGAGAGCCTCTCCCGAATTTGCGTTCCTTTTAATGAGATTGTTATGATTCACCAATAATAGCAGCCGTTTATTTGATTTTCTAGTAATTGACAGCCGTGGGCGGGAGCAGCTGCTCCCCGCGGGCTCTTGAGCTACCGTAATCTCTTCGCTGCTCCATTATTTCATGATTTTTGGATTTTTCTTCGGGGAAATGAATTGATGACTCATTCCGCCTTGTTTTTAATATTTTACTGTTTCTAACTTTTAGGAAAAGTATGTTACAGTAATAAAACGAGCAGCAGAGTCGGGCCAGCTCCTCTTCTTCAGTTATCCAGCCCCGTTTGTCATTTTATCATTATATTTCCTTTATATATTTTATAAACAGGCTAACGACCGGATAACCATCGCCACTCTAGTGTTTATGCCAATATTACAACGTGTGACCCATGATTACCATCTGCTGGTGTGGTTGGATAGACAAAGAGCCCTTCCGATCCTTGTGGCTGCGGAGGGACCCTTCGATTGGGTTCTTAACTTTCGGCCGAGTGTTGCCGCTCTTTTGGACCCGGTATCGAGCCGCCTATCCTTCTCTGAGCTCAACTTTTGTCATTACCGTCTTTCGGTAACCAAATCAGCCGTTTTGAGCCAAGGAAAGGCTGTTTTCCTTCTGTTTTCAGTCAAAAACCGCCTGAAGCACCATTTTCCCGACAATCTTGTTATTTTTTATCTTTCACGAAGCATATATAATATTTCCATATCTATATTCCGTCTACTACCTTACTACTCTTTCTGAAGCATACCATT
The DNA here is from genome assembly GCA_932521035.1 of Oscheius dolichura. Classification (NCBI taxonomy): domain Eukaryota; kingdom Metazoa; phylum Nematoda; class Chromadorea; order Rhabditida; family Rhabditidae; genus Oscheius; species Oscheius dolichura. Next base: position 286,970 of record OW051494.1, on the reverse strand, counting down.
AAAAATTCAAGCTGTTCGGGTTCCGCTACCGGTGCACCGACCAATTTCATACGGCTATCCTTGTTTTTCGGATCATAGCCACCATATTGGAATAAACTGAATGTATTCTATTCCTCCTTCTCTGCACATTCCTTCTCCATTTATAGAATGTTATTTTGCAGTATAGTTTCTAAAAAAAATTCCCAGTAATAGTCTTTCTTTACGCATCCTACCTTGAACGAGTAGATTTACTTCTCACCTTCTTTTATACTTTTAAACACCTTCAATTTCCTTCTGACTATTATATTTTGCTCCTGGAATCCTCCTAAACGTGTTTGGAGAGAGAACTCCCCAAAACCCTGTCTACCATTGGCAAAAATCCCCATTTTTCATTCATTTTCCTTCCTTGACTTCATGAAGATCCCATTCTCCGCAATTCCTGTTGGATTTCTTGTTTTATTTCGCTTTAATAGCCTCCCTTGCCTGAGAAAGTTCCACCATTCTTATATTCCTCGTCCCAATCTCTCTCCACTTTTCTTCCACTCGTTGTATTACTGGGAATTGCTCCCAGGATATACTAGACCCTTGACCTAATTATTCTTCCCCATTACCCACATAGTTCTCTATATTTCTATCTATTCCTATAATTTACCAAAACATTAACCTCAAAAGTAGTCTCTAGATCATGAAAACACTTTGTAACTTGTTTCGAATTGGCGTTTAGGCCAGCAGCCACCCCGCCGGGGATACGGTAGGCCCGCCGCGGCGAGACCCGCCGGACACAGTATCCTGGAGCTTTGCCATCGACCTCCGCAGCGTATTGATCGGTTGTTTTCGAATTGGCGAGGGAATCGGGGAAACGGGGAAGTTCTACTGAACTGGAAGGGTAAATAAAGTCTTATCTTTGTTAGGGAACGATCAATATCGGATTTTTGCTCTAGAATTGGGGTAATTAGCAATTAACCTTCTCACGGAGGTTATTTTGATCTGTCTAGTACTCTTTTTAAAGTTGTAAGAAGAGCGGGAACGGTATAATCTCAAAAATAAAGCATCACAGCTTATTAAAATAAAAGGAAGGGAACAAAATGGCCGCAGAGACCGGGGAAAGGGGGCTGAAGCGAGAAAAGGGCCCAGAATGGATCAGGATAGCCTCTCCACCCAGATTTTCTCCTATTTTTCTTTAAAACACCTTCGATTTCCTCCTATTAAAATCAGATTTTCTCTTAAATCCTGTTAAAATACTCTCTGGGCACCAAAAAGCCCAATGAATGACGTCATATTGACCTTCTTTCCTCTTTTGGACGGCTCATTTTCCTCTTCTTCTCGTCTTTTCTCCTTTATATTCTCTTTTAAATGATTCATATTTCAGTGGGCATACATCCCGCTCATCTTTTTAAAAAAACCCCCATTTCTTCAAAAACCAAGAAATGTGGAGCGGCTACTTCCAATAAGAGCTGGGTGGACATCTAGGCCCACTGTGGACTGTCCTTCTACTCGACAGCCATTCCAACGGGTGAGTAAATTGATCTTCTAATCATCCAAAATAATCAGGGTCAGCAGATTCTGCTAGTAATAGAGTTACAGGAGTGAGAGAGCCTGGAAGCCTACTCTTCACATCAGTCCTGGATACAAGCCCATTGGAGGAAAGCAATTGTTAGAGAGTTGGGCCATATCATCGTCCGTCCGGTCATTTTCTACTCATCCACCGATTCTAATGCAGAAGAACGGGTGCAATGAAGAACAAATTTGACTAGGTTAGTTTTAACCGTTATTTACCCCAATTCTTGGTAGAATTCCCATAGCCATACCTTTTCTAACTTCTAATTTTCAGCTTATCCAGTATAGCGGTATGGTGCACTGCCGAGAGCATTGGCTTCATTTGACAACCTTCCGTCCTACTCAAGTTTGAGTTATGATCAGCATGGATGGGTAAGTGTTTGTTTACTTTTGGAATAGAGAGTAGTGGGGCAGTAAAATGGGAGCCTCTTCTTTCTTTTTCTCCTATAACAGTTGCTTCTTTCAGTTGGCTCGCTGCCAATGACAACTAGAAGATCCTTCCTCTCAACGAGTTGTGGCAAGAGAGAAAAAAGCTCCCGTCAGCTGACCTCTCGGATTCCCCGATAAAAAAGATTTGAATAAAGAGGATTTTATCCCTTTTCCCCTGTTCCAAATGATGTGGCCCACATCCAGTTCAATATCTCTCTTCTCTTGTTTTGTACGGTCATTTCTAACAATATTTTAGGTCTGGGTACTAGTCATAAAGCCTACAGGAGCTCCATAGATGAACTTCTTCTTCTAAAATAAAAAAAGAAAAATGTGCCTCTTCTCTTCAATTTCTGGTGAGTAGACTTCAATAAACGGAATATAGGTTGAAGCGCTGTTTTTCGCGGTAAAAAAGGCATACTGTAGCTAGTTTATACCGGAACTTTATTAATTGTGAACATTTTAATGGAACACACTTTTTTTAGTGTGGTATAGTTCAAAAAATCGGGTCTCAGAGAGGAAAGAACTCAAAAATCGGTACAAATTCAATTGGAACACTATTCACCACGTCCAGGGGCATACTGTAGCTGTTTTCAAGTGGAAATCCCTGAATTTCAATCATTATTTTCGCTTTTTAGGATCAGCTGAATGACTAGAGTCAAAACAGCCCGGAGGAGCACCTACCACGGTACCCATCAGGGCTAGAAGTTCCCCCTTAACACGAAGTATGCAACATTGCGAGGAACGAGAACTTCTACTCCCAAGTCTCGCTCGATCTTTACTATCTGCCTCGGTTCGAAGAGTGAGTTCATTACCATTTATCCTGGGATCGGGATAACAATGGGGCCCTAAATAAGAGCCAGAATATCATGAACCAATTGTTTATAGAGCGAAAACGACTTGCGGTTACGATGGACCAGCGTATGGTTTCCCTCTTCAGAGTAACGAACGACTGGTATCGACAGGACACGTTTCGTCGGTATGCGGGTGAGTTAAGAAAGCTACGGGAAGAATAAAAAGAGTATTTAGGCATGTTTGAGGTTCGCAATAGATCATGAAAAGAATTCGAGCGGCTTTATGATCCAACTCCCGCTACAGGAGAATTTTTCAGTGATAAATTGAAATAAAAAGGATTTTCATGCCTTTTCCCTTCTTCTCAATGATCTGGCCCACTTACAGTTCAATATCTCTCTTTCCCTTTCCTTGTACTATTATTCTTAACAAAATTTTAGATCCGGGTTCGATGCATAAATATCGAGGAGCTCCATAGATGAACTTCTTTTTTGGAAAGAAAAAGCGGTCCTCTTCTTCAATAACTGGTGAGTAAATTCCAAGAGACAGTAGAAAACTGGTTGCAGCGCTGTTGATGGGAATAGTGCAGCTATTTTGAATGGGAAATTGTTGAATTTTCAAGTGTCTTTACATAAGAAGCCCATTTTACGGTTATATAGCCAACAAAACCGGTTCAAAGATCTTCAAAAATCGCCGCAAAATCTATTGAAACGCTGTCCTTCGCTTCCGGGGGCATACTGTATCTATTTTGAGCCTGGAAATCCTTGAATTTAGCAGACAGCTCTCCGTTACAGTATTATAAATCCACAATTGATTAATTTTTCAGGCAGAGCCGGGGATATTCCCTTCTTCAACGCGAGGGAGAAGCAAACAGTCCTGCTGGACTCACTATGACCTCTAGCTGCTCTGATGTCAGTTATCCTGGAGATTTTTTTGCTACTTTTTGCTTCCAGTTTGATTGAACAGAACAACAACGTCTGGGTCGAGAGCCTTCCTGCGCCTCCTAGATGTTCTTCGAATAGAACAGTAGGACTGGAAGAATCCAATGTCACAAGTTATAAATAGTCAAAAATTTCAGAATGATAGAAAATCCCAGGAGCTTTTTGTGAAGAACGCTGAATGCTAGATGAGGGCGAAAGATGTTAGTCGAATATATGGACTTGTCTCCGTTCCCCACAACATCGAGAATATTTTGGAGGGAAACGCTGTAAGCTCGTTAGGTCATTCTTTCCCATTATCCACTGTCGTTTTCCAATGGTCAAATATAATTTTATTACAGATGATCCAGGTATACGATGTTGATCTACTCCACCCACGGCCGATATAGACTAAGCCCCTTGTCGCTTAAGAAGAACACCCCCAAATTATTCGAGATTTAGAGAATTTAAAAATAAAGAAGAATTTTATAACAATTTCCCTCTCTTCCCAATAAACTGGCTCACCTCCAGTTGAATATCTCTATTCCCATTCCATTGTTCTATTATTTTTAACAAAAATTTAGATCTGGAATCATAAATAACCACAGGAGGTCCATAAATGACGCTCTACACTTTCAAAAAACAAGAATAGAAAGGCTTCTCTTCTTTCTGGTGAGTAAACTTCAAGAACTGGGAGCAAACTGGTTGACGCGCTCTTTTCGCGGGAAATGGGCATACTGTAGCTAAATTAAGCCGGGAATTCTTTAATTTTGAACATATTCCAGTAACAGACTCTTTTTACGATCATATAATCACGAAAAGCGGGTCAAGAAATGTTAAAAACTTCGGAAAATAGCCCAAATTCCATTGATACGCTGTTTACCGCGCCCTGGGGCATACTGTAGTCATTTTGAATCGGAAATCCTAATTTTACTGCCTAATTCGCCCCTTTTTCAGGTCCACCAAGCCAAATTCCGTTCTCCCAACAACAGAACGGCCTAGAGTCCAACAAATGGGCCAATCCACCTGATTACGGTGCCAGTCCATGGTCGACACCATGCCTCCTCTTCCAAGCTTCTATCAACTTCTACTGAAGAGGTGCAGCAGTTCAAGACTGATCAGGACAACAATATCATGCGGTAAGGTCGTAATCCTACCCCGTGACACTCCTCTTCAGACCCCAGCTCACGGAGAAGACGGTGCAACCCCCAGTACAGTAGGAAGTCGACGACATCTAAGTGTTCTGCCCGCTCCTTCCCATGGCTTTTATCGTTCTCATCCATTGCAATGGAAAAACGATCCTTCTGTAAGTCTTTCCTATTTTAAATTTTTACTGTAACCAGATACTAGACGACTACCCGGCTGATCCCGATGCGACTAAGTGTGGAATTGTGAAATCGGTCTTTTATGGGTGGAATACAAGCAACGAGAATCTGAGAAAGATGTACGCTGAAAAGGGCAGCAAGTTGACGGTTGGCTGCATCCTCAATTCTCTTTATTTTTCATTTTAAGGCAATTCCTAAACTGGAGGATGCTAACAACGCTGGAGCAGAAGAGCATTCTCAGGAGTGTACCCTAATCGTCACTGAAGGAGATCGTTGAACGGGATCGCTATGGAGTCTTCCCACTCAGAGGAAGCAGTCTCATTTTGAAGATAAATTGAAATAAAAGAGGATTTTTATTTTTCCCTTTACCACTGTTTCCCGATGTCTGGTCTCAATCCAGTCTGATATCTCTCTTCCCTTTCCGTGTACTGTCATTTCTTATCACATTTTAGGTCTGGGTTCTAGTCATAAATCCACAAGGAGCTCCATAGATGAACTTCTTCTTCTAAAAAGAAAAAATGTACCTCTCTTCTTCAATTTCTGGTGAGTAAACTTCAAAAAACAGTAGGAACCCGGTTGACGCGCTCTTTTCGAGGGGGAATAGGCATACTGTAGCTATTTTGAATTGCAAATCCTTGAATTTAGAGCATTTTTAAGTAAGAGACCCTATTGGCCATCAGCTTATCAAAAAACCGGGTGAAGAAATGTTAAAGACTTCGGAAAATAGCCCAAATCCCATTGAACCCCAGTTTACTGCGTCCTGGGGCATACTGTAGTCATTTTGAACCGGAAATCCCAGTTTTTTTAAAATCTAGAGCTCCCTTTTTTAAGGGCATTTTACTAGTTCTACCTTCGTCCAGCAGCTCAAGGTGGATCCGAACAAACAACAACGATCGGTAAGGTTGTAATCCTGTAAAGAGTGACAGTCCCCTTCAGTTTCTGTTCCACGGAGAAGAGATTCCAGTACACGAGGATGTAACCGACGTCGAGACGTTGGTGTCCTGCCCTCTTCTTCCCAGGGACTTTACTATAGTCGCTCCTGTCGATGGAGCACTGATCCATTCGTAAGTCTTCCCAATTTTAAATGTTCCATGTAAACAGTAACTAGAGGACTACCCGGCTGACACCGTCTAATATGGATGGAGGAGATTCTTCAGAGACCTTGGCTGTGTCTGGATTGGCGAACGACGGAAGCGATGGCCATGGAGTCTTTCCGCTCAGAGGACGGCTGAAACAGGTAGTAACAAGCCTTCTTTTGTTTAAAAAAATTTCACTTAAGATGGCAGAGAACCAATAAATCAACGCATTGGTGAAGATCGTCGGCCTCCAGTATATAAAACTCGTCGCTGTGGGAAAATAATGATCAGGTAATTTTCTATCTGTACCTTCAATATTGTTCTTGTTTTAGGACTAGGATGGTAGAGGACTCGCCATTAACTTTATTCATCATGGATTTATAGAACAATTTATCACTGTTCACCCGTCTTTAAACAATTTACAGAAAAATAAAGGATATTTGTATCCCCTTCCCTTTGTTTCCCAATACTCTGGGCTCAATCCAATGATATCTCTAGTTCCCTTTTCTTGAACTGTCATTTCTAACAATATTTTAGGCCTGGGTACTAGTCATAAAGCCTACAGGAGCTCCATAGATGAACTTCTTCTTCTAAAATAGAAAAAATGTGCCTCTTCTCTTCAATTAGGTGAGTAAACTTCAAAAATCAATAGAAAATCAGTTGAAGCGCTGTTTTTCGCGGGGAAATGGGCATACTGTAACTATTTTGAATGGGAAATTGTTGAATTTTCAAGACTCTTTACATAAGAAGCCCATTTTACGGTTATATAGCCAAAAAACCGGTTCAAAGATCTTCAAAAATCGCCGCAAAGTCTGTTGAAACGCTGTTCACCGCTACCTCGGCATACTGTAGCCGTTGTGAACCAGAATCCCTGGATTTTAATTACTATTTTCGCTTTTCTAGGATGCCACGCGTGGCTAAAGTCAAAACAACCCGGACAAGCACCAGCTAGCAATGGGACAGCCTCGATGGGATCCAGACAGAGCTGTGTGAATTCGACTGTACAGTTCAGCTACTCCTAGCAGTGAGTTCCCGGATGGGAGAAGTAAGAAGGCCTGTTCCAGGTATTGGAGATAGAACATGTCAACTATCGCCCGGGGGGAACATGTCCTACGAACCGTTACAGCATGTGATCTCGGCGAGAACCACAACCCAACCAATTGGAACTTCTTGCAGTGACTGCGGTAAGGAGCCAAAAAAGTAATCAAAAACAGCTCATTTTCAGATAATATCTGGATAAACCGGGGGCCCGGGTATTCCAATGGTTGTGGCTGACATTCTCGCCAGTACGACATGCGTCAGAGGCTTCCTCCCCTTCCAACTTCCTCAGGATGGAGAGAGGAGTTTCTTCCGATTTCGGAAGGGCATACTCTGTCATGAACGAACTCAACAATTGGACTAGCCATGATCTTTGCCATGATCGCAACCGCGAAACAGGTAAGCTATTTGTATTCTTCACTTTACTCGATGCTTGTTTACAGGAAGGTATTGGCTGTCCTCTCCAACCCCAGTATTACTTGTATTGTGCTTGAAGATAAAGTCTCCAAGAATTTCGACGGGAAAAAGAAGGATTAATTGAAATAAAACGGATTCCTACGCCTTTCTCCTTTCTTCCTGTTTACTGGCTCATACCCAGTTCAATATCTCTAGTTCCCTTTTCTTGAACTGTCATTTCTAACAATATTTTAGGCCTGGGTATTAGTCATAAATCCTAAGGAGCTCCATAGATGAACTTCTTCTTCTAAAATAGGAACAATCTGCCTCACTTCTTTAATTTCTGGTGAGTAAACCTCAAAAAACAGTAGAAAATGGATTGAAGCGCTGATTTTCGCGGGGAAATGGGCATACTGTAGCTATTTTGAATTGCAAATCCTTGAATTTAGAGCATTTATGAGCTCACCTCCTTTTACAGAGTTTTTAGAGTTCAGAAATCCTTTTTTCAGGCCTACTTCTCCAATTGGTACCATCTCAAGGTGGGAAGTCGGCAAATAAGGCTACATTCTTCCTCAACGCTCTATCTTCAAATAATCAACAACCAATCCGTCATATGATCCCCCCTGGTAAGTATAGTTTTCTCCCCTTTTTTTCTTCATGGGAACCTTTTAGGCGACAGGAGCTTCATAGCCGACTGGCTAACCTCTGATTACATACTACATACAGAGGGACGATAAACTGGTAAGTAGAGCCTAGTTTGAAAAATAAGAACCTTCTTTTCCAGCTTGCTTAACCATCACGACATGACAATTGTTATGAATATGACGGATTGGTTGTTAACTATTAACAGTACGGGAGAATAGTGATTTGGAGTCTGACTCAGACGACTCCGGCTACGAACCTGGTTGCATGGTAACCTTTCCTATTTATATTGTATTACAAGAGGGCTTCGCCGCGTCACAAACGCGGCCCCCAGCCTATCAGCTTTTCCGTCTCTCCATTTTGAATTTTAAATTTCCGAAAATGTTCAACAAATGGCCGAGCTAGTATTTCTTGTGTTCTCTCTTTTGGTGTAGATATTATGCTTGTAGGCGTTATTGGGGATTTTCTAGGACGAAAAAGAGGGCCACGACGATGGAACGCATTCTTAATTTCCGTTCCAAATCCTCCCTTTTTTCATATTTGTATGGATTTCGCCGTGATATGCATAATGGAGAAAGAATTGGCCAGGTGGAAGGATATTTCAGCAAGCCACAATTTAAAAAAAAACTTTTAAATTTATACTTTGAAAACCTGGTTTTTTGATATGTGGCTTTCCTCGGGATAAGTTCAACCGTAAAGGATCAGCCCCAATTTAATGTAGCTTTATGAATTTTTTGAACATGGATTGGACAGAGGGGTGGCCGCACTTTAGACAATAGACGCCTAAGGCTGAAAACGCAGCGCTGAAGAGAAATCTTCGCAATTCACTTTTTCGAAAAGTTTCTTCTGCATTTTTAAAATTATTCCACTAATATACCAGCTCTGAAAAATAGCCCTGAGTTTTTTTTCAGACCACCAACTATCTTCACCAAGTATCCTGCTCAGCCCGTACAGCCTCTTGCTATGTCTAATCAGGTACCCCTTAATACCTTTATTTTACACATAATACTGTAGAATATTCTTTTCCGTCAATGGCCAGCTCAAGTTAATGTTGTTACCAACCAGGTACCCTTTAATAACGCAGAACGGCCACCTCATTCAGCCCCAGCCCCGTCAGTATCCTGCCCAGCCAGTTCAGCTTCATGCTCAGCCCCCTCAATTGCTGCCTAATCATAACCAGGTAGCCTTTCATAAATTTACAGTAACTGTTATCTGTAGAATCCGTTGGTACAACTCTTGGCCCCCATTCCGATTCACCCAGCCCAGGTTATCCAACAAATCTACTCTGAATACATTTACCTTTTAGGAACCAATCCAGTGGAATGCAACTAATTTCGTGGTTTCTAGTTTTTTGATTTGTATCCAGTTGATTCGGTTTTAGCATGGAATTCCGGTAACCCCCAATTGGCCGAGTTTCGAGTTTTGAAAGTAATCAACGGAGAGCGGAGAAAAAGACTCGGCGACATTACTTTTGACGCAACCTAGTAAAAAAGGATTTTTATCCCCCTTTCCCCGCTTCCTGTTTACTGGCTCATACCCAGTTCAATATCTCTCTTCCCTTTTCGTGTACTGTCATTTCTTACCACATTTTAGGTCTGGGTTCTTTTCATACATCCTACAGGAGCTCCATAGATGAACTTCTTATTCTAAACAGCAAAAATGTGCCGGTCATCTTCATTTTGGTGAGTAAACTTTAAAGAACCATAGAAAATCAGTTGAAGCGCTGTTTTTCGCGGGGAAATGGGCATACTGTAGCTATTTTGAACCGGCAATTCTTTAATTATGAACATTTTTATGGAGCTCACTCTTGTCATGGCGGCGTACTCCCAAAAATAAAGTCTGGAAAAGAAAAAATTTCAAAAATCGGGCCCAATCCAATTGAAATGCTGTTCACCGTGCCCAGGGACATACTGTAGCTATTTTGATCTAGAATTTAGACTTTTTCAATTATTTTTAAGCAGCGCGACCTTTTCTAGAGTTCTCATACCCAAATATCCCTCTTACTCTTCCCATATTGACCTTTTTCAGGCGAGAAATCCACTAATAAGGCCTCATTCTGTTCAAAACCCTCTCTCCGGGATACACTGTACAGGGTCAACTCATCATTGCTGAGGAGGACAGAATAAATTAAAAAGTGAAGCTCTGAGGACGAAGAAGGCAATTGGGTTGGTTCCTTTCCAAATAATCAATAAAAGTCAATCCATTTTCAGACCATCATGATCTACAGAGACTCTTACTTGCTGTTCAAAACCAACAGCTTCTCTGACGTCCTTGTGGTGGAAATTAGAGTAAGTAAAGGCATTTTTTTTATAACGGATAAGGTTCTTTCAGTCTTGCTAGATAAAAATTAATGTGGATAAGTACTGAAATGGTTGCCGCTCGAATTGTCCATCATTCTCTATTGCCGTCGACTTTTCGGTAAATTTTTCCAATTTATTTTTATATTAAAAAAATATTTAGAACCACCTCATTATGAGTGTCCTCATAAATATGGAGAAAGAGGCAATGCTCATGGAGAAGAGTTGAATCGGGCGGGACCAAATTTCTGGTCGAATTAATAGCCGGATGGCTTCTACTCACCATGTGGAGAGCGGAGTGAGCTTCTCCGGTGAGAACCGTCCTTATTCTATTTTTATAAAATTCAGAGATTCCACTGAACGTGATAGAGGAAGAACCATCGACAGAACAAGAAAATCTTCCCACTCCCTCCAAAAACAATGAAACCGGTCTAATAAAGAATTTTAAAGTATTCCCTTCTTTTCAATTTATGTTTTTCCGGGTTAACTCCCACCTTACCTTGTTTCTGTGTCCATTTCTCTATATTTTATACTCAAATTTAGATCAGATACCTTGGGAAGAGCCTAGACGACATATAAATTACCTTGGTGAGTAGCGTTTCCCTTCATTTTTGAGCCAATTCTTCCAGCTGGATTCATAAATAATCAGCGTTTTACTCATAAAAGAGATGGAGGAGGAAATAAACCGTCTGGAGTGTTTTGACCCTGGCGATTCATAAATAATCGACGAAAATTGTTTCCAGAGAATTGAAACTCGCCCAGAAATGGGAACTGGCGACATCTACGAGAGCAGTAGATAAGGTAGGAAGTTCCTCTCCTTTCTCTTTAAATTACTCTGCCTCTTTCAGGAAACCGAAGTCTTCAAGATTACCGCAACACCAGAGGGCGATGGTTGGTTTGACTGGTGTCCAAGACGCGCTATACATGTTTGGGGACGTTGGTTAAATTTGGATGCTATGCCAATATAATGGAAATGTTCTTTCCTCATATCTTTCTCAGTCATGGTGAGTTTTAATAGGGGTTTATGGGGGAAATAGGGATTTTTGAGACAGGAGAAGTTACTTCGAGGGGAAAAGTAGGAAAGGGGGCCTTGTGGGAGATTGCGCTCTCTAAATCCAGTATTTTCAGTCTTCGGAAGGTAGCGCCTATGTCGCTATGGGAGAGTATTAACCTTTCCAACTTCACCGATGTGAGGATTGAAAGAGTAGCATCCACACCCCTGAACAGGTAAGACTTTTCTCCCCTTTTAACCGATTAATTGGCTCTGTTTAGATGGAAGGGCACATAGTGGTCGTGGTCAAATGAAATGGATGAATTCGGGAGCAAGATCAACAGGATCAAATGATTTCAGTAATGAATTTGAAGTTACTTCTTGTTCCATTTATGTTTTCCCGGTTAATTCCCACCTTACCTTCAATTCTATGTTCATTTCTCTGTATTTTATACCCAAATTTAGATCAGATACCGTGGGAAGAGCCTAGACGACATAAATTACCCTGGTGAGTAGCATTTCTCTTCATTTTTGAGCCGCTTCTTACAGCTGGATTCATAAATAATCAGCATTTTACTCATAAAAGAGGTGGAGAAGAGGAAATGGGCCGGGAGAAGCCCCAGCGATGTTTTCATCCAGAAGATTGGCCGTCGAGCTGAAATACGGTAAGAAAGGCTCAATTTTTATAGGAAGGAACTCATTTCCAGGACTGATCCGACCCTCAACTACAAACAAATCTAGAGGTAGATCCAGACATTGAGTACTAGTGATCTGCCACCGACCGAATCACACCATATACTCTTTTCTGCATGATCCCTGCAGTGTTCAGGTAAATAGGAGACTCCAATGAGAACATAGTACATTTCCAAAGGATATTTTCCATGGATCCAAATTTGGCGGCGCGTCTCCGCTACGGGACAAAGAACATCATCAGAATCAGCGTAAAAAACTGAATGGAATGAACTAGGTTTCAGCCCATTTTCCCTTTTCTGTGAAAAGTAATGTCGCAAAACAGAAAGGGTGCGCACAGTCACTGCGGGACCACTGTGCGCAATCAGGCAAAATCAAGGGGCCCCTCGGGCTTCCTTTAAAAAACCAGCGGGCCTTCGGCAGCCTACGGCTGTCGTCTGTCCATCAAAGTTATCCGTTTCGACCTGTGGCGACCTTTCCGCTCTTCTGCCGACGACCGCCTACGGCGGCCCTCGGGATTAAAAAATTAGTAATCCCTTTACCGTCGGACACTTTCCCATCGGACAGACAGACAGACAAACACCATAGAGCTTTAATAGAGGGTAGATCAATTTCGGCTCTAATTTTCTGATTCCAGGTCCAGAAATGGATTTATCATTGCATCAAATTGGTAGAAATGAAGGCAAGGCCCGAGAATATCGTGGATCAGATGAGCCTGGCATCAATTCTGGACGCTGTACTCACAGCAAGACTGACTTGTTTGTATGAGTACGTTTACCCCGTCTGAGCGGTCCTTCATGTTGAAATTAGGGGCATTCTCCAAGCTGGGCTTCATCTGGTTATGGAAACATCCCACTCAGCCTTCTACAAGAGAGGCTACAGTCAGAGCGGAATGACCTTATGAATAAGGAAAGGCCGAAGCCCGTCTCTCTCGGCCAAAGGAAGAAACTGGAGATCGTTTTGAAAGATATTTTCCCCATTTTTTGGTTAAATAGACGGAAATTTTAGAACTCCCCGTAGTTTGCAAGGAAAGAAGACCTTCACCTTCCCATAATTGATTGATACACCGACCCAGCCCATTAATAAAAATTATTTGAAGTATCCTCCTCTTCAATTTATGTTTTCCCGGGTTAATTCCCATCTTACCTTGATTTCATGTCCATTTCTCTATATTTTATACTCAAATTTAGATCAGATACATTGGGAAGGAGCCTAACTACATAAATTGCCCTGGTGAGTAGCATTTCCCTTTATTTTTGAGCCATCTCTTTCAGCTGGATTCATAAATAATCAGCATTTTTACTCATAAAAGAGATGGAGGAGAGACAATTGGACCGGGAAAAGTCTCAAATAATACCGGCAAGTTCCACTGTTTCTTCTATACAATGGCAGGAACATTTTGTGAGTAGCATCCCTTTTCAGTCGAAATAATGATGTTTAGTACTTCGTCAGTCGTCCTCAGCCAACAGGGGAAGAGAAAGACCGAGCTTTTCTAGTAGAGGTCAACTATTTTGCCGTAGATGAACAAGATATTATCTATTTATTCCAATACGAGGTCGACATTCAAAATCAGAACGATCTGCCCATGAGAAGAGGTAATATTTGCCGATTATTTTTTATAAAAGATTGCTTCTTTAGCAATGGAACTGCCATCTTCCCTTCGCACAAGTTACTGGCATACAATGGAAGAAGAATCCTCTGGTCGACGCAGAAATTCAAGATGAACGACGAGGCAATCATCAAATTAATCATCGGCACAAGAAGAATATGTAAAGGCTGACTCTAATTTCCGATACAGCTAATTTTCCGTTCATCTACCTCTGTCATAAAGATATTTAAAGTATCCTCCTTATATTTGTGCCTTCCCGGGTTAATTCCCACTTTACCTTGATTCTGTGTCCATTTCTCTGTATTTTATACCCAAATTTAGATCAGATACCTTGGGAAGAGCCTAGACGACATAAATTATCCTGGTGAGTATCATTTCCCTACATTTTCAGCCTATTTTTTCCAGCTTGATTCATAAATAATCAGCATTTCTACTCATAAAAGAGGTGGAGGAGAGACAATTGGACCGGGAAAAGTCTCAAATGATTGTAGCATGTCCCGCTCGTTCTTCTGTACAAGGGGAGTAGCCTTTTTGTGAGTAGCATTCATTTTTAGTAGAAATAATGATGTTTAGTACTTCGTCAGTCGCACTCAGCCAACTGACGAAGAGCAGGACTGGGCTTTTCTGGTAGAGGTCAACTACTTCACCCTGATTTATCCTGATATCATCTATCTATTCCAATACGATGTGGACATTCGAAATGCGAAGGATTTTCCCATGAGGAAGAAGAGAGGAATGACGAGACAACAATCAAATCAATCATCGGCACAAGAAGAATACCAGAGGACTGCTTTTCCTCCTCCTCCCCAGCTCTCCTTTCCATTTTTCTGGTCCCGGCTCTCTCCTCCATCTTCTGATTCCCGGTTCGACTCAGTTTCTTATTCATCCACCCCTATAATAAAATTATTTGAAGTATCCTCTTTATTTTTATGTGTTCCCGGGTTAATTCCCACCTTACCTTCAATTCTATGTCCATTTCTCTGTATTTTATACCCAAATTTAGATCAGATACCGTGGGAAGAGCCTAGACGACATAAATTACCCTGGTGAGTAGCATTTCCCTTCATTTTTGAGCCGCTTTTTACAGCTTGATTCATAAATAATCAGCAATTTACTCATAAGAGAAGTGGAGGAGAGGAAATGGCCAGGAAAAGCCTGGAGGAGTTTCCCGAAGCCGGGGAACGCCTCTTCAAAGTCTCCATCCAGCTGGATCAGGCTGGGATTTCATCCTGGACGAGGAATGCCCCATTTTCCTTCATTGCCAGTGGCCCAGGTTTCTCTGCAACCTTTTCTAATTCTAATGGATACTGTTTTAGGCTTCTTTTCCCATTCCGGCTCCTGTGGTCCGGCCTTTTGAAACTGCAAAATTTGCAGAATGTTCGTAGAAGTAGGGCACTCGAAATCTCAGCACATGCGGGTGTGTAGAAGCGGTAATACAGACTTTCCTACAGCCATTTCCTTTTGTTTAGCCCATGTCAAACTGCCGAACGTATGGCAGTCGTCTTCTTGCTTGTTGACCGGGAAAAGCCAGAAATCGTTGCCTATTTGGATAGTATTCAACAAGAAGGTCTACAGCTTCCTCTTGGTGGAGACGGCCTTCATTTTTGTTCTTTCATAGATATAATAGATAGCAGTAATCCCTAAGGAAGTGGATCCGCTAAGGGTTAGTTACCTTCCCATCCCTTTTTATTTTCTCTATTTCAGTTTATCCCATCCTTACCGAGTATAACATCTCTCTCCCTGATGTTGGCTATCTTTTTCAAGAAAATTTTCATAGAGCAGGACAAGGAGACGAGGACCAGCGGTAATCCTGGCGATCGCCTTTTACCTCCATATTCTCACCTTTATTCAGAATAAAAGATTTTTAAAGATATTTGCCTATAAAATGTGCTTATTTTTTGAAGAATTATGGTCTTTACCCAGGGCTATCTCCTCTTTTCTTGCTTATTCCTTTATTCCTATCAATTTTCTCATATTTCCCTCAAAAATGAAGGCAGGCAGCCAAAAAATCAGTCCAGTTCTAGTGACACACTTTCTACGCCCGCTGGTGGTGTCTTTTGAACTGTAATAGATTATTCATCGGCGAGATCCTGGCCAACAAAGTGTAGGGCATAGAAAAACGCCGAAAGGGGGTGAGAAACTAGACGGGGAATGTCAGCTACTCTTTACGTGACCCGTCTTCTCCTGGTTTTCCTCATTTTTAGTCCATTTTCATCGGAAAATGAAGGAATCTTATCCCTGTTTTGACCAAAAAGTATGGAAAAGTAAATTGTCCAGCCTCAACTCTTGAAAATCTCTAATTGATCAGAGACCACCAGTCAATTCTCGAGGCTTTCCTTCTTTCTCCCATTTGGAAACGAACAGCGCTTTTATAGTGCGACTGACCGAATAGAACATGGGAACAACGCGGCTACCCCGCTTCTCTTGGTTATCTAATCAAAGCGCGCCGAGCTGCCGAGATTTTACGGGTGCGGCAGCTGTCTCCCGTCTCGGGGCCGCGTCATCTTTATCAGCTGTAAACCATGGGAAAACTCCTGCCATTATACGGTTCCCACTAATTCAAAAGCAGCCGATCAACATCACTTTAAAATCTCTCTATTTTCATCATTTTTCCCCATTTTTAGCCTAAAAAAGAAGCGAAAAGGTCGCTTTAATTTTCTCCCTATTTTCCGCCCGGTTTCGCTTTCTTTTCCACTTTTCTCTGCTTTTTCATGGGAAAAAGAGTGCCAGGACCTTTGTGAACTTATAGATAGCATCAAAATTTATTGCGAAACAGTAAAGCCCCCGTTTTTTTTCGAATTTACAACACCAGTTATGGCCTTCCCGGAGTCTTCCATCCCTAGAGAGCTCGTATGTTGTCCCAGGTTCGTCTTTCCCTAGCTATTTTTCTTAATTTACCTGCTTCAGTACGAGGTATGAGTATCCCTTCGGGGCTTTTGCCGAGTTCGTCGACAACGCCAAGGATGCTGGGGCCGGGAACATTTGGATAGAGTACGGTAAGAAGAAGAGGGAGTAAAGGGTAAAATTAATTATTTTAGAGGCAATTAAAAAGGAGATGAAGACAGTTCAGTTAGACCTAGGTCTGGATTTCCCATATTTTTCTGTTTATCTGCTTTATTTTAGCCCAACTGTCACTCCAAAGAGCTCAATTATCCACAAAGGACCAGGAAAACATTGTCAATTCCAATAATAAGGAAAGGATCCAGCATTTGAAGTAAATTTTGCATTTTAGATATAGAAAACATATATTTTAGAGCTCAAGTTGACCAATTGGTAAAGAAACTCGCGAATATATTGAAGAGGGACAAAGAATTTGTCGTTTTGGTTGGATTGAATATCAGAAGCAGGTGAGAAATGAGATTTTCGAGGATTTTCAGCTTATTTTATCTTTGTAAGGCAAGTTTTCGGAAATTTATTATCAAAATAAGAGCAATTGATGTAGGCGAGTACGTCGGCCATGCTATCCTCTGCAGTAAGTTATACAAAAAAAAACAAAGAAAACGTGATTTCAGCCAGTTGCTACAAATGGAGAAGAGTTCCACCAGGTGAAATATTGGATAAAAGAAGAAGTTACCAAAAAATTCGGCATAACTGGCAGTGCAAAGATGCAATCCGTGGTTATGATGAAGAACAAAAGGAAAATATAATGGTGGATTGTAGCGATCCCGCTGAAGATCCACTTTTTGTAAATAAATACCTATAACAACAAAGAAAACAAACACTTTAGCGTCGACCGGAACTAAGAATACACCCGGAGTATGTTTATCTTGAAGGAACAGAACTGCCAGCACTATCCGTAAGTTGTTTTTCCATCAGCGCTTCCTGTTTTCTGCCACTAGTAAAGCTAAATTTACAGGAAGATGAAGAAGAAGGTGGAGCATCTCCAGGAAAGCGATAAAAATTTGAAAAAGAAGGAGAAACAAAAATTGAACAAAAAAAATGAGAAAACAAGAGAGCTGGAGGAACAACAGAAAAAAAGAAGCCAGCAAGCTCTAGTCACATATTGTATGTATCATTTAGGTTATTCTATTGTTGCTTATTGTTGTGGTGCTATATTTTCTATTTTTACCTATTACTTGTGCTCTTTCATGCTTGTGAAACATATCATTGATTGTAATCTTGAAAAATACGAGTAATGAACGTCTTTCCACATATTCTTCTTGTCTTCTTATTCTTTATCATTTTACACAAAGAAGTAGCACTTTCTATCATAAACAACAACAGAATATCAGAAAATCAGAGAAGATGAAAATATATGAGAGCACAAAATTGTAAATCGAATTCGCGCATAACAGGATGGCAGGATCTCCCCGCTGGCAGCGTCCAAAATGTTGTTCTCTTGTTTTTCTCTGTCCTCTGCTTTCTGTTCTTCTTTCTGATGTGTTTCTTTATGTGTTGTTTAGAAAATAAAGAGCCATCCGATAAGGCAAGTCTTACAATCCTATTGCTGCTTTTTTACAAGAATTAACGCGCTTTTTCTAATGCTACGCTTTTGCAAAATGAAAGCTGACCATATGGCTTCTTGCATTTAGTTGCATTACAATTTTCTGCGTCTAATTATTACTTAGCAATAATGAAACGGCACATGAAGAACGGCGTGAGTATTTGTTATTCTCTTCAGATGCAGTTGTTATTACGTAGAATTTGTACAAAAGTATTTCAGAGCGGAGACACAACTCCAGCCGAGCGAACAGCGCCTACAAAGCGTGCTAGACTCGTCAAGCAACACTTTTCAAAGTTTGTTTTTCATTACATTCATAGTTAGCTTCTTGACATTATTTTATCTTTTGTTTTAGACACTCTCCAAATAATTTAACGATGGTTAGGCTCACTACAACTCAGAAAGCTAAGGCAAGTGACAACACCTTGTTCTTTGTTGTTCATTTCATCTGATTAGTAATTACTATGCTACTTATTTTTTATGTGTAATTTTTAATTTATCTATCTCATTTCAAGGTCGAAACATTCATGCAATGCACGGAAGCATCCAAAAATGTAGCTATTCAAGCATTGGAAGTCGCTGCCTGGAAGGTTGACTTTGCCGTAGAGCTTTATTTTCAGGTGTGTCACTTCTGTTGTATTTTTCTAAGCGTATAATGTTTTTAGGATCCATCGCAGTTTGCATGTGACGACGATGACGATGTTAGCGTAGATCAAGAGACGCTCCGCAGTGCGTTTGATAAATATGCAAATGGTATATATAAGTCGTCTCATGTGTATTTTGGTTTTGTAGATCCCAATGATACTACTAACTCGGAAAGAATCGGCCCCCATGGATTGATGAAGTTATTGGAAGATATGAACTTGGACCCGCTCGATAGACGCGTTTTGATCCTGGCCTGCAAACTGAAAGCAGAGACTCAGTGTGAATTTTCATGGGATGAATGGAGAAAAGGCCTTTCTGCTCTTGGGTAAGTCATTTTCTAATTAGTTCTATATTTCATATTTTTAGTGTCAGTAATGTAGAAGATCTTCGTGAGAAACTCGATGAATTGGATACAAAGGTGCAGGACCGTGCCACATTTACTGAACTCTATAAATTTGTCTTCGAGTATGGTAGACAAGCTGGTCAAAAATACATGCAGCTCGACTATGCTCTTCAGTACTGGAAGATCTTGTTCAAGGATTTGGTTAGATCTTTTTGTAAACTTTACATAATAAAGCATTTAGTTTCCTTTGCTAGAATTATGGGATGAATTCCTTCGTACTGAGCATGGAAGAGGCATAACGAAAGATACTTGGTGCCTCCTTCTGGAGTTCTGTTTCACTGTCAACCCGGGTTAGTCTCTTTTAGTTATCCATTTTTACAATTGTATCTTCAGATCTTACTAACTACGACTCTGAAGGTGCTTGGCCTGTACTTCTTGATCAATTCGTCGAGTACGCCAGATGCAAACAAACCCAGACGGCTGCATAAATCTATACTTATACCTATTTCCTTTTCAATTTAGTATAGTCTTTTTCCCATTAATTTCAATATGTATAATAAATTTTATGTTTAACACTACTATATTGCATTAGTTATGATTGGTCTAATCTGTAGAAGTTACCCTGTCCAAGTTGCAAAAGGAAGATGAAGCAGAGTGCAAAAATTCAACCCCTGGCTACTCATGAACTTTCCCCAAACAAGATAATGTTTTTTTTTAAATTTTTTATTACGGTGAGAAGTTGAAGCCGCCGTTGGAGCTCTTCTTCTTCTGATTAGTTCATTTCTTTTTATTCTCGTCCTCCGGCGTCTCTGCCTCGTTCTTCTGCTCCTTTTGTGTCTTGTCGTCTTGGGTCTTCTCGATCTCCGGCGTCTTGGCATTCTCCGTCTTCTTCTTCTTGAACTCAACATATCTCTCGTTTTCTTCAATTTCCTTAGGCACTTTTCCTCCATACTTGTAGAAATCCTCCTCGAGGTATGCAATATCGTATTCACTCGCTTCCGTGTAATAGAAAGCTGCCCATTTGATATTGGCGCTGCAGAGGGGGCACGTCTCCTCGCTCGTCTTGTACTTCTTCGGATTCCGGCATTTATGCTCCAAGTAGAGGGGACGGGTGGCTCTTATCTCTGTTCCAACTACGGACGAAAGGAACTCGTCCCAGGACCCATATATACGGCCGGCGTTAAAGTCTTTGAATTTGGGAAATAGATCCACGAGTTTTTCAAGGCGTACCGCCTGCTCGTCCAGTGTCCAATCTTTCATCTCCTTCCATTGAGAATTAAATATGTGATTGACTTCAGCTTGTTCTTTCTCTTCGTCCATTTCTCGTTTTTTCTTTTCCTCTTCTTCTTTCGACATTTTCACTTCTTCCTTCGGTTTGTCCATTTCCTTTGATTTGTCCATTTCCTTCGGTTTATCCATTTCCTCCGACTTTTTCACTTCTTCTTTCGGTTTTGCTATTTCTTTCGGCTTTTCCGGTTGTTGGACTGCTTTTTTTGGCTTTTCCTTCTCCTTCTTCTTGCACAAGATGAGCAGCCACGACAGGAGGAAGAAGAACAGCAGCTGGGGAAGGAAAAACATGGAGACCAGCCAATTGACGAGAAGACAGACTGGGAAATGGGAGAAGTTGGGGTAAATTTTAAGGAGCACAAAAAAAGGATTATCCCTGTTGACTCGTCTTGGACTGGAAAAATGAAACACGGGAAAGGCAAAAACGTCTTGACCGACGGTGCCGGCAACCGCCATCTTGGTCTTGGTCAACTCCCTTTGGTCCTTCGTAAATCGGAGCGTCCTCCTCAAAACTATTAAACTAGAGAAGTCAGTCTGGTGGTCGGGACACTCCCGAGTCAAATGCTGGTGCTCAACACAGCTTGGTAGCTGGAGGTCGAGGCTTATTATACCGAACGGCGGTCAGCAAATGGCCCGGGAAGCGTCTTCCCGCCGGCGAGAAGATCCATTTCAGTTATATAGCCACGGGACGGCCAGCTGCCGAGATTTTACGGGTGCAGTGGGGATTTTCCAGGAGCCTCCGGGCATTTCTAACAGTAGTCCAATTTGCCTTCGTCTTTTCTGAAAAATTTGGACATTCAATTTGCGATTTCTTGGCAACAAACGATAGATTTCGATCTCTTCTTTGTGTTCATGTGAGAAAAATTCACAAAATATCATCTTACAATATAGTTGTGATAGCGTTTCTGAGCCGGTTTCGATTATGTTGAAATCAACAACTTTACGACGATTTATTTACTTTTCCATTTATATCAAATTCTACACATCCACCTGATGCTTTCTTTATATCTATCGACTGAGCTCGATCTCCTCTTCAAGATGTCATATAAAAAAGTCAGAAAATTTCATCTTATAAATAAACAATCATAGCTTGAATGGAAAATTCCTCAAAAGGAATGAAATCCGAGAAAGATGCCGTCGCACCCGTATAGTCTCGGCAGCAGCGCGCTATGGCTTCCCGCGCCCCCACTGTTCTAGGTTCAAATTATTTGTTCAACAACCTCTTAAGGTTTGTGTGAATTCCGAACTATCGAAAGATTGTGTCGGCTCAAATTTTGGAATGCCTTTCCTTTATGGAAGGCGATAAATGGATAGGACAAGTTGTAGAGATA
Organism: Oscheius dolichura; assembly: GCA_932521035.1. Taxonomy (NCBI): domain Eukaryota; kingdom Metazoa; phylum Nematoda; class Chromadorea; order Rhabditida; family Rhabditidae; genus Oscheius; species Oscheius dolichura. The sequence continues at coordinate 265,188 of OW051494.1, read as the reverse complement.
AGCTGCATTTTTAACTTTTTAGAAATGTTTCATTGCCATTGCTGTTGTCTTCTAGATCGGATGGATCCATCAAAGAGCCAGCGCGTCAGGACGGCGCCTGCTTCACCACCTCGTATGATTGAAATCAACGTGAAATTTGTGATGGCCGGGAAGCCGGAAATAACCGTCCGTGTGCCGGAGACCTGTACTGTCCGCGGCTTGAAGGCCATAATTGCTGAATCGTCAGAAATCTTCCCGGACAAGCAGCTCCTCCTCTACAAGGACAACGAGATGCGTGATGACGACTCGCCAATTGCTCATTACGGCATCACCGGAAATTGTACGGTGACAATGAGTGTCAACATGAATACGGGCGTCAGGAAGCAGGGCGCCGGCCTCTCCGCCACGAATGTCATCTTCTATGTGCCCGTTAATTTCCCCCAGGATAGTAGCGGCCTCCGCAACACGATCAAAAGTATCACGACGGTCAAGGGGAAGAAGACAAAGCGACATAAGAGGATGGAAAAGTCGGAGGATGCGCAGATTTGGACGCCGGAGAAGCAGCTCGAAGTGGAGCTGACTAGGAACAGGATGAAGGCTCTTATGCGCAAGTATGTCTCGATTTTTCAAACTGGCGGGGAGTGACGCGAGCGTACGCGACGCCCGCACCCGTAAAAAGTCGGCAGCAAGCGCGATTGGCGTCGCGGCGTCGGCAAGCAGGAGTATCGCTTCTCGGCCTTATGGCTAAGATCAAAGTGTAGTAATCGTTCTTATCGAATTAACCTTCGATATATACCGCTATTGTGGTATACAAGGTTAACCGATTTTTGAGACCTGAAGAGGTAGCTGGCTTGCTAGCTCCTCTTCATGGGTCGGCCCGGCGTTGCACTGCTGCTGGGAACGGCCCTCCCCCATATGGGGGAAATAAATAGAAGTGCAATTGGGAAAAGGAAATAAATGTTGTTTTTCAGAAAGAACAAGACGAGGCTTCTCTCCCCGTCTGGTACTCCCATCGATGGTGGATCCGTCATCAATTCGGCTATGCATTCTCCCACCGGGCTGCGGACTCCTAACAGCGAGACGGCGGCTAGCGACAATCCTCTGAGTCCTAACAACAGCGCCGAAAAGGATCACAAGATCGACGAGGACGCAGATGTGCCGGACCGGGAGATCAAAATCTTCTTTGAGCCGATGGAGACCCTGGACCAGTTGAAGCATTTCCGCCGCCAGAAGTCGATGATCCAGCCGCCCCAGAGCCAAGAAGAACTGGACGAGCTGAAGAAGAAGCTCGCGACGGTGGAGAAGGCGACGTGCCGGCTGTGCGGGAAGAAGGTGCCGGCGGCTGAGCAGACGATCCGCTGTCGTTGTAAGAGCCTCTTCTGCCGGAAGCATCGCGACCCGAAGAATCATCAGTGTCGGATCGACTACAAGCAGACGGGACGGAAAAAGATCAACAAGTGGATGCCGAAGATTGGAGAAGGCGGCGCCCGCAAGGGAAAGTAATCCTGAATCAGGAGAAGAGGGCCGACGGCATATGGTAATACTCACAGAAAAGATAAAGTCTTTTTATAAAATACCTGTTGTTTTATTATTTCTCCACTTCTGTGGATCTATCGTATACCGCTAGAAAGAGCTCCTCGAGCTCTACAAGATAATGTTCTTATCTCAGTCAGAATGAATTCCTTGCACCTATTTCGATTTTAAATAGGTCCTATACTAACGCTCCCCAGCAGTCTCAATTGAGTTATCCCCTCCCGAGACTGATCGAGGAGCCACACCCCGAAATCTTGACTAGAATGAAAGTCCGATAGCTCGTTTCAATCGTCTCGTCGAGCTGGTCAAGAAAAACCGGGCCCCGTAGCCGTAGCCCTTTTTATTCAACAACACCTGGGCGAAAATGAGAAATGGAGGATTTGAAATTTCAAAATTCCTTCCCCACCATATTTGAGGGCTGGAGGCTCGGAAATCGACTGTTTGAGCCGAGTTTTGAGTTTTTCCCACCAAATGGACCCTGGGGAAGAAGATCTGATAGAACAGTTCATAAAAATAGGACCTGAATTTTTCGGTCTATGTGGTTTTCTCGAACCTCTTTTTCAAGCAATGTAGGGCGCTTGGCGGGTCATTTACAACCGTAGAATTCCACTAGACTGTTGTATTTGTTGTCCCAGAACATATCCACCCACCAATCCATTCCGAGATCTCTCTATCTCATCCCTCTCTCCGGATCGCGTGCCCCCATCTCGCATAGTTTGTCCCGGCACCGTTTCGGTTCAGCCTCTCTCTCTCTCCTGACCGCCCGCCTATTCGTCACATTTTATACGACACGGAATTCTCTTCCAGTTTCTTCTCTAAACCACCTCCTCCAAAGAATGTCCATCGACATGAATAAGAACTATTTCAAGCTTCTCAAGGAATTCAGGAGAACCGACCTGGTAAGCTCCTTCTTCCCTATTCTTCAATTTCCCCTCAAGACTCCTAAAAATGGTGAAATTCCGCCCAAATTCTCGTCATTTTCTGGTTTAAAAGGTGTCAGCTGGTCGCCCTCTCGTCTAATACCAAACCCAGCCCTTTGTTTGCCCTTTTAGTACAAGGACAACTGCACTTTCGCTAGTCCGAATGCCCTTTCGCCGGGTGGCCATGAACTAGATGAATATCCTCCTCCTCCTCATCGGACAGGCGATGTTGTTGTTTTTTTCTGGTGCTTGACCCCTTTTGGGAATATATGGAGGAAGAATAAGGGGATAGGATGGAGGAAACAAACAGGCAACTGGTTCTGACATTGTAGACAAAGTGTATCCATGGATCCGGTGTCTGAAACCGTCTCTGGTTTGTCCAAAAGGGTGGAAAAGTTCCCTTTTTACGTTTTCTCTAATAAATACTCTTCCCTATGCTCCATTTGGTGGGAAAAACACAAAACCCGGCTCAAATAGGCCGTTTCCGCGCCTCCAGCCTACGAAGATGTTGGGGAAGTGATTTTGAAAATTCAAATTTCCATTTCTCTAAATCACCCTGGCTCTAATGAATAAGAAGAGCTCCAGCAACGGGAGGGGATGTTCCTTGACCAGCTCAAAGAGACGATTCCAACGAGCTATCGGACTTTCATTCTAGTCAAGATTTCGGGGTGTGGCTCCTCGATCAGTCTCGGGAGGGGATAACTCAATTGAGACTGCTGGGGAGGGTTAGTATGGGGCTTATTTTTAACCATAACAAGTGCAGGAAATTCATTCTGACTGAGATAAGAACAGCATCTTGTAGAGCTCGATGAGCTCTTTCTAGCGCATACGATAGATCCGCAGAAGTGGAGAAACAGGGAGCTATTCTGGGTTATTTCGGAAACAGTCTATATAGTCCGGAAAAAACTTGTTTCCCCTCATAAAGTCCGAAAATCTCGAAATACTTCCTTTCAAGCACACTAGGAACCTCTTTGTTTCCAGCCAGCCTTCGCTGAAGAGCACGAGAAGCTGTTCAAAGAGGCAAAAAAGACCGGCAACCATCTGGAGGTCACCTCTCACTACTACTCGGTCATGTCCACCGTCATAAATGATTTCTTCGGTGGGAATTTCCACTTCGCGCCTCCTCCTAACAAAAAGGACACGTTGGAAAACGCTCTTGGCCATTTGCACAGGTTAAAAAACAGTCACAAAAGAGCCAAAAGCCTTTTAGAATCGTTGGAGAGAAGCTTCAGCTCGAATCTGGGGTGAAATGTGTCGATTTGGGTTGTGGAATTGGTGGAGTCATCAGGGATCTGGCTCTCACCGGCGCCACCTTGACTGGGATTACCATAGCTCCCAATGAAGCAGAAATGGGTTCGTTTTATCCCTATAAAAAGGGAGGATTCTTACTTTTTTAGGAAACGCCGACTTCAAGACCAGAGGAATAGACAGCAATTGCCGGTTGATTGCGGCGGACTGCCATCAGATGCCACTGGATAGTGGCTCCCAAGACGCGGCCTATGCTATCTACTCGCTGAAATATTTCCCCCAGTTGGATGGAGTAATGAAGGAGACCGCAAGGATTTTGAAGAGCAAGGGAAAATTCGTGGTTTATGATCTGATCAAGACGGATAGCTACGATCAGGGGAAGCAGGAACACAGAGAGGTACGGAAACTTGAACACTCCCTTCTTTTCCCAATTTACACCATAAAAAGCCAGAGTTTTAAGAAAAGTCATCACTTTTCTTGTTCAGAATTTTCTGCTCTATCTGCTGACATTAAAATCTCCCAGATGTTCAAACCTGTTGGGGAGTTATAGGCCAGAGAAGGCTGATTTACCCAGTCCGGGAAATAGACTCTCGACACCATCCAAAAATTCTTAAAACTCGACTTTTCCAGATAGTAGAAGGTCTGGAATTCGCCTGTGGAATGCCCTCCCTCCATACCCGACAAGAAATGATCCAATCTGCTGCTGCCGCCGGCCTGACCCTCGTTGAAGAAGAGGACCTCTCCCAGACCTTCGACGCCCCTTATCACTTCTGTTTTTCCCACTCGCCCCTGTTCATGTGGCTGGTACGGAGTCCTGTCGTAGGTAGGAAGAGATTATTTGGCGAGAAGCAAACAAATTTTACAGAGACGTTGATAAAAATCGGGGAAGCTGTCCGCCTATTGCCTAGAGGATTCCGCAAATTTAATCAGATCTTCCTGGCCGGAACAGTGGATAAAATCGTCAAAGGAGGAGAAATCGGAGTCCTTTCTGGAGCAAAGATACTTGTATTTGAGAAGAAATGAATAAAATTTGGCTAGTATTACTGTAGACGATGAACTGACCCGGCGCTACACTTGAATAAAAGTGCGCCCCATTATATCTTTCCAGTTTTTTTAAACATAACGAAAAATTCTGAAAAATATATAATTTTGTAGAGAATTTTCTGGGCTACATTATACGTGTAAAAACTCTCAGCAAAATACCAGAATAAAAGGAAAAGTGGGGAATTCACAACTTTGAGCCGATCGAAATGACGTTCATGGCGAAAAATTGCTGGAAATCCACAAAACCTTCCAGGAATCTGTCTGGTAACTTTTCAGCCATATTACCCATCCTCTGGTAGACATTTTGAGATAAAAATCTCCCAAGATAGTCATGCTTTCGCCATTTTACAGTACCGATTCGTTGGACAAGGAACAACCGCGAAAACTGCCCAAAATCCCCAATTTTTTCCCACAAATCCGTCAAAAAACGGGGTGTAGAATGGAGAACAAGGAGCAGAGAATAAAAGAGAACTCAAGAAGAAAAAAGACATAGTTTATTTCACGTAACGCTTTGAATAATCTACAAAATGGTGCAGGCGTACTTGTTCCACTTGGATACCACCTCTTCTACGCGGTCCTTCTCAAGCAGGGGTTTCGAAATTCTGAAAATTTTGATATTATTAGAGTCTAAAGATCGTTTCCCACCTGGCCAAATAGATGGGGCACTTGGCCTTGTCATCATAGATCACCATGTAGTAGGGCAGGCTGACCCTGATGACCTGTTTGCCTTCGGGGCGGACAGTGTCCAAATCTTTAGGCCTAAAAATGAATAGATATTATTAGAGGCAATTAAACGACAACTCACGTTAGTCCCTCTTCCACAGGCGTCCTAATGAACAAATGGTCGAAGGCCTGGATCGACGGGGCCTCGACGCCATTTGCCTCGGCGGTAGGGCGGACTTTCGACGGGGCCAAGTCGCCAAATCCATCTTCGGCGAAGAGATGGCCCGTTACTCTCTGAAAATAGACAATATATACAGGTAGAAGAAGGTCAAATAAACGTATTTCTTCGTTAGAAAAATCGAAAAAGCGCTTAAAATACGAATATAGGCCACTTGGTCCTAGCGCTGGCTCAAATGAGCATCTGGGAGGCTTTTCGCGGTATTTTTGGTTTTTCTAAAGTTTCTAGAACGTCTCCAACTGTCTGTGATCACATTCTAATTCAGGAGAACCGGTTGGAACGAAGATTTTACTCTATATTGACCCCATTTGCCAAGAATACGGCATAGTCCCAAAGGGCGCGCTCTTTTTGCTCGTTTGAGCGCGTTTTTCAAATAAATACTATATATGGTTACATATATGGTTACAACAGTCTGTAGATTGTAAATTCTACAAAAAATTGATCGGTCCTTTAAAAAACCCAAAGATTTTTTGATTTTGGCAGGCAAGAGCCGTAATACAAAGTGGCCCGAATTTCATCCAACGCGCGCGCCAAATTACGGTCTCCTGGGCATTTTTTTAGGGGCAAAATGATGCTTAATCTGATCTCTACACTGCCTTTAATCTATTGCGTTGAAATAAAAAAAATACCTCGGCAATTGAATGTGCCAGATTAGACGACTCGTAGCTGGGGTCCCACATCGGCAGGTGGAGCTCCTCGATCTGCATCTGTTGTACTTCTCCGTTGATCTTGGCAGCCATCTCCGGTCCGCCGACCACCGCATCCACCAGAGTCAAAATATTGTAGTAGTGCTTCGTCTTCTGCGCACTCCAGAAGATCATCAGCTGCATATTTGTGTCATCCTCCTTCAGCCGGCAGGGAATCTTGACACCGCGATGATCAGCTCCAATTTTATAGTATTTCAACATCTTGCTCTCGTCGTTAATGAAGCGGAGAGCACGTATCAGAGCCGGCCACTTGCCCATCGTGTAGGCATGTCTCATATCCAGGATGAACGGGTGGATGGGGATCTGAAAGCAAGAGGAGATTATAATTGGCCATTTCAGACTTAAAAAATCCCAATTTGTAAAACCACAATTAAACAGTCTTGTAGGGAATTTTTTGGCGATTCTAACAAGACCAAAATCTTTTCAAAATGTGCCGATTCCGACCTGTGGCGCCTCTCTGAAAGCCGATGGTTTTTTGACAGGCAGACTGGCCCGAATAGTCTCCTTCTCAAACCCGGAACACTCTCATACCGTCTCCAATCCCAAAAGTTCTCGCGAAATAACAACCCGTCCGATTTATTTTCACCCTTCACTTGGGCCATATCTCCGCGTAAATAAATCTACCAGGAGGAGAACAGGGCGGCGGCGGCGAGGGACTCGGGCCCGGCTCCTAATTTTTGGGGCCTAGCAACCTCGCGCCATTCAATTTCTAACTCCATATACCAACTTCCTCAGCACCCTTTCCTTGTGGTATCCAGCCTCCTTCCACAGCCTGTTCCCATTCGGATTAATAATAATTACACAACATGGACGTCGGCGGGCCATTCATCCACAGCCCCTACAGTTTCTGAGCCGCGGAGGACGGCCGGCCCGGTGTAAAGCTGACGCAACTAAGAGCCGACCCCAAAATATTTGTCGCCCGCGAAAACAAAACGATCGGTCTCGTCGCGCCGTGTAAACAACCGCGGCCTAAACGATCCACAGCGCGAAATGGCAGGAACTAGCGCGGAGGCCACCGCCTTGTCCAAAGGAATTGAGACAGACAGCCCGCGCCGGGCCAAAGCGACTCTAGGAAAAAGCGGTGGTCCGTCCTAGTGCCCAAGTGGAACCCAGTACTATAAAAAAAGAAGAAAAAGAACAAACCTCAAAATGAGTAGTGGTCATAATAATGGGACACTTGGCGCAGGCAGGGACTTTTGTCGACTCTTTTGTATTCACTTTCAGCTTTCCTTTAATGGCCGATGGAAGCGGTGTCTTCTTCTGAAATTATGCGTAATTATACCTTGTTATAGTCTTTTTTTTCGGGATGAAAACATCCAGCGCCACGCAGTTAATCATCTCGGCCCCGCGCGTCACCTCGCGCGCTCTCTCTGCTGGCTACCGGCTGGCCCGCGTCGGTCCCATCCGTCAATATGCCCGCCCGGGTATCTCACTCTGCCTATCTTTCTGTCCTCCTCCCCCTTTTTCCCCATCGCAACATTGCACTCGGGGCCAATAAAAAATCGATCGGAATGGGCGTGGCGTAATCATTCAGCCGGGCAGATTCGCGGCGGCCGGCGGACGGCTGCCTGCCGCCTCCGCTCTAGCGCGCTACTTTCCCGCCGATTTCGCTGGGAAAAGCCGCTGCCCGTTTGGTTTTTTGGCCTCTTTGGCCAGTTTTATCTGCTTGTGTTCTCGTTCAGCGTCTGGCTATTGCAAAATCTCTATCATTTTCCAGATAATTCATACCGTGACGAAAAACCACTGCTTGGCGGGAAAACGGCTCAAACTGGCAGACGATACAGAGTCAGTTTTATGCTTTTTTTTCTGGACTAAAATACCGGTTTGGACCTTGAAAATAGGTCCAGCTGTAGCCGTTGAATGTTGTGGATGGAGGCGGGCATTTAGTCCCTGACCTGTCGGCGATACAACCGCGCGGCCTATTCGCGCCATGGGTCGTTTTGACCGCGGAGAAGACGCCCCTCAAAATGGCACAAAAGAAGGTGAGCCGCCCATCGCTGCAGGAGCCCACCCTGGCTGAGGCTAAAGGGTCCCGAAGAGAACAAAGAAACGTACAATTTTCTCCTTCTTTGTCTCGGCCTCGTCGTTCTTTGCCTGTTCCTCCTGATAGTTCCAAATCTTGAAGATGTTCTTGGTGTCGGGTGGGAACTTCTCCGGGCCCATTGCCCACGCGTCCAGCTCTTTGATGCCTCCAACGCTGCTCAGCTTCACTTCCATCAGGAGACTGTTCAGCGCTTGAAACGTCCGAAAGGCGAACGAACGGCAGATCAAATGGTTAACATAAAGACGCCGACGCGTCTGGTACTCATTGTACATGCACTGGTGGCGGATGTTGAGATCCCAAGCCATGAAATCCCGAGCGGCACGGGTGCAGGTCAGACGAGTCATCTCCCCATTGGTCAGCTTCGTCGAGTCCGTCTTCTTTAGACGGAGAAGAAGGGTCTTGATCTCCTGGGACGGCTGAAAACGATTGACTTAATAAAAGCAAAATAGTTTTGCCACTGCGGGAATTGAATTTCCATCGCGTGGATTGTAAACGGCGTCGCATCGCATTGCGCTATAGAAGACACGTACCTCCGTGTGGCTGACAGCTGCCATAAGTACCAGAATCTGGATCAAATTCGGCACATTGAGGAAGACGTTGTCGTCGGTCGATTCGTCATCCATGTGTGTGAAGACGCTCTCCGAGATGGTCTTCACTTCCGGCGCGACGTCAATAATATTCTTCATGCTCTCTTTTAAAGTCGAGAGAAACGAATTGAACGGGCTGATGGTGCTGGCAGTCGCTATCGGCAGTCCCATTCCGTGGATCTTCTGCTCATTTGGAAGTGGCATATTCTCGATCTTGGGTGCTTGCATCTCCGGATTTATTGTAACTGAAGTTTCGGCTTTCTTGGTCGTCATCTTGAGAGAAGGAGAAGTAGGCCGGCTGCTGGCGAAGGACAAAGCAAGAATGATTAAAGAGCGGCGGATGCTCGAAACCCTGTCGGGTCTGTCAAGACCTTGTCAGATCTGGTGGAAAGCGAAATAACGGTCAATTCTACCGTCACTAACTTGCCGTCTACGGTCAACTTTGACAGTCACTGACATGTCAGCTCGACAGCTGCCCGGTGTAGAACTCAAAGAGGAACGCCGAGCTACAGTACCCCTGACGCAGTTGCCACGGCATTGTCGAGCCAACTCTATAAGTCCATTCAAGCTGTTTATGGCGGTGTGATGTTCATTAGATCGGTTGGTCAGGAGTGTCGGGGGTTTTTATGATACGAAATCGACTTGGAAGGCAAAAGGGCGGCCCCGGTATAGTCGGAGAAAGCCTTAGCTATGTGGGTCAAACAGCCCACTTTTTCAAAAATCCGTCAGGGTAGTTTTGTAGAGAATTTCCTGGAGAATCTAACAGTATCAAAATCTTCGCGAGAAACATATGATTCCGACCCGAGGCGAAGGTTTTAAGGCCGACGGCCACCCCTTGTTTGAACATTGAGATCCGCCGAGATCCAACTGGGTAGTGAAGCTGGTTTTAGTGTTCTACTAGTACAGTGGTACGAGATCTCGAGCTCGTCTTTATCCCTGCTATGTAAAACCAAGGCGATCATCTTTATAATATTTAGCTTCGCGGTCTGTTTCGAAATGGTGTTTATGGGCCAGTCGTCTGCCACGTTTCCTACCAGACTTGTATAGCGATCTGACGGTGGGAATACAGACATTTCATAATGTTTAGGGCTATAGACCAATCACAGGAGGGAGACGTCGTCGTGGCACAAGACGGTTTCAGTCTGCTCCGATCTCGTCTCAGAATTTCCTTCCTTGTTGTTCAATTCTAACCAGCATAGATCTAGTCTCTGTAGGCTCCTTCAAAATAAACTGAGACGACCTCTAACCCCCGTTTACAAGATCTTCTTCCACATCCGTGCTATTTCCCCCATTTCCTTCAAACCTTCAAATTGACCCAGACCAGACACTTGAACCGGCGTATTCCCGCAATGGATCCTCAATAGCCGGTTTGGCGCCATGTCCCATCCTTTTCTACAACAACAAAGGGTAGACTGCTTTGTATACCAGTCTAGTCGTGCACAGGCGCGGCTGACGGGTCAACAAATCGATAACGTGACCGGGTGGGAAAGCGCCCGAAATGGGCCCGCGCTTTCGCACACATTCAGAGCTCAGTCACCCAGGCGCATAAAAAAGGCGTCTAACGACAAATTGGGCATTCTAACAAGGGTCTTGGCTTGGGTCAAAGTGGGAGAATGGAGAACATGGGCACCCGGGCCGGAGAAGAACCGGGTTGATCCGGAATTCGTATCGATTTTCCGGTCCAAGTTCCTAATCTGGATCCATTTTCCGGTCCACCCAAGACCCAAACCAGAACCGAATTCGGACTGCGTCTGAAATATTCGACTTTTTTTAAACCGCGAGAGAAGAACGGTGCTCTCAGACCGAAAAATTTGGTTCGAGGCTGGTCTGGGTCGATCCGAACCGAATCTATTTTTGGCGAGCAAAACCTTACAGTCTATCTTGGTACCGTTATCAGCGCTAGGAACGCGTAAATAGCGGATGGATGGTTCTGAAACTCGGTATATAAAAAATCTGGAGTTCGGTTTGAAAATATAAGAATTTTCCCAGAATATTAGTCCCTAGGGATACTCGATCTCGTCGAGACCCACTAACGTTTTCTAAAAGCGAAACCTCTTCTCGGTTTTTGAAGCTCCCCATTCTTGGTCAATTCTGACTCATAAATACAGAATGTCGTGAATGGGCAGGCATGTGATCTGTAGACCGCGCTTAAAGCAGGGGAGCCCCATGATGGTCTCGAGGTTTCCCATGCCCCCTGCAGGTTACGCTGCTTTTTTTTGACAGATGACGCGCTTTTCCCGCAAAATGGCGGCGCCGCTTTCAACAAGTTGCGTCTCTCCTCGTCATTGCCATCCTCTCCTCCTCTTCTCTCTTTCCATTTCGCTTTCCCCTCAATAATTCCCAGGAAATTGGGGCTCGCAATGCATGGCTTCGTTCGCCGGGGTGTCGGGCTAGAGTCAGCACTCGTTCTCGCCAAAATGCAAAGGACGCAGAGGAGAAATCAGCCGATTCGTATCGGGCGACCAATGGAAGGGAGGGAGACCTTTAAACCATCTTTTTTTTCCATCTGTTCGCTTTTCTTCTTCACGCCCTTTTTATAAATAGAATACTTTTCAGAAAAATAGATTCACCAATTCCATCCACGTCGAATTGTATGCCACCCAGTGAAAATGCCATTGTCCGGCATGTAGACGAGGTAGGGAGGCGCCCTTTCTTGGTTAAATTCCCTTCTTTTCAGCCGGGATGGCAGCGAATTCCGCGTTTTAACGCCCGTGACTATCCGCTCATCTTTGCTGTCTATGTAAGTTTATTATATTTTTAAATTAAAGGCTTTTTTAATCGAAAATAGCGAGGATTTTCAGGAGCTAGCCAGCAATTGCCCATATTTACCACAGGGATTCAAAGACTACCTCTATGATCAGCGACGATTTTCGGACAATACTCTCTACAGGTTGAGGTAGGTAGTTTAAAATTTCTTTTTATAGGAAAACTCACAAAAAAACACTACGAATAGGGCGTGAATGCCGACCTTTTCCCTCTCGTTTCCGGAATAGTTCCAATTTTATGCGATACAGTCCATTTCAAGTGGAACAGAACTTTTTTTTGCACCTTTTTAAAGTTTCTGTAGATCTGTATCTTCTAAATTGGCCGTAGATGGGTCAGATTCTTATCAAAAATGACAAAAACTCGAGCCGGGACCTGAATTATCAGGGTAAACATTGAAAATATGGTTTTTGGTGAATTTCCACGGTTTTGAACTATTTTCAGGGGGATTTAAAGGATAAATGACCTAATATTGATATGCTTGACCCTAAATTATCGATTTCCAACGTCTAAATGTCCTATTTGCTAAAAATTTCAGCCATTACCTTGAGAAAAGGGTCTTTGGAGGCGTTTTCCAGGGTTTATAGCCCGAATTGGCAAAAAAGATCACAATTTCCAAGGATTTTGCCCAATTTTTTACTCTTTATAAGTTTAAAAGGTTAAAAAAGGCGATTCGGACTAATTTTAGATTGAAAATCCAAGTTTTTCTAGCTAAACCCCCAGTTTCTTCCAATTTCCATCAGAAAACCTAGTCATTTCGCCTTTTTTTCTGGTTAATAAGTGAATTCCCCACAATTTGACTCTACGGCCAATAAAAACAGCCTTTCCCCTGATTAAACTTCATTTTTAACCAGATTGTTATCCCTATTTCCCCCCTTTTCAGTGCCCGATTCCAAACGGCAATAACCGAGAATGATGCTCGTGGTTTCCCAGATGGTACCGCTCCACCCGCGCGATGTCTGGCTCTCATCCGATGGTTGGTTAGTTTTTATCATATTTTCCTTATTTTATATCTATTTTATTACAGTACCTCCATCAAGAATCCTTTAAAAAGTTATACTGTGAGAGAGACGCGGTGAGGAAGCTCCTCAACCAGCACAAGCTGCCCCTGACCAGAGCAAACCTCCTTAGAATGAAAATAGCCACCGAAATTTCCCTCCCCATGAAGGGATACTCAAGGAGATGGAAATAGTGAGTTTATCTTCTTGTTAAATTTACAGAAAAATGGAAATTCCAGCTATAATCACCAAGTAGCCAACGAAAAATTGGTTTGTCCCATTTGTTACGACAAAGACGACCATATGAAGATCGTCCTGGAGTCCATCACCAACTTTCACGTGAGATTTTTAGCTTTAGCGGGTCATACAACGATCTGAAACCTAAAAAATCCATTTTCCCGGTGAAAAATGCAGAAAATCGGGTCCCAGCCCATTTTCGCGGCAGATCCGGGTTCCAATGGCACTTTTTTCATTTGGCGGGAGTTGTTTCGTTTACAAATAAGAATATTTCCTGTCTAATGATCTGATTTGTTTGGGCGAGGGTCGGCTTCCATAGAAATGGAATAAATGACCGTTTTTTTCGTGGTAGCGCCCCAGATCGCCGGCTAAAATCGTCCTGAGGTCCCAACTTGGTGTTCTCTCTATTTTGTCCCATAGTACCCTATCACCTTCTTTTCCTTCCAGGACCACATGACGTCCCACGGCCAGATCGACATCTACGGCTGCCACAAGTGTCACAGGATCTACCAGGAGAAGGCCGACTACGAGATCCATGTCTGTAAAAGTGGGCAACCCAAAGAACAGGTATTTTTGCCTCAGGACCCAAATAGGCCCCCTTTCTTCGTTTCAGGAATTCCCCACGGTGATTTACGCCATCGCCTGTTGCGAGTGCGGCTTTGCTGCCCGCTATGATATCCAGGATGTCAGAAGGGCGGCGGCCATCATGGCCAAATTCAAGAAAATATTGGTAATCTTGTAGTTTATTTAGATAAAAAAGTGGTATTTTTAGTTGAACCATAATAGCCAGCAGTTGGTGGTCATCAAATTGGCAACGACCCATCCAAAAGGGGAGGTGGAAGGAGAGGAGAACATGTCATGGACTGGGCAAATGAAATGTAAGCGACTTTCCGAATTTGCCCCTGATTTTTGGATGTAAAAATGAGAATTGGGAGACGACCAGAACACAGATTTTTTTTAGTTTTCGGAGAAATTCGATGGATTCGGGGGAAAAGGTTAGATCCAATCAGTTTTCGGGGTCACTATGGGCGAGGTTTTCAATTTTTCGGAGAACAGGACCAAAAAAAAAGGTAAAACGGGCCGAAGTTCAAGGTTCTCGGGGCTGCGAACGAAATTCTGTCCCTTTTTCTGGAAAAAATCGGCTAAAAGGACAAAAAAAGCGAAATTATGGGACTTTTCCAACGGATTTCACGGATTCAATTTCGCGGCGCGTCTCCGCTATGGGACCAGAGTTGAAAGCTTCCTGGTCCCGTAGAGGACAGCGTTGCCGACGAATATCCGTTGGAAATGGACTGTACTAGCCTTTTCCAAGGAAATTGGAGGAAATGAGGGTTTGTACGGGGTTTTCTGGAGATTTTTGGACCTTCCACAACCCGTCTAGCAGTTCTTAAAATGCCATTTTTCTTTCAGTGACGGTGAGAAGAGCCCGCCAGGGAGGTTGTAACCTTCCCGGCTGTAAGGGGCTCAAATTGGAGGATGACAGGGCCTTCCGACGACATCTCTGCACCCACATGAAGGCCAACCGTGTCCCCTTCATCTTCTCCCAATTCCTCAAGAACTACCTTGAGGTAGACTCTTCTCCTCCTTTTTAAAACTAATCCTTTCCAGCCTACCTTCGTCGACGTGCCGGGGATTTCCCTGCACCGGCAATTTTTAAATCAATATAAGGATAAGACGGGGAACCCGACTTTTAACCTAACTGGAGAAGATGCTCAGGAACCAGAGGATGAGCCAGTAGAGCCCGTAAGCTATTTACTCAGTTCATTTAAAATAATAATTGGGGGTTAAGATTATCCAAGAGCTCCCCCATTTTCCCGAGTATGAACACACGGAATCGGAGACGGATGGAGAACAATTTGTGGGAGGTCTACGGCCGACTAATTGGATCGAGGAGTACAAAGATACAGTACCATTCAAAGTTCGCTTCGAGGATCCACTCCCGGGAGTGGCGAACTCCACATCCAGGTGAGATATTGCTTCACTATGGGACCAGTAAGGTCATCTGGGTACTGTAGTACGGTATCCTAATTAGAAACTAGAAGAAAATTAGCAATAAACGAGAAAAAAGCTATTGAAATTGAAAAAAATGGGGATTGGGGGACTTTTTAGGGCGGCAAACCAGGTCCGCGCCAGCAAGGCGCATTTTCGGGGGAAGCGTGCCGCCTTTGCGCGTGCAATAGGTCTATAATCTTTGACATTCTGTAATTGGTGTATTGGGCTATTGCACGGAAAAAGCGCAAAGGTGGTGCGCCTCCGCCGAAAATGCGCCTTACTGGCGCGGATCTGGTTTGCCGCCCTAGGGGTTTTTCAATTGAAAAATTCGTATTTTTTGGCCTTTCTTTCGTATTGTAACCGCCTGTTATTCCTAGTTTCGCCAAAATAACTTATATTTTCAGAATATTCCTATGCAAAAAGTGCTACCTCATCACTTTCGGTAACAGCGCGACCATGTCCCACATCAAGAACTGCCAGAATATCCAGGAATTGAACTTCACCAAGCAGGTCATCTTCTCCAGCGAATATGTGAGTTTCTTCCCAGTTTTTACCGTATTCTTTATTAAATTTAGGTCTGGCAATTGGGGCAATTCAACCACCTGCCCAATGAGTTGATTCCCTGTGTTGTGGAATCCTGCAAGGTCACTCTCTGCTCCATTCAGGGATTCGTTGTCCACTTCGCTGACAAACACGGTTACGTAGCGAATATTGACTACAATTCTGCAGGAGGTGAGTATTATCCCGATTTTTAACCAATTTTCCCTCCCATTAAGTCGTACTTACCGTAATTTTCAGGCTATGGTTCGGAGCATCGGGAGTCCTGGCGCGATAGGGACAGCTACCTGGTCCAGGAAGTCAACCAATTCTGTGGACTGTCCAAAGACGGCGATCTTCCCCTAGACACAGCCACAAACGAGGCAGAAGCCCAATATTCTGAAGAGATTCTAGCCATGCAGGAAGATGTGGACCTCAGCTGGCTGGAAGAGGTTGAACCGCCTTATGAATTCCCAGAAGAGTCGGATGAAGAACTGGAACCCCGCGATTTCTATCCGAAGAGGGCTACAGTACCTCAGAATGGAGAGGGAATAGAACTAGACCAGCCAGAAGTACAAGTAGTCCCAAAAGAAGTGAAAATTTACCCGGGAATGGAGATTCAGCTGGAGCAAGCCCCAATGTCGTTGGATACGGTAGCAAATGGACTGGTCTCTCCTGACCAATCCTCGGGAACGGATTCCATGAGCCCGAATGAATCCAATCAGCCCAAAGTGCCCTCATTGAAGCTGAGACTTGGTAAGTTAATTTACTGCATTTCCCAGGGAGGAAAAGACCTGGAATTTAAAAACTATGGAGGTTTGGAGGGTACGGTAACAGTCTAACAATATAAAGGGGCTGTCACGGCTCGGAAACACACTTTTCGCAAAACTTTTACCACTACCGTAATCTCCAGGAAATTCTCTATGAAACCACTGTTATGGAATTTTAAAAATTGGACATTTTAGCCCTTATTCGGCACTCCTTCCATGCTGTCTATTTTCAGGACCCTCCCTGAGCATTGATGTCCTCGAGGCCAATGGAATAACGGCGAACGATGACTTGCCCGACGATTACCAGAAAAGGAAAGAGAGAAAGGATGAAAAGAGACGGCAGAAGAGGGAAAGACGGCTACAATCGGCATCAGATAAAGCAGAAGAGGAGACGAGGAGCGTCACCTTGGCTCGGGAGACAGCCCGAATGGAAAGAGAGGCGGATGGAAGGGAGATGGAAAAGAGGAGGAAGAAGAAACAAGACGAACTGGTGAAGAAGGCGAAAGAAGCGGAAATATGGAAGAGAGTCTCGGAAGACATGGCCGCAGGAGCGGTACAAGAAGGGGAAAGGAATGCAGAAGGAGAAGGAAGACAACAAGTAGGGTTTTACTATATACTGGACTGAAATTGCCTGCTGATCATGAATAACTCATTTAAAAATTAGAAAAATGTCAAAAAAAACCGGAGAAAAATGCATTTTAAAGTTCTTGAGCAAATTTCATCCGACGCGCGGCGCCCGCTGTTTACGCGCGCTGTTACAGTAATCCTGGAAATATTAAACACCAGAGAAAATGTTATGGTTAATGCTAATATTTCAGACAATCGAAATTAACTTCGGAAATCGCTGTTTTGACTGTGGATTGGAATTTAACGCCGACCAAATGAAAGAGCACTACAGACGCCACCGTTTCTTCTCGTAAGCTCCCGTTTTTCAGATTAAAAAGACTTTTTAAAGGACCAGACGGCCTGATACCTTCTTGATCACTTGCCATCACTGTCTTCTATCATTCAAAGAGCTCAAAGAGTTCCTGAGCCATGTGGTTTTTACCCACAGTAAGGAAAACCCCGACGTGAGTTTGATTCGCCCTTTTCGGGGAAAATAACAATTTTTATAGAAAGACAGCCCCAAGAAGAGAATCTGTAACGATTGCGCACGACCTTATACGAATGAGGCATTTGTGAATCACAGCCGATATGAGTGCTACATGATGAAGAAGTGTGGACAGTGTGGGGAAGATATGGAGCGGATGAGACACGCGGAGAAGACGGCTCATATGAATCAGAAGCATAGGGACGCTAAAAGGTGGGCTTTTTTTTTTATAAATGCTAGACTATTTCAATGATTTTGACCCTTTTATGGGGAAAATAGCCTCTAGAAAACCAAAAAAGACCCTAAAACAATCATAAAACTCCCAGAAACTCCCTGAATGCCCTGGGGGACGACAGGACCATGATTTTGGTGGTTTTTGATATTTTATATTTTGCGGAAAAATGGGTCAAAAAATCTAAAAGTTGGCTCATATGATCCTCAATTAGCTCTATTTTGTTCTGACTACAATATAAGTCGTATCCTTCTGTTTATTGCTGTTCCACTGGAAATACTACCCTTCCAATGATGGAAAAGCCTGAAAAATGGGTCTCCCGCTCCCTGAGCCCCTGGCGACGGGACGAGAAACATTAAAAATTCTCCCGAATGGATGGGCTCCAGCCACCTGTCCCATACAAATGTCTCTATTTTCCCAGTGTAACCCATTTTTAAATGGCGGTGATTCCCCCGCGCGATGAGTCTTCCCAGCCACGTAATCTTCCCGTCTCCCTTATCGTCTGCTACTGTACAAAACGTGTTATTTTTTCTTTCAGATTCTGGTGTAATTGTTCAAGTGGCTCCAGCACGGGAAAGAGCAGCTTTGCCAGTATAATTGACTTCGATAATCATACCTGCTCTGTGAAGCAGTTGGCAGAGATCACAATGAGCGAGGATCTCCTCATGGGGGCCAAAGTCGACTCTGCCTTTACTCTAGGTTTATTTTTCCTTTTTTTAAGTTTAAAAAGGGGATTTAGGAGTAATAAACGGTAGCAGCAAGAGAGCAAAGTTCGAAGCACCCGTGGAGAAATCGTCTCCCGCCCTGCGACAGATTCAAGACGCTCGTCCTCCAGGAGATGCTGCGGTCCTACGGAAGATGTTGGAGGCTCCGGTAGCAGTCTCACGGGTGAGATCAGAAGAACCATTGGAGGGAGAACGGAGGAGAAGGAAGAGAAGTCCGTATTTTCTATACTATTTTATATGAATTTCATTTTCCAGAAGCTTCGGAGCCAACAGAAGCCGAAAGGACGAATACCCTCGCCCACCAGGCGATAGTAGCCAGCCAACTGGCAACTTCTGTCCAGTCTACCCTATCTCTAGAAGATTCTCCTCTTCAAATAGTCGAGGATGGTAAGAAATAACCCCCAAAATTAAGCAATCTTCCCCATTTTAGAGCCCAGCACCTCAACTGCCGCTCCAGCTGGCTCCTCTACAGCGGCGCCTGAACTCCCCGGTACCTCTGCTGGATCTCCCCAAACATCGGGAATTTTATCTCAAGCTCTCAAAGAAGCTGGAATCCCCACTGCTTCTACAGAAGTTAGATCACCGCCTCCAGCTGATCAAGAACCTGGAACCTCCAGGGAAAAGGCCAAAAAAGAGGTTGGCTCCCCCTGTAAAGATGTGAAGGCGGCTCGACCTACGCCAGCTGATGCATACAGTAAGTCTATACCGATTTCTAATACCGTAATCTAAAAACTAGACCTATTCCAGTAGATTTTAGTCCGCAAAAATGGGCTTTGGACCGGAAATTAGGGAGTTGCGGTCCAGTAGGGAATAAAAGCCCTCGTTTCTGTTTAAAATACCATCGAGTACAGAAATTGGCACTTGCACTTTATTCATCCCTTTCTAAGCTTTAAAACGGATGTATCAACCCCTGCAAAAACACCCTGATCCGGACTCCAAGCCGACTAAACCCTAACATTCCCTGATCTCAATAGAAAGGTCCCATTTCAGTTGCCAACATGCCCTCTACCTCTTCTGCTCCTGTAAACGGCACTGATGACAACTTTTCCACCACAGCGACAATCGCCGCAGATGATGATGACGACGACGAGATCATCTGCCTGGACTCGCCCCGACCGGGAACTTCCACCGATCCGGATGTTGAGTTCCTCGCCCCGGCGGCGCCTCACGTCTCTGCTCCGGCTATCCTCAATGAAGATGGGGATATTATGGAAGTCGATATTATGGAGACCGAGTAAGCCAATTCTCAATTAGAATAGAGTAATCTCGATGTTTTAGTGGTTCCGTAGCTCCTAGACCTGCAAGAGCCGCCAAATTCCCTTGTGACATCTGCCAGAAGGCGTTCAAGACCAGACGAGCCATGCATGACCACAGGGACCTGGACCACCATCGGGATATTTGTTCTCTGGACAGGCATTTGACTCAAAATGTGAGTTTTCTGTGCTTATTTTGATCTATTTTCCCTTTCAGGTATATGGTATCCCCTACCGCGGGACTTCGTACCTCTGTACTCATTGTGTCATGGTCTTCGAGACTGGCCACCGCCATGCTCAGCATATGGGGTTCCACCGGGAGCTGGGAACAGAAATACTGTAAGAAATCGGCTGTATTCTCCGTAAAATGGGTTATTTGTAGGTTGTGTGACTTCTGCTCGGTCCAGGCCTTGAGCCACGAGGGAATGCAGAAGCACCTCCTCCACCATGGGATCGATGTTCGCAATCCGAATAGAAGACAGCCAATTCAAATCGAGAACTGGTGCACCCTGTGTACACCGATGCTGTCCTTCCCTTCGGTGAGTACTGTACTTTTAGATTTCTCATTTTATGGGGGGCTAGGAAGGAGAAATTTGGAAGTTAGAGGGTCTCGAAGCGAATTTTCCCTCTTTGGAAGGGCCCACAAGGAATTCTGGCAAATTTTCTCACAACTGCGTTATGGCAGGAGTCGAACCCACGATGTTTTACCACTGCGCCATATTGCAGCGCACCTCGGCCGCTGCCGTGACTAATAATACAGTATTTCTTCTTTCCAGGACGCCGGCTACTACCTTCACGTAATGGAGACCCACCACTGTCCAATCTTTTTCTTCTGTAAGAATTGCCTGGTCGGCAGCTGTGATGACAACGTCATTTGGAACCATATCATGTCTGGAAGATGTACAGAGAAGCGGGTCTACGAGAGGACCATAGGCTTTGCCATAGCCTCGGACCTCCACTTCCAGCCGACTGATGAAGGAGTCCATCTACAGAAGCTCCGGGAAACAGTTTGTTTCCTGGTCAAATTGTTCATTTTACTGATTTTTACAGCCTGCGGAATTCGTCAAACCGCACACTTGTACAAGCAGGAGTTTCGTCAAGTATCATAACAAGAACGCTACTTGTGAAGAGGTGGAGAGGGAAGGAGACACGGATAAGTGCCACAGCTTGGTGAGTCTAGGGAAAAATAGCGAAGAAACGGGTTTTACCATTCCCAAAATGGTTAAAAATGGCTAAAGGGCTGTGAAAAAGTAAAAAAGTTTTCCCACGGCGGGGGATTGAGCCCGCGATGTTTTTCTGACGCGCGCGCCTCTCACACCACTGTGTCATGTGACAATGCGGTAGGGCCGCCGCCATGGCTAATAACAAAGTATTTTCCAATTTTTCAGATAAACTTCTTCGCCTTCGAAAATCGGATGTGCCAGCAGCTGAATTACCATGTAGCTGATTCGGGGTCCATTCCGAAAGAGCAGCTACCCGACCACAGATTCTGTAACTTGGAATATAATCTCTATCGGTGGTTGGATTCCAAATTCCACCATACCCAGAGGATACCCTTGAATAGTCAGTTTATTTGAAAGCACCGATATTAACAGTACATTTTCAGTAGAAAGTGAGAGAGGAGACCAAATCCAACCATCTCTGCCACCTCCTCAACTGCCATACCCTCAGCCCCCGGTCGGACGAGGTGTTATCAACCAGCAGCAGAGGGGCCAGCCACGAACGGTGAGAAGGGTTTTACACAATTCCTCTATTAACCGATAGCTTCTGTTACCTGTATTAATACTTCCGTTTAATAAAAATTAGAAATAGAATATTAATACTAACCTTTTTCTGACTAACTGTAAGAGCGCGCGCCCCGCGTAAATGGCGTGCAGCGCGTTGGACGAAATTCGCCTTGCTGTAGTTTAGCGCCATTATCTTCAAAATTTAAATGTTTTTCTAATTTTTAAATTAGATAATCATGATCAGGAAAAAATTCTGCATTTTCTAACATATAACAATTTTGCAGACGCCACCAACACGGCCGTCTGCTGGTCCATCTGCTCTAGTCAATCAGCTCTCGGTCAGTTTCCTGGCTTTGTCTCTAAAATGAGAATTTTACAGAGACAGTCGTCTCGATCGAGATCAGGAGCATCTCCAGCTCGTGTAGGCCAAACTCCCCGCCATTCCACATCGTCCGCCTCTAGTCGAGGCCCGCCAGAAGTTGTTCAACTGCGGCCGCAGCATTCCGTCTTCCAAAGAATCACCCTGCCGACTGTTTCTGATCCTGAAAGCCGAGTTCGCCATGTTGAGGACCAGCTAGGAATTAATAGCAGGAGGATCGCCATGGAGGCTCAACAGGGACACCAAGTGGGCCAGTTGAGGGTCCGGCAAGCCGAGTTGACCGCCATGTTGGGTCGCCTAACCCACCAGATCAATTTGGAACGGCAGCACGGCCCACGGGTACGCTTTCTTTCTATTTTTTTCTCATTTTATCGTCTTTAGATGCCTCAGTTTCAAATGGACGTCCCCGCGGCTGATGTGCCCTACTATGCGGCGGAGATGATCCCCCCTCTGGCGGCTGTGGCCCCCCGACCAGCGGCTGCCCATCCCCTAATGGCCCTACAGTTGGAGGCCTCCCGACAAGCAGCCCCCCAGGCAGCGGAAGAACTGCCTCCTCCTCCCGAGATTCTAAGACCGGTCCATCAGAATCAACAAGTAGTACAGCCACGGCCTGAGGTCCGCCGGCCGGGAGACACTATCATGGGCACCTGTGCCGTCTGCGACGGCCAGCTCTCGGCCAAGTTTTTGGTTCGACTGATGGGGAAGACGGAAGACTACGTGACTGTCATCCTAACCAGCGCCGCCCACCTGTCGGGGGTGGGTCTCTTGACTGGTATCCGTCAACGGGTAAGCCTTCATCCACTCTTCTTCAAATTTTGAAGTTTACAGATGACCAGGAATAACAGCGTGTGCTTCCAGCATGTTAATCCACATGCTGTGTCCGTGATTAATTCAAATACGGTAAGGAATTGTCTCTATTTTGGAGATTTAGAGAATATCGGCTTCCCGAGGCGATAACTTTCCAGTAGAATTGAATTTCCGGAAAATGTTTAATGCAGCCGATAGAGCAGAAAATTCTGAACAGGATCGATTAATCAATTTTTAAAAATCGGGCCTTTTTAAACAAAAAAAATCATTATTTCGCAACACTGTAATAACAGTTCAAAATGGCGCGCTATCAGACTTTAAACCATCGTTACAGGGTTATCGTTACATTTATCTAAAGGTATTGATACTGCCAGATTGTTCAGGAAATTCTCTACAAAATGACTAGTCCAGTATTTTTAAACGTGACGTTTTTCGGTCTAAACCCCCTTCCGCCAAGTATCGCCACACTTTCTTCCCCAAATTCCTCCCTAAACTCTATTTATTTTCCAGTTCGTCGTCTCCAACCATCAACAAGCCAGTATGCTCACATATAACTACGTGGAATACGCCTATCCCGCATTGGATAAAGTCGCCTACACAGTCACCCTCCAGCAGCTCTACGCCCAGCTTGACTCGGAGCAGATAACCCACCAACAATTTATTAATCTACTCAAAGCTGCCAATAGATGCCGTGAAACCGTGAGCTCCCGTGTTTTCTTTAAAACTGCTATTTTTAGAGCTGTAAGAATTCTCCGTTGAGTAATATGAGCGCGGCAAAGTTGCACGGTCACCATGTTGCGGGACTGCGGATGATGGGACAGCTGCTCTGCTCCCATTGCTGGAAATGCTTCAGTAATGAGACCGATATTGTAGCACACATGATGGCGGAACATTCTCGAGCAAGTATGTCTTTATACGGTTACTGTAGCTCTTCAAGTTCCCTGAGGAAACGCGCCATTTCCGCGCAGCCGCACCCGTAAAATCTCGGCAGCTGGCAGGTCTTTCAGTTTTCGCACCGCGGCGTGCCTATCCTCCCAGCCGCCGAGATTGTACGGGTGTGTTTTTTTTTTCGCATTTCCCGGCTGCTTTGAGGGTGGGATATTTGTCTCTGAAGGATTACGGTATATTGCTGTCCCTTTCAGATCAACACGGACGAGTACAATTTGATCTCCGCTGCCCTGTCCCGAATTGTGCCGTCGGCTTCGATAATCCCAGTAACCTCCAAGCTCATTTGAGCACCCAACACCGGGCTATGTTCTCTCATACGAGGTTAATTCCTCCTTTTTTAATTACCATAAAACTTTTTCAGCATGTGCAATCAGCCGTTCGCCACGGAAGAAGCTAAAGCTTTGCACGATGCTACTCATCGCCGTTGTGGGTAAGCCACTGTCCATCCACCGAATTATCGAGTATTTCAGCTCCGGGCGTTGTTGTTCCCTCTGCGGTATCGGTTCTCCATTTGAGGGAGTCCTCTGTGGCCGGTTCAACAATTTAAGTCATTATCATCGCCATGCTTGTGTTGTTCGCTACACCTGCAAAGTCTGTATGGAGGGATTCGAAAAGGTACGCTGTCTAACTGTGGCCCTTTTTGCCGTCGCTGTCTAACTGTGGCTCTCCAATATTCTCCTGGCTGTCTAATTGTGGCCCTTTCCAGCACTCCCAACTCCTCTCTCACTGCCGAAGGTACCACAACATTGGAGGCAGCGACCCCCTCCACTGTCAGTTCTGCCGGAAAAAATTGAATGCAGACGAAGTAACCACCCACATCAATGGGGAACATGAGGTATTGCTTTCTCGTTAAAACGTAATTAATTCCAAACTTTAGCTTCTTCTCTTCGCCGTTAACCAACTAGCATCCCCTCAAATAACGTGTCCACCGGAAATGAATGAATTTTTGGGTCTATCAGCGACTAGATAGTTTTTAATGTATAACATTTTGTTAGTTTTGTTGTTCTCTTGTGTCTTATTTGTCATGTTTCCTATCGCTTCTATTAGATACGAGTATATACGGGTAGCAAACTCGCGATAAGGCTAATAAACGGTTCTATCGACGTGTTTTATACGAAAAAATGTAAAAAATGAGCCCAAGAAGAGCTCAAAAGAATGGGAAAGTGGTTAGCAAAAAAGCAAAAATATTTTTGGAGATATAGGGAATTGAACCCCAGTCCTCTCCCATGCTAAGGGAGCGCTCTACCACTGAGCTATATCCCCAGCCAGGAGGGTGTAAACAGGATGGGTTCTCTTGATAATACCGAAGCGGGGAACCATTTCTTTGGACTCTTTATTTTGTAAGCAGTCCCTACAGTATAAAAACGACCTTTGGATACGATTACAGAAAGCAGGGGACCCAAAAAAGGCTGCTATTAGACTGCAAATAGTCGAAAAGATAAGGAATCTACCGTTTGAATTGAATTTATCAACCAGTTGACTTTAAAATAAGCGAAAATATAGTGTTTACAACAAATGTAGCAAAAAAAGTAACAAAATCGGGTCAAAAACATTCCTTCCCCATGCAAAAGTGTAAAGCAAAAAAGCAAAAATGTTATTGGAGATATAGGGAATTGAACCCCAGTCCTCTCCCATGCTAAGGGAGCGCTCTACCACTGAGCTATATCCCCCACATTGCACTCGCTCTCGGCGGGCGGTGACTAGCCCATTTCAAAGGGGGGAATTTGTGTTGGAAGTGCAAAGAACGATTCGTCCTTCCTCCAAATGGCGTATAAATGTAGTTCTTCTCATTTTAATCAATGAAAATTAATTTAAAATTGAAGTCTTGTGCACTTTTGCTCCATAAATAGGGAGGCGAGCTGGGACTCCGACCAATTGGTATGGTAATCCTTCGTTTCTCTCTTTTCTTCCCTCTGTATTTTTATCTTCTACAGTAGATGTTTCTACAGTATACCTTCTTCAAATTATTCTCTAGATCCCCTGAGACCTTTAAATCCCATCCTCCCGCTGACCCTTGCCTTCCCGATCCGTCTCTCTCTCTCTCCAAATGGCCTGTCCCCCACCAATTGCCTTGTCCCCCTGCCCGGGACCAGTTCATCTCTCTCTTCCTCCCCCTCGATCTCTTTCAATACTATTGTGTTTGGTATAGTTCGCCGCCTCCGCCCGGGCGAGAGGCCTTACCCCCCGCGAGGAGAAGGCGAGTGGACGATGGTTGTGGGTCGGGGGACACCCGGCCGCCGGCGGGAAGAGGAAAAGAGCGCGAGCGAGGGAGAGTTTGCGCAGCAGTTGGGGAGGGGGCTGCTGCTGCTGGTAGCTGCGGCGGCGGCGATGGTGGTGGTGTTGTCTCGGAGGAGGGGGTCGCCGGTCCGTCAGGCCGCGCGCCAGCCCCGTACCGCCCCTCCTCCCCCCTCCCCCCGATGCGTTGACAAGAGAGACTATACCGTCGTAGGAGAGCATTAGGACGAGCAATACCCCAGCCTGACCTTGGCGGGTCGCGGGACACAGTCATCGATTCGATCCGCGGAATCGGACCTCCTCGCTCTGCCCCCTTCCTACCGGACACGCGCAGTGGCTCCCGCTCTTCCTCTCGTCTCCTTCTCCAAGAAAGTCATACTTCCCAAAAAGAAGATGCAGCCCATCATCAACATGGACGATCATCATACCGTCAGGAGTTTATTCGGCCTAGGTTCGTCCCTCTTCCTCTCGGGACCCTTTTCCCTTCAAGCCCTTCAAATACGGGGGAAAACCAAGGTTAGAGAGTCGGTCACATGTGGCTCCTGTTTATAATGGAGGGAATGTCCCCCTCTCCTCTGCGGACAGCCGCAGATAGGCCATTGCGCAACCGGCCGCTACCGGGATGAGGTCACTTTCCTCCCTGCTCCCTTCCAAACGGAAAATCCTCTCTAATCTTTATGAGAATGGTTAGTTTCCCTTCTTGTCCACTCTTCCTTATCCATCCCCCGGATCGTGTTCTCATCCCCAGCTGACCTCTTTGTTCCCAGCCCGTGGTCTCTCCAACTGGCTCTCCTGTCTGCCCTTTTCCCGGTCAAATCGCGTCATCTTCCCCCCGGGGGACCGGGAGAAAACCAGGAGAGAGAGAATTTCAAAACATTTTTTCCCGAGCTCGCGCCCTGGCAAACATCCAAAAGATCCCGGTTTTCATCGGAGTCATCCGGTCTCCGGGGGAGGGAGTGGGGGCGAGGAGGTGTGTGTGTGCTGTCCCTTGGACGCTAATTGACCTCATATAGTACTTTCCCCCGCTGTCAGTCTCGGGATTTGGAGGAACAATGGGCCCGGATCAGACTAGAAGTGCCCGATGGGGATTTTCTCAGAGGGAACGGGCGGACAGGTGGCTTATTTTGGCGGCTGGGACTGTTTTCGAAGGAGCAAAGGGAGGACAGTGGCCTTATCCGCCCGGGAAAAGGGCAAAATACGGACTTTTCTCTGACATTTCGTTTTTTAAATCATTTTTAATGTTTTGTACCCAAGAAGAGCATACAAAACGATCTCCCTGAAGTTGACCAAAGCTTGAACAGAGCCTTTATGACGTTTGGAGAGGGATTTCACCGAATTTCGCCATAATACTGGGGTCAGGTGGACAAAATTCGGCTTTTACACCAAATTTCTTGCTCCAAAATCCCCTGGAAGCCTTTTGTACCAAAAAAATGCATTTAGAAGTTCCTAATAATGTCGAAAATTCAAAAAATTGCGTCTGAATACTGTTGGAAGGGGCGATTTTAGCGAAATTACCTTCAAAATGGCCGATTTCCCGGTGGTTTAACTGTCCCTCCTATAAATCGCTCCCAGTCATCTTCTTTGTTCTCTCTACTCTCTCCCCTCATGGTCACTCCGTTCTCCAAAAAAAAAGTCAGCCGCAACCCCCTGCCTGTCCCCCCTTGAGAGATCGTTCCATGCGATAGCCTTGCCTCATTCCTTCCCCTCGTCCCCCTTCAAGGCCATCCCTCAAATTTTTCCCGCCGAAACTCCTTACACCTCCTCCTCCCCACGAAAAGTCCCCCTCCTCGGCCACTTCCGCCTGTCATTTGGAAGTAAAGAGAGCGGCGGGAGGGGAGAGGGGGGAGCGGGACTGTTGTTATTCCCCGCGACCCCCTCAACTCCCACGACGGTACGCATAAACACTGTAGGGGAGAGGAGAGGAGCGGGGGGATAGGTAGCGGGAGGGGGCTGACCACAGGCCGGCGGGGTCTCTCTCCTGTCCTCTCTGGACATACAGGTCGCCGGGGGAGAGGAGAGGAGAGAGGACAGAGAGGCGCCGATAAATCAACCACGGGGGCCACCCGGGGACACAAAGACCCATTTGAAAATCGGGAGAGAGGACGCCGGGGAAGGGGAAAAATCGAAATCGGAAAGATTAGAAAAGGAGAGAGAGATAGATCTTTTTAGATGATCGTCCCCGAAAGATGACCACGGAACAGTTGAATGACTTTGTACAAGCAGTGGCCGACTTGAAATCTGGAGGGATTCATCAGAAAAGCGGGCATTATAAGAATGCTTGGGTACAGATAGCTCAGATGTTGAAGGATAAACACAATGCTGAGTATTCGGTGGAATATCTACGGTCACAATGGCACCTCCGGCTCAAGGTGACTAGGAGGAGATTCTACGCCGTCACAGAGTGGGTTTTTTTTGAGTGATTTTTAAACTGGTAGCCTTGGGTTACGGTACTCTAGATTAAAATAAAATGGTTCCCTTGTAGCCAATTTAGACCTTTAAACTCCAAAAAAATAGATTACAGTACCTTTTTATTGAACTTCCTGCCCTGAGAAGACCTTCTTCCTTTTCCTGGCCATTTAAACTTTCTAGCACCATGTTATAGTATTTCAATATATGAATCTACCTTTTTAGTAAATTTAGGCATTTAAAAATGTAAAAAATAAGTTACAGTATCCCTTTCCCGCTTTTAATTTGAATTTTTCGCCCCGGGAAGTGGTACAGTAACCATTATTCCCTGGATAGTCCCGTTTTCACTAATTTTACAGTTTTACCCGGGAAGATATGGTATCCCGCCATTCTAGGGGGTATTTTAGACCTTTAAAAGTACAAAAAATGGTCAACTGTGCCTCTATTTCAGTCTTATTTTGGGCCTTTTTCGGTTCAGGAGCCGATATCCCACCATTTTTCGTTTATAATGACCCAATTTCAAAAAATTTGCTCTTTGCGCTCTCCAGCATGGGTATACGGTACCCTGTCTCTGGTTGTCCTCTTTTCCACCACCATCCGCCCATCACCTTTCCTTTGGAGTGTCTCATTCTGCGACCAGTCATCCCCCGACCCCGACATAGGCGGCGTCTTTATGTGAAAAGGCCGCGGCATTCCAGAAAAGGACACGTAACGGGGGGTGGCCGGGCTGGGCTGGGTTGTTCCCTTTTGACATTGGAGGTTAGGGGAAGGGAAGCCAGAATTGATCGTGTTCCAGTTTAAAAAAATAGATTTTCCCTTCAGGACCCTGACGGAGAATGGAGTCGCGGTGACGGAAGAGAACGTGGACAACGAGATGTTGAAGGAGAATGCCCTGTGCAAGCCGTGTGACCGTATAATCTACCTCCACTTCCGGAAGATGTGGATGGATCAGCGGCAGATCAAGAGCGAGATGAACGACTCCTCCGTCCCGGAGCCGCGTCTCCCCAGCCCCGAGGACGAGGTCGACACCAGCTTCTTCTCGAATTATGCCCTAGGAATGGACGCCCTCAATATGACGGACTCTATTAAACTACTCCTAAATGTAAGTCTAGTAACAGGGGGAAAAGTGATAACAATAGCTCCAGAGTCTGCCTCCAGAGGCGCTGTCCTTCCTCAAACCGGAAGTTGACGTCTCTCCCGAACCGGAGCACAGTTCCATCGAGGAGCCGAAGATAAAAAGATGTAAAATCGAGGTGGAGGAGCCGAAAATGCCCGTGGAAGAGCCAAAAACAACGTCAAAAGATGAGGTAAGGGAGAAGAAGGAAGGGGAAAATGACCAGGGGGCATGCGGAGGAATTCTTGGGCTTTGTTCAGTCTAAGCCCGGTTGAATGGGTCCTGAGGTTATTTTCCGCCTTTTCGAAGCTGGCAGAGGTCTAGAAACGTTTTGAAAGGGTCCCACAGTTTTTTTTTCTTACCCCGGATCAAAAAATTCGAAAAGGGCGTTCCTCCGGGTTTCAGGCCAATTTCCCCCCTCAAAACTCGGAATTTCCAAAATATTTTGATACCATCATGAAGAGCACAAAATTCTGAACAAGATTACCGTAGCGCTTTTTGAAAATTGACTTTTTTTAGTCTCAAAAAAAATGGGCGGGGATTCCCCCGTCGCAGTGATATGTATACCGGCGGCGTCCATGTTCCTTCCCAGTCATTTTGAGGGAAAGAAAAGCTACCTATTCTGGAGGAACATGGTTCTAGGTCAGGACAAGACTGTGAAAAACGTCTGCCTCTCGTTTCAAGACCCGAATTTATGATTCTAATGGTTACAGTAACCCTACAAGCCCCTAAATCATGATAAATGCCCAACATAATTCAAAATTTCCAGGTTTTCTCGTCAATAGCCGAGAATCTCTCAACGATAGCCAGTGCGAGTTCTCGTTTCGCCACGGCAGTCGAGGGAATCCACAATCTTTTATTGAAACTCGTCCCACAGTAACCCCCTACTGATCTCCAACGGGTCTCATTCCACCTCTTCTCCTCCTCTTCCGAAGCAATTCTCCCCCCAAAACAATTGATCTTCTTCTTCCCTCTACTCCCTCCGCCTTTGTGTACATATTTCCAGCATTTACAATGAATTATTCTCATTCTACTACCAGTTATTGTACCTTCCTATTATTGATAGATCAATTGGGAAAAATAGAAGTGTCCGATGTTTATACCCGTAAAATGAAAAGAACGAGGAAAAGGGAAGAAATTAGGGAGAAAGAAGAAGAAAAGGCTGGGGAGGTGACTTCAACTGGTAGCAGGGTCGGTGGATTGCAGAATTCGTCGATGACGGTATTATTCCAGACTCGATTCTGGTCCCGGGAAGGGGGAATCACGTCCCGGCACTTGTTTGGCGGCTGAAAATGGTCTTACTGTAAGTTTTAAAGCTAAAAAATGGCCCCATGAACCAAGAGAGAAAAACGGCTAAAATCGATTTTTTATGAATTCCTGGCTTTTTTTCTGGTTTAAAACTGGTAAACCCGCCAACTGATCAGCTTTTTAAAGGGAAAATATCACTATTGCTGTATTTTCAAGCAGAAGGATACGAAAACAACCAGAATTTTTTGGGGGTTTCGCTATTTTCCGTCTTTTTTACCTATGGGAACCAGAAAATAAGAGAATTGACCATATTTTAGGTGGAAAATTGGAGTTTTCTGGTGGATTTCCTTATACAGTAGTCAAAGTCTTCGAAATATCCAAATTTCTGGCGATTTTCTGTTTCTTTTCCTATTTTTCAATTGTTTTTCAGAGGTTTTTTGTTCTCTTTATTGACCCAAGTCTGAAAAACTAATAAATTCGCCAGAAAATGGCTTTGTGCTCTCATTTTTTACCAGAATAAAGAAATTGGGGGAATTGACTGATTTTTACTTGATTTTTTCCTATTTTCCAAGTTTTTTAAAGGTTTTTAGGAGTAAAATTGAAATCATTATCGACTTACTGTAGTTTTTCTGCAATTTTCATCACATAGATGGCATAAATGCACCCGGCAATGGACATAGACATGGGTCATTCCCAGCTCGCGCACCGAGAGCCATCCAATGCTCATTGCCCGAGATTTCGAATGGTAGCTGGGAGAACGGATTATTGCTGACTCTTGGGTACACCTGAAATAGCTCTATATCTTATTTGGGGGAGAGACAGACCCGTCCGGTTTGATAACAGTCACGGGGTTCTTCTTGGAGCCAATCCAACACGCTCCTACACGCATTGCGTGTTCTTCTGTAATTTATTGGAGGGAATTCTCATGAATTTGAGAGAAATACGACTCACCGATGTCACATTTCCAGAGAAAACAAACTCTAGTCGACCAGGATATCTTCTCGTGCTCACGAAGGGCTCGATTACCGCAGGTTCCTCTGAAAAATGATATTTTAGCTTATTATAGGGTGAAATCTGCGTATTTTTATGTTTTTTAGCCTTTTGCATTCAGAAATAACATTGGCAAGACGAAAAGGTAGTGAAAAACATAAAATAACAAGAGAAAATGGTGAAAGAGAGCCATTTCGAAACCTCAAATTGGCGGGTGCCCGAGCACGCGGCGCCCGCACCCGTAAATAATCGGCAGCAAGCGCGAATGACGTCGCCGCTTCGGCAGCCACAAGTATCGCTTCTCGGCCTTATGGCTAAGATCAAAGTGTAGTAATCGTTCTTATCGAATTAACCTTCGATATATACCGCTATTGTGGTATACAAGGTTAACCGATTTTTGAGACCTGAAGAGGTAGCTGGCTTGCTAGCTCCTCTTCATGGGTCGGCCCGGCGTTGCACTGCTGCTGGGAACGGCCCTCTCCCATATGGGGGAAATAAATAGAAGTGCAATTGGGAAAAGAGAAACTCTGACCTGTGAGCAGTTAGGGTGCAATTATTCCCGTCATAATCGATTTCCG
This sequence comes from Oscheius dolichura, assembly GCA_932521035.1. Taxonomy (NCBI): domain Eukaryota; kingdom Metazoa; phylum Nematoda; class Chromadorea; order Rhabditida; family Rhabditidae; genus Oscheius; species Oscheius dolichura. The sequence goes on along the minus strand of OW051494.1, from coordinate 233,196 downwards.
TGCTGTTTATTTCCATCGTCAGTGGTAATATCCTCACTCCGACTTCGCTCTTCACCAATTCTGTGTACTCATCTCCTTCAACTGTCTAAAAATCCTCCCTTTCTTCAATAACCAGTCAGAAACCCACTCTACTTCCATAGAATAGCAGCAGAAGGGGGAGAATAATCATCGCCACCAACTCATAAGTCTAGACTACTACTGGGTAATAAGGAAAGAGAGCAGATGGCTGGAAAGGAATATCAATCAGGAGTCATGGGGGGAGAGGGGAGCACGGTGGGCAATATTGTCACAAATGGATCCGGAGAATGTTCAAAATTCTGGAATTCGCTGTCCCCGGAGACCGGGAAAAACGTGAAACCTAGGGAAGACGACTTTGTAATGAACAAATGGGCGGAGGAGTTGTTTACGCTTTTTGACACCAGAAAAGGGGGATACGGTAGTTTTAAAGGTCTAAACGGCGGAGAAAGAGGGAAAAGGGCTAAATATGGACGGATATGCCAGGATCCTGAGGATAAGAGAGAAGAGGCGAGCCGACGACGCGAGGACCACCCTGGGGACGGGCAGCCGAGTCGCGGCTCGACGCTATCTGTCAAAATGGCGATGCACTTCCCCTTGTACCTCTGGGAGGAGGAGACACACACATCCGCCTCTTGTCTGCACCAGTTTATTGATGAAAAAGGCTATGTTAGGGGTCTTTTCCCGCAGTTTTAAAAAGAATAATTAGCCTGGATAGGGAGGTAGGGCCCGCTTCATCCCTTCCTCGGCCATTTGGGTAAGCCGTTAGACGCCCTCGTTCCACAACAAAGACGCCTCTGGGAGGAGCCGTGTTCTAATTTACGGCGGCGCCGCACCCGTAGAATCTCGGCAGCTGGTGGCATAGTGATAGCGCGGCAGGGAACTAAAAGAATTTCTGGCTGCCGAGATCCTACGGGTGCGGACGCAGGGAAAAGAAGATGAAGATGGTCAAGAAAAGTGTTTGTTTTCTGTGTAAAAAATCTAGAAAAAGAAAAACAGAGATAGCAACATTTATGCCACGTTTGTTATTCTCAATATCTCTATAGAGTACAATTTTTCACAATTGAAATAGACTGCAGTTGCTGGCCGCCGAGGTGTCGCCAATTGTCGTAGAGTTATTTGCCGTGACGATGCCCATGTTGATCGAATCCTTTGAAAATGTTCCCAGCATGAAGAACAGCAGCAGGAGAAGGCTGATGCCCATCAGATCGCCCAAAGCCGTGACAATTGGAATGGCATGCGTGTCCGGGTCAATTTTATACCGCCACAGTAGGGTAACCACCAGCTGGGAAATGAAGAGCAGAATGAAGACCTGAAAAAGTGGCTAAATGGGGTTCAAAAGAAACAATAATAGAGTGCGCCGCGCCCAAAAAATCTCGGCAGCTGCGCGCCCTGGCATCAGGTCAAAAGAGCCGCCAGCTGCCGAGATTCTACGGGTGCGGGCGCCGCAGAAAATGAAGTACCAGACAGACCTGGACAAAGGCCACGGCCAAGTAGCCAAGCATCATCCCAACGCTCAATTTGAGAGGATTGTAGAGGAGGGCAATGGAGTGGCTGACGAGGACAAAGAACAGCTGGAAGAAGGTCGACGTCAGTAGGAGCATTCGAGCTGTTTGGGCCTCTTTGGCTGAAGATTTTTAGAGAAAAAAAGAGGGAAAACATACACTTGGCTACAAAATAATACGAGATGGGATTGATCCTGATAGACAAGGGCAGATAGCTGACGTGATGAATCTTCAAAATTGTCGAGAGACGAGTAGCCATTAGGGCGGCACGGTTGCCGGCAATTCCTGAAGAAAAATGGCAATTTATGCTCCAACAAAATAGAATTTCAAGGAGAGTTTTATGTCATCGGAAAGAGCAGAAAATTCTCTACAAAACTAGTCTAGTGACACGATTGAAAAAGGCCCGCAAGTTTTGAATAATCCGCCCGGAATCCGCCATTGGCGCCTTTCGGACCTTTATGGGCTCCTTGAGCCTTTGGATCGCCCCCTCTCCCTAATATCCTATAAAACTAACCACTAATCAACGGTTGATAAGCCGTAATGTCCGGATACTTCTCGGCGGCCATCTCGAGTAGGATTCCGGCTCCGCTGGTCACGACCGCCGCCACCAGCAGGGTACACCATTGGGACTTGGCTGCGGTGTGGGCTTCCTTGTCCTTGACGGCTAGCCAATACCAGAGGGGCACGGTGGACAGCATCAGGGCGATGATGGTGTAGGAGATGTAGATGCGCTGCTCGACCAGAGGGAACAGAGCGTAGAAGAAGCCGAGCATCAGGCCGAGGCTGGCCAGGTCGCCGAGGGAGGAGGCGAACGGCGTGGCCATATTATCCGGATTGAGTTTGTACCGCCGGGCCAGGAGCACCAATCCTACCATTACTGTAAATATCACATTAAAATATAAAATTCGAATTGGGGCAAACTTACGGAAATTCATAATACAGCAGCTGGTGAAGACGGCAAGGACGGTGACACTGCCGAGGAAGAAATAGACATTGAAGGCACAGCCGAGCGGGCTCCGTCGGGGCAGATCCATCAGGAAGCTGACCAGGGTTACGAAGAGGGAGAAGAGTATCCCCTGAGCCTCGAGGAGGGCAACATTACGGAAGATCAACGTCAACCGGGAGGATTTCTCAGTCTTCTCGGATTTGTCGTCTGGCTGCTCATCTAATAGTCCTTTGGCGGCCTGAAAATCGATTATTTTTCCCATTTTAAACGTCTTTCTGCGCAGGTTACTGTATAATCAGTTGGTTAACACTCTTCCGGGAAAAACAATTTAAAATCCCGCCAAGAAATTGGATTACTGTAGGCAAATTGGCGCACCGGGCTTAATTATCAACTCGCAGGCGGCTGCTCTTCATTTTTTGCTGAAAAATAGCGGAATTCGAATTTTAAAAGCGCGGGACGGTATCACAATAACGCACAGATAATTTTTGGATTAAAAGTGCCGTGAAAAATAGTGCCAGGAGTCGAAAACGGTAGTGGATTGGTCCCGATTGCGCGGGTAAATCTAATATTTTCGCGGGTTCAACCGCCCGAAATCGTGGTAGAACCTGGTTGTAGGGTCCCGCCACGATCTTTACAGTATGAATAGGAAGCAGCTTACTATGGTGGTGAGCCGTGAAGTGAAGGTCATATCGAGATTGCCTTTCATCCCCTGAATCGGGGGAACAACTGCCACAAATTGAGGTATCACTAAACATTTCAGAATTACTACACTCTAATAAAACCAACTTTTAACGAGCATCAGTGTCGTAGCAATGTTAAGGATGAGTCCGGCCGAGATCGACCCCAATCCGCCGATTATTAGAGGCACCAGGCTCTGGCAGCAGACGCGCAACGGCCCGTCACCCATATCCTCAATCCAGTCATCTACCGGGAGCGCGGAGAATTCATCGTCGTCCTTGGTTTCTGGGGGATCAGTGGCGGGAGCGGTGGTCGACAGCCCCGAGGTGCCGAGACTCGGCTCTTGCTTGCTGCCGGCGGTGGCAGACGGCTCCTGTTTGCTGGCAGACGCGGACGGCTCCTGCTTGGTGGTGGCGTCCGAGGTGACGGTAGAAACCTGGAAAAGAGCAGCGATTATTTGGAAAGAGCCAGCAGAACAACCAACCTCCTTCTTGCTGCTCATTCTTGGAAGTAGACCCATTATGCTGAAAATTGAACCAGGTAAACTGAAATAGACGGGAAATTGGTCAGTTTTAACCGATTTTTCGACTACTTTTACGCTTTTACCGCTTCTACATGATAAGAAGCTGCCGTCATAAGTTCTTCGTGGGCTACTGTACACATTATTTGAGTTTTTTGACCCTTAGTCGTCCTTGGCTGGAAGGATTGGGCAGAGGGAGCACGAAAACGGTAACAGGGCTCAGAAAGCTGGAGCAAAACGGTAAATGGACAATTTGCAACGTGTTCTGCCGGTACATCGATGAAACATCCAAAACATCCAAAAACATCCATAAAGTCCTGTCAAAAACAGGCAGATTGGAGAAGACCCCGGCAATTCCCGTGTAGATCTTCTTGTCTGTACTTTTACTTTTTCCCTGTACTATAACGGACAGCTCTCTGTCCAAAAACAGTCACCATAGTGCAGAGTAGAGTTCTCAACGGGACAGGCAGGTATTTTGGAAAAACCGATGTCGGGCCATCAATGGCAATTCTTTTTCCTCATTGGTGGCGGATAGGCTCGTTCCCTTTCCCTTTGCTTCACAGTTATTCCATTCTAGACCATAATTCACTGTTCCAAGTACTATTTTCTGGTGTATTGTCAGGCGGGCAACGTATAAATGCAAAGTAGCGGGAATAAAACAGTACTCCCCCTCTATAATCCATCCTCCCCAACCCAAATATTATCAAACGCACCCTGTAAATGATGTAGACGTCGATCGGAGAGCAGTCTTCTAGTGGGGTGGAAAAACAACAATGATTTGAAAGTGGTTTTTCTCTCTGATTATTCGTTGTTTTTACTGTTTTTGTTGTGTGTCTCCGCGAGACCGCCCCCGTCCCCTGTAGTTCCAGTGATTCTCTCTTCTACCAACTGATTATTCATAGATATATTCATAACTGTGACAAAAGGTACGAAAAGAACAAGAAAGAACACATTTGGGTTAGAAAATTTGCAGAGGAAGGTCCTGGGGCGCTATTGACTGAACTGTTCATTGTTCTCTGCGGCAAAGCGCAATTTTGGGTCATTTTAGTCTATTTACTCTTATTTTTCATGGAAAAAAGATCTTTTGAGGCTTATATTTTCCGTAATTTTATAGTTTTCCTTCTTAAATTAATACAGGTTTCTTTAAATAGTGATCTGCCCCCTTTAGATGGTTCAAAATGCCGCTCCGCCCGCTCTCTCCTCTGAAAATGAGCTCCAACTGCTGACACATCAAACCGCGGTTGATGTAAGTTTAAAAAAATGGTTTAAAGAGCCTATTTTAATGAATATACGCTCAAAATAACATGAAAATAACTTCAGGCTGCCGAATTTTCCCGCCTGGAGCGCCTAACTGACGCAATCCAGAACAATGAGCTGTCAGACGAGTTGCTGGAAGAGTGCCCAGACTTGGCGGCGGCTTTTAAAAAAGTGGAGAAGCTGAAATATCGGAAGAACATACTCCAGAGGGTGATACTGTAGTAGAACACGAAATATTCTACTTTTTACAGGCTCTGAAGAAGCAGCTGGCTGAAAATGAGAGCAAAGGGAAGGGGAACAAGGCGTGAACAGCTAGAAGAAGAAATAGAACGGGAATTGTATTTTTCTGAGTTATATGGTGCCAAATACATTTGAATAATATAAAATAAATAAAGGTATCAGAGGTTTTGTTGATTTTCTTGGGGTTGGAAGGGGGTTTGATGATCGTTTGGCTCCTTGGATTTCTACTTCTCCTGTTCTGCGGATCTATCGTATGCCGCTAGAAAGAGCTCATCGAGCTCTACAAGATGCTGTTCTTATCTCAGTCAGAATGAATTCCCGCACTTGTTATGGTTAAAAATAGGCCCCATACTAACCCTCCCCAGCAGTCTCAATTGAGTTATCCCCTCCCGAGACTGATCGAGGAGCCACACCCCGAAATCTCAACTAAAATGGAAGTCCGATAACTCGTTTCAATTGTCTCGTCGAGGTGGTCAAGTGGTGCTAGGTTTCATTGCCAGAGCTTGTCCTATGCACCAGAACCAGGGCGAAAAAGACAAACAGAAGATTTGAATATTCAAAATCTCTTCCCCGGCGCCTTTGAGGGCTGAAGGCTCGGAAATAGCCGATTTGAGCCGGGTTTTGTGTTGTGCTCACTAAATCGACGAGTAACAGAAGAAGAAAGACGCTTCGGGGAAGAAGAAAGACGCCTCCGATAAGAAGAAAACCCAGTCGGGGAAGGACAAGAAGGCCATGTCGCAGGAGAACCCAGATATGGAAGAGGAGTCGGCAGACGAGGCGGAGGAGGACGACGGCGAGAAGGAGGACGCTCCCTCTCCACCTAGCACGGCGGAGAAGATAATCATCATCCTGGTGGTTCTTGCGCTTATTACCTGCTCTACGGGACTGGCCATCTGGGGCACGATAGTTTTCGACAAAGATTTTGGATCGGGTCGCAAGTAGAGAGCCATTCCCGAATAAAGAAAACAAGAAGATAAAAGACAAAGAAGATACCTCTATTGTATAACAGTGTAAAAGAAAGCAAAAATCCGTTTCGCCCCCAAGCTACTGACGGAAGTTTGCTGACCGGAACGGCGGGGCAGTTTCGGTTAAAGATTCAGTTGAAAAAAGGGGTAGACATACTCATCAGAGTAGCCCGTTCCGATGTTTTAATGAGAGCAAAGGAATATTAGATGTGTAGATAAAACTAATACGAAAAGAATATGGAATTAGTGCGGAAAAAAGAGCTATTCAGATGTGTTGGTTGCATTTTTTACTCGTATAAATGTGTCCTTGTTGTTTTGTTGGAAAATTGGCTCCGCTCCTCGTGCCAGTCAAAATAGCAGCTGATATTTTAGCCTTGACGAGAAGAGATTGTTTTTCTCTCTTCTTTTGTTGTTCTCTTGCTTCCTCGTTCATTTCCTCTTGTTTATACTTCACTAGTTCGATAAACTAACACAGATAATGTAAATGCTACAAGGAATAGTAGATATCAATACGAATTCAAGAAATTGCAACGAAAACACATTTCCGAAAACATTATTTCACAATATTGCTATTCTTCTTGTTGCTCTTGCGCATTCTCTTATTCTATGTTTCACTAACTGCTTTTGAATTTAACAATGTCTTATAATTGCAGATGGAAAAATTAAAACCATTCGAGAAGTTAGATGAAGATTATTATATGGGCGGAGGTGGCTGGAGAGACGATGATAGCGCCGAAGAAGCAAGGTAAGCTGTTGTGTATTTTATTTTCTACAGGATATTGTATTCGTTGCAATTTTCTTTTAATTGTGGAGCTCGATGTAGTAATGTTGCTGTTTTGTTTTGTCTAAAATTATATCATCGTAAAGCAAAATATCTGCAGCTGTGTGACAAAGCTTTATAGCGTCATAGAAGAGAAAAAATTCTAAAACGGCTAATCTTTTATGAAGCCACATTTATGCCCCACAATATTCGCATCACATCTCTATTGATTTCTTTCAAGCTGTGCGACACTTTAATGTTCTTTTTTCTTTCCCTCTTCTACAAGATATTGTAGCCCCCTTCCGCAAACCTGATCGTTGTTGTGGTCAGTTCTTTTAGTGATCGATTGCTTATCTTTACCGGATCAACTTCCGGTAATGTTGTTTTACGTGAGAGCGGCGCAATTCGCGAAGCGGCCTCGGCGCCACTCAGTCTGCTCGTCGCGGCTTGCAGAGAACAAGTTTTGATACGGAATTACAGTTCAAAGAAATAAGATAACAAGATAGTGATGGATGACTGGGATTGGGTCGATGACCTCTCTCTTGACAAAGCTATTGGAATGTTTTTGTGGTTTGTACAACTGTCGAGGCCAGAGTTGATGAAGTGTTAGAATATTATGCGGATCAATGATATCATTAGAAGATTTCATGCATCTTATGATGCTGCTATAAGAGCGCAAAATATTGTTGTTTATTTATAAGAAACGTGTCTGGGCGCTAAGCAAACAATTACAGTTCCCAGATTACAGGCTCCCACCAGTTCATTTTGCTTTTGATTAGTGTTTTTCCTGTCGAGAGGCGTAAGCGTTTGTCCTTTTTGTTATCGCCCATTCATATGGAAATTTACTATGACAACCACGTGTTTTTATAATACAACGGCCACAGCTCCCTATTGATTTTGTCTTGACAAACACGAGATCTTGCTGATTACGAAACTCATTTCTATTTCTAATCCTTTCTTTTCAGCTCCGACGATGAAATACAAGCAGAACTTCGGAAATTGGCCGGCATACCCAAATGTGACAAGAAGCGTGGAGAGCCAAAAGGAGAATTTGAAACAGATATGGAAGATGAGCTCGACCAGAGTATCTGCGACTACGCTAATGAGCATATGGGAGGAAAACGTAAGCAGTAAAACTATCTCATTCTCTTTGTTTTTCAGTTTCTCAGCCTACTTCTTCCAAGGCACTTCCCGCTCCTAATCAAGATGCAGAAATGAGTAAGTGTTTATTGTTTTACTTGTACAATGTAGCGCTTGATTTGTCACAAGCTATTGTTTGCTACGATTTGATCTGTCTTTCAAACTAATTTATTTTTTTAGAGGAGGAGCCGTCTACCTTACGCGATGATGAAGAAGAAGAGAATCCGATTATAAAACTAGCGAACAAAGCTAAACAGGACGCAGATAAGGTACTCTAAAAGATGTTTTACTTTCATTGTTGAAAATTATAGGAGATTGAAGAAGTGGAATTTTACGATCCAGAAGAGGATGATGATAATGAAAAGTGGGTTGCAGAAATGATGAAGAAAGCTAGCGGTGGAGGAGAAGCGAAAACAACGTATGCTTATTTATTTATAAACATGTTATGTGCTTTCTTATAGAGGAAAAATTGATAACGACTCGGATGCTGTTCTATCATGCCCCGGTTGTATGAGTCTATTAACCAGAGATTGTCAGAGGCATGAACTCTACAAAGATCAATATAGGTTAGCTTGTTTTGTTTAATTTTAATTTTCTTTTCAAATTTAGAGCAATGTTTGTTGAGAACTGTACTGTGGATACGGCCGAACAGCTTACAATCGAGAAGACGGGCAAAGAGAAGCGAAGACAGAAACAAAACCAAAAGAAAGGACTCGCTACTGGATCTGCGGTAATTTTTTAACATTCGCTTATATTTTGTTTCCTTTTAGGCTTCACAAGATGATCTTTTTTATCCTGTTCGATGCCAGACGTGCAAAACGAAGGTAGCAGTAATAGATAATGATGAAGTTTATCACTTTTTTAATGTGCTAACAGGATACTCCTAAACCTCACCTCATGTTTTACCGGTTGTGTGTTATCATTTTGTTATAAATTTTAATACTTCTCTTCTATCCAAATATTATGATTCATGGTAGTTTTATCCGCACCGTACCTATATATTTTGTTTCGTTTTTTAGTGTTCACTATTACCAATTGAATCAAGAATGTCGCATCCGTATCCGAATATCGCAACTGCTCCCCCAGAGGATCCTCCATCGTATGATGATGCTCAGCAAGGAGCTGGTGGGTTATTTCAGAGTTGAGACGGAAGAGACCGTTCAGGAGCTCCTCCATCTTATGACGAATTGTTTGGTGAGTTCCGTCGAGTTGATTCTCCCACCGGACTCGCTAAATTCGTCTACCGAGCTGTTAATTTCATCGCTGATACTGGTGAGTCCCACAGAAATTTGTATTTTCCTTGACCTTTGTGTAGGCGTCATTGAAACTCGAGTAAGTATGCCATTCACCCGCATTGATGGGAGTTTGTTGGGAAAGAGAGCGAACTATCTAACCACCCCCACATTCTCGGCTAGGCCTATAATCTAAATGGGATCGTTTGCGCTTCGGCCTAATGGTTTCCGATGGCCATTTTTGAGATTCTTCAGAGGTCGTAGCGATCTGTAATTAGATAATTTGGACTGAGAATGGAAATTCTATGAGAAAGAGAAAATGGGAATAACTGGTTATTTGTACGGTATTATGTAATACTCGAAAATAAAATAGGGATCCACACCGCGAGAAATAGAGACACGCATAGTCTAACGGGAGAATACCGGGATCCCCAACCCGGCGACGAGGGTTCGACTCCCTCCCCGTGCAATTTCATTTATTATTTGATATATGAAAATTGCCGCCGCCAATCATACACCTTCTTTCCTCCGCAGCGCACCTTGTCAAATGGCGCACTGCGTTTAGACGCCCTCCAGCAAGAAAACAACGCGGGTTCGATCTCCGCCGAGGTCAAAATATTATTGATGTTATCCCAACATCCCGGATAAGGTTTGCCCAGGAATTTGAAGACTTCCAGCAATTTTTCTCACTGTTTCCTGCAATTTTATTTCTTTCCCCGCGGTTGCTCATAAATTGACACCTGAAAGACTGCCGCAGCGATTTCGAATTTCGCCTAGGCGGTCTCGAAGTTCTCCAAATTGAAGAGAAACACCGTTTGGCGTTTATGGTCTCCCTTTAGTGCACCGTAAGGACAGCCGCCGGATGTGACGAAACGGATTAGAAGCCCCTTTTTTCGAAAAAGAAGAAGAAGCCCCAAATTTGCCGCCACTCGCTGATTGTTGCGCAAATCCTGATCTCGTCCGCGGCTCATTAGCTTTTCTTTTTTGGCCTCACGTGGGCGGTGAATGAGGCAATTGACGGTAGTCAAGAGAACTGTCCGGAGGAGTGTGATTATCGTGTGTGAGAAATAGCGCTACGAGTCCAACAAAAAAAAGTGAAAAACCGTGGATCGGAAAGAATAAGAGCCAGAGGAGGACGAGAGAGAGAGAGAGGCTGGTCAAAGTGAACTTTGGCCAAAAAAATGGACTGTACCAACTTTTTTTTCTTGGTCGAATTAACAGTAATCGAACCTGAAATCTGCGGGAAACAGTCAACAGAATGACCTTTTAATTGGGTGGACTTTTTCTTTCGATTTCAAAATTTTTGATTTATGGACTTGGAAGAGGGGAGAGGGTGGAGTTCTGTACCCTTAGGAGGATCCTTGGGCCCAGGGAGCCTAGCATCTCCTTCTCTTATTTCTATGGGTACGGTAGCTGAATCTTGGATTTATTCCCCTTTGATAGGAAAAAGTGGTCGCTGACCTTTTCAGGGAGAGCTTGACCACTTTTGGAAGGGATTACTCGAGTCTTTGGCTCAATTGGAAAGCGTAGAAAATACACGAGTTCAAAATTCGCGGCACATCTCCGCTGCGGGACCAGGAAGCTTCAAAGCTGGTCCGACAGCGAGGATGTCCCTACAACACCGACTATTTCCGATCATTCTGTAACCATATTTCCTGTTTATTCTTTAAAAATATCCGGTTGCATCAGCTACAAAACTGCAGAATGTTTGCAGAAGTAGCAGTCCTTTAAAAGTCATCATCCCATTTGAGAGTACTTTTACTCATCGGAGATGCCTGTCCTTTCCCCTCGTCTAAGGACATACTGTAGTATTGTACTAGTTATAATTTATTAATTTACCGAGAGGTGTTCCGATATCGATTTGTCATCGCCAGGGTAAAAATCAACTGGTCAGTAATTTGAGGCATTTCCAAGTCCTTCCGGCGCCGGCCGCTTTTTCTGCTTCCTGTAAATTACCGTAACCCTCGTGACTTCTTTTTCGCAACACACCGTCACTTTTTATTATTTCCGGCAGCGGCGGGGATATTTGATATATTTAAAATTAATGACTCGCGCGCCTGGGACTGGTCTCCTTCCGCCTGGCCCCGAGGGGGTAAAAAGCCTTTGTTTTCTATATTTTGAGGGGAAAATGTCTGTATTTTGAACCATTGGCGGGAATTTAAACCAGGAAAAAGAGAGGATCCGGGAAGACTCTTCTCTTCACGCTCATTTTACACAGCCCAATGGTCACCTAATCGGGAAGAAAGAGAGAGACACGGACAGGTTGAACAGGGGGGGGCGACAAGAGGCTGTGTGTGATTCACTGAGAACAACGAGAACATTTTTTTCTCTGTTCCCTTCTCTCTCGTGGGTTGTTGATTATGTGACGATGACGGCCAGACTGGTGGGAGACTTGAGAGGATGAGTAATTTTATCGAAAAAGGAAGAAAGGGAACTGCACCCGTACCGTCTCGGCAGCCAGATACACTATTTCTGAATGCCTAGACTTTCTGCTGCCGAGATTTTACGGGTGCGGGCGCGCTGAATCCAGGAACGGGGCAGGTATGACTGTACGGTGTTTACAACCTGTATTTAGGCTGAAAAAATGGAATAATAATTTTTCAGTGGCTGCGGCTGTCATTCTCGCCCTTCTGAACATTATCCCAATCCTAATGATCGTGCTAGGAGCCATAAATAAGGACAGATGCCCGGCTAATCGAAACATCCCGGTCTGGCTCATTGTAGCCGGCAGTTGTGCACTTATTCGAAGTGCTATCAACTTTGCCTACAGATTCAGGGTAAGTACATGGATAACGGAAAACGATAAAGTACTGTAATTACTGCAAAATGAAGCAGGAGTCCGGTAAACGCGCTCTATTGCCATGGATTGATAAACTCTCTGAAACCCCTCAATTTTAGCCATTTCCAACCCTTTTTTTTATAGATTTAAAGGAACAGTATGGGCTACAAAACAAGTTGCTCTTATTTTGTAGAGAAAAAAAATCACTGATCATCATGCACTAATTTGTTTTTCATAAAAATATCAGAATAAGGAGAAAAATGCATGCAAAGTGCTCAAAACCGTCCAGCGCAGGCGTCCAAATGACGATCGCCTGCAGACGCTTGCATTTTCGTATCAAAACAGCGTTTTTTGCGGTTTTTGATATTATTTTTGTTGATAGAATTGATTGCATACAGTTTTACAACAAATATATGTACAAAAAAGTGCAAAACATAATATATCAATTTTCACTACCGTAACCCGGAAAACTAGCCCTTACTGTTCCTTTAAATTTCACAGTACTTTTATTACTATAAGAAGAAAAAACAATAGAAAAAAAGCAGAAAAATGGAAGAAAAAAGAACTCTTGTGCTTTGTTAGAATGGAGCGCGCTTACTAAGGCGGCCTCGTGATTTTTGAGGAAGATTACGGTATCAATTCCCCTCCAGTACAGTATCCTGTAAAAATATAATTCCCTTCAGGACCTACAGCACCGTTCCCGTCCCCTGATGGTCCGTCTCTTCGAGTCCCTCCTGAGTGTCTTCATAGTCATCTGGTAAGTCCCTACTTGCCCCCTAAAATTCCCTAAAAAAGTTGTTTGATCCATCTCCAGGTGGAGACATCTCTCTGCCCCTTTTCCCGGCGTTTCTCTCGCTTGACAGAAGATGCACCGCCGGCAAAGGTTGCAGGCGGCTGTCGGCTGCGATTATCACAGTTTCACAGCGATTGATGCGGCCTCTCTTTTAGGGGGATGATCATCACCCCCTCAAGTTTTTTTCCGTTCGTTCAAATAAGACAAAAGAGCAAGTATCTTTGTGGCTGTTTATCATTTCTGGTGACGGCTGTTTTGAAAAATCCCCCTCCCGGAAAGAACCGGAAACCGCGCTCTTAGGTCGAGAAAACAGTCAGCAGCGTCGCTCTGTCTCCCAAGAAAGCGAAAATCGCTGGCTGACTGGGAAAAAAGATGACTTCCGACCGGCGGGATTTCAACAATCACACGCGGCCTGGGAGGGTAGAAGCGTCATCAATCATCGGAGAGACCACAAAAGGGCAAAAACAGTGTGTCTCTTGCATACCGAGCGGGAAGAACGGTCCCCCCGCGGAGTTCAGGTCGTTTCCGTAGCAAAGAACGCTTTTTTCCTTCATAGTGGACTAGAGTTCGGGAGAAAAATCCCCGAGAAGAAATGTAAAGCATCAAAATTCAACTGATTCTGGGGGAATATTGGATTGAAATGATGGGTAAAAGCCAGCCTCAGACAAAGGGTATTGTTTCTAATCACGGAACTCATTCGACTCCGAAGTTTGTCATCATAGCCAGCGAGGAGAGTCGAACCCTCGACCCTTTTTATTACTAGACGCGCGCTTTATCACTACACCATGGAGGGCTAACCAAGTGCCGTCGTTCCTCACCGCTGACCTCCTCCGCTCGAAAAAATACCATTTTCAGGTTCATCCTCGGCAGTATCTGGATCTACTGGACGTATTCCCACGTCCAATTTGATTCGATGCATCCACACAGCACGTATTACTGTGACCATGCCACCTACATGTTTTCATTCGTCTTCATTACCGTAACCTATGCTCTGGCCATTCTCTCGTGTTTCTGTTTCTGTTGTTGTTGTTGTTGTATTTGTTTCCGTCGACCCCATCAGAATCCACACATCCAGATTGTCAATCCTTAAACGAGAGAAGCATTCCTACTGTAATATTGTTCCTCCTAATTCCTCATAATACAATATTCTCGGGTTTACAGTAGTCTGTAAATACTGCACTCATCAATTCCCTCTTATATGTCGGTTTCTTGGGAAAAAATGGTTTTATATAATATTTACTCATTATTCCACGCTAAAAAAAGCAAAAATCTTTTTATGGCCATGGGGGTCGAACCTGCGATGTTTTACTGGCGGGCGCGTCGCAACGCACTGCGCCATGTGGAACATCGTTTGCGCGGATCCCAGGTCAACTATGACGCCCACGCCCCATTTATCCTTGAAATTTCCTCCCGACTTACTGTATATTGAGAAAGCGAATAAAGAATGATTCATGTTGTCCTTTTTAGTCTCCGACGGTCTCTCGGGGGCGGGGGGAGCTGCCTCCTCCTCCTCCCCTACCTGCCACCTTTATAAGTCCCCCTGGTTGAGGAGGTCTCGCCACGGCTGACGGTCTCTCTCTTTCTCTGTGTACTGGCTAAGGCGGCTGTTCCAATTTTTATCCTCTCTAGCTAAGCAGGCAGCATCCGCCGTCTCTTCTTCTTCTTCTTCCGGTGGAATGCCAAAGATTTTGCCTGTTTTCTGATCTCTTCAACGAAGAAGATTTCTTTCTCGGGCGGTAATTTACTGTCGCCGGAAGGATTCCTCGTCTTCGTTTTTATCGGCTCCCCTCCCTAGCACTTTCGACGAGACCATTAAAAGGCACCCTGCCCTGCCTTTACCGCAGTCCCTCTATTTTCAGATCCTCCTACCGTAGTTCTTTTCCAGTAGACAGAACTATGTGTGAAGCTTGGCACTCCCCCAAAAAAACAGACCATTCTCCACTGTTCTCTCTCTCTCTTTCCCGGCCCGGTCTAATTTTTGATCAGCGGGATGCCGTTCACTTTACCTGTCACAAGATACTTCTGTCTCTCTCGGACTGTCCACTCCTCCCGTTCAGAAGCAAAGATCAGTAACGTGGAGAAGGACAGGGGAGGAGAGGGAGTACTGTATTGACCAAAGAAATCGCAAGAGGGCGCCCTTACTCCTATTTATTTGATAGAAAACGCCCTGGCCAGTGTGGGAAAGAAAGATCGCCTTCATATTCTGGAACACGGCCTCCTAGAGGGGTCCCTAACCTTTCCCCTTTCTTCCCAAACCAAAAATAAGGCGCTCTCAATTGTGGGGATATAGCTCAGTGGTAGAGCGCTCCCTTAGCATGGGAGAGGTCTGGGGTTCAATTCCCTATATCTCCAGAACATTTTTGCTTTTATTCTCAAACTTCAGGAAACCGTCATCATCATATAATTTGACGGAAAGCACTCCCCGAACAAAAAGAGAGATAGGGAGTCTATATTGACCATCGTCCTGTTTTCAAACAATTGCAGTAGAGTGAAGTTCGCTTTAGTTAAAAGGTCATCCAGTCGGGGCTTTCTCTAGACTTTTCCTGACTCATTCGAATATTTCTCAACCTCCCCCGTCCTCTCTACTTGGCCTCCTTTCCCCCTCCCAGGTGGTCTCTCTCCAAAATGTTTCATTCTCCACTCCCTCCACTAGGTCAAAGTCAGCGTCGCCTCGTCTCGTCGTCGACGGCTGCTGACCACCCACCGAGACTTCCTGTCATCAATCAGCATGGTTTGGTCATCGTCAGCGTCTGCAAAAGTGTCGGCTGGGGGGCGGCGGGAGTAGCCTGCCTTCAAAAGAGAGACAGTGACGGGCCCAGGCGGCGGTCGTTTCCGCTTTTTGAAATTGACTTTTCTTCTCTTTTTCTTCTCAATTTTTCGGGGCGATCGCGAAATGCCCCGCCTTGGCCCGGTCGGTATTAGCCATCCTCCGTCTCCCACTCGCTCCACAATACTACGAGGCGACCTTCGCTCACAGCCAGCCAGCCAGTCCCCCACCCGCTATCAGTTACGTCGTGAGCTCCACAGACCTGATGGCGCTTGCTAGTCTCAGCCCCTCCTCTCATTCTACAGTACCCTTTCCCTCCTCCTCCTCCTCTCTCACAAAATCTACCGTACCCCCTTCCTAATGGCCATATTTCAGATCCCTAGAAGACGAAATGTTGGGTTTATTGTGCAGTTTATCCGTCGTCAGTGCCTATAATCTTCCATTTTTATCAAATCAAGCACAGGTACGGCAAAAGGCAGCTAACTGGGGAAGCGCGCGCCCGCACCTGTAAAAACTCGGCAGCTTTTTGTTATGTTCCGGGCGCGCGCACCGGAAATATGGCGGTTTTAACGGAAATTGTTAATTTTCCTGGACAGTCCTTTAAATTAGATAGAGTTCCTATTAATTTTGCTCAAATTCTGTATTTTTGGATACTGTAGCCGGTAAAAGTCAGTCTCTAGGGGGTAGTTACCGTAACCAGGTCAAATTTCAACCTGCTAGTCATTTCGAAGCGATTTGTTTTGCTGCGTAGGCATTTTATAGTCAATTTCCGTGTCTCCCTGAAATAAAAAAGAGTAAAGAACACAGTCGTTCTCTCTCTCGAGAGAGACCGGCCAAACACTTTCCCCCCTCCACACTTTGTAACACACGCTTGACCTAGTGTGATGATCAAGGGAACATGCCCCTATTTGCCATATTAATAAAATCTTCTTTCAGGTCTCTCACAGCGGTCCCTCCGAAGTCTCCGAAAATCCCCACGAGAGAATAAAACGCGGCTATTTTTTCCCCAGCTGGCAGTACGGCTCATCGCTTCTTGTGGCATCCCAGCCACCCAGTGAATATTTGAAGAAGTGGATTGTCTACGATCATAACAGATACCGTAGAATGGTTAGCCTTTCCCTTCGGGACCCATACAAGAAGATCTGTTTAGGTCCCCGCCTCGGATATGAACATGCTCTACTGGTCGGACGAGTTGGCAGCCACGGCGCAGAGACACGCGGACACCTGCGACTTCCGCCATTCGAGGGGACGAGTCAATGTCGGGGAGAACATCTGGGCTGCTCCTTACAGTAACTATTCGGATGCTATCAGTATCTGGTTCAATGAGGTGAGGAACTGGCCCTCGGGGAACATTAGGTTGGATTATCGGGTCCTATCGGGTATTTCCCGGTTCTACCCCGAATTTTTGATCGGGAGAACTTTTAATTTTCGGGAAATTGTGGAAATTACATTCCTGACCGTGTTTAGCATCCCCAGAAACCCCAAATCTTGTTCAAAAGTCCCAAAATGGAATTTTAGAAGGGTCTGACCGGGCCGGGAGGGATTAGCCCGCATTACAGTACCCCAAAAGCCGGATTTGGCTTAATTTTCCCTAATTTCTTGCCCGTAGGGCCTCGGCAACCATTTCGAACACTATTTTTAGTCCTGCCGAGACTGTACAGGTATCAAAATTCGGGCTAATGAAGCCAAAATGGACTCTTGACGCCTTTCCTGGCCTATTTACTCAGAGAACGTGAAAAATGCCCGTTAGATATTATAGTAATCTCCATAAAAAAATGGGAGAAAACATCCAAAATTGTTCTGTCTTCCCCTGTAAACAGCGTTGCTTTTTAACTTCTTCCGGGCAATTCGGCGCGCCCGTCTCATCGAATCCGATCTTCGATTCGTGTAACTTTTCTCCAAAAAAGATTTACTACCTTTTCTAATTATCTTAGCAGACCATCGAAAGAGGGGAAGGAAGAGAGAGAGATCATTTTCGATTAGGTTTTTGTGACTCACCCCTTTTGATCCAATTAAGACCGGAGAGGATGATCAGATAATCCGGTGTTTCAGGGGATCGGGGAAATTTGCCTGGCTTCCTTTCCCTTTCCTTTCCCTTATTTTAAATATTACAGTCAATTTTCAGGTACACAACCCTCGGTGCGGATGCAACCACGCTTACAAGCACTGCTGCGGTCACTATGTACAGGTGCGTCTGTAGTTCTTGTCCTTGGCGGGGACTCCGCCGATTGATCCGAGAGACTTCCGGCCGGCCAATTTTCACTGGGGAGAGAAGGTGACCCTCACCGTGTTTAACGATAACTTTTAAAACCTATTTCATCGCTGGCTGGCGAGGGAGTTAATTCCCTGACCTTTAGACGGATTCGTTGATCTTCCGGGTTCAGTCTTTTTCTTACTTTTGAAAGAAAAAAAACTAGGGGAAGAAAGAACAACGATCGGTTTCTGATCAGCTCTTTGAAATCAGTCGCGTCCCCCGCCCGCAAAAGTCCGTTTCGGAGACAAGAAGCGTACAAAGTTTCGCGAGAGATGTTGCAAAGGAGCGGAAAGATAGGGGGAAAGACGTTTAAAGGGTTCAGGAGAGGAAAAACCAAAAAAATGAAGATAATACGGTAGAAAATGGTCTACCCCTCTCTTTGGAGTCGATTTCCCGCACCCGTAACATCTCGGCAGTCGAAAGTACTGAAATCTGGCGGTGCGGAGTAAAAGAGCTGCGCGCTGCCGAGATTCTACAGGTGCGGCGGCGCGGCCCAAAGCCACTGGATTTCATCGGTATAACTCAATTTAGCTCATTTTTCCCAATTTTTCTTTGATAAAATCATATTTTTCAGGTAGTCTGGGCGAAGACCAACCTCGTCGGCTGTGGTTTCTCCCGCTGCCGTGATGTTATGGGTGTCAGTGGCCGTGGAATGCGCAACGTCTTCGTCTGCCACTATAATCCCCAAGGAAACACGGTATTCGTGACTCGCTCCGGCCAGCTTTATGCGGTTCGTCTAACACTCTCTTTTTCCATATCCGTGCCCCCATTCTAAGTTCCTTAATTCATCTAGCAGGCCCTCAATTAATCTCTTTCTTAACTCTCAAAATGTCTGGTGGTGGTATACTGTACTGTTCTTTCTGCTTGGCCTAATCTCGTAGATTTTGGGTTGCCTTCAGCACGAGAAGTAGTGAATCTAACAAGAGATCGTGGCAGGACCTACTGTCCCAGAAAAGTTGCAAGGCAGACTTTTTATCCTTCCCGGTGGGACTGTTCGGCCATTTGTCATTTCTCCCGCCTTATCTCCCCCACTTTTGGTTGTGTTTTATCGGGAGATGGCGGATTGGCCGAGCGGAAACGAATTGACAGCCCGGCGGTGGTGGTAGAAGGGGGGATAAAAAGATAGAGATCATCGACGAGAAGTGTGACGAAATTGACGACAACTAATTTTCAGGTTCCCGCTTTTACTTGGGCCACTGGAGATAAGGGACGCTGCTCAGATTGTCCAGCCTCGGCACCCGCTTGCTATCAAGGTTCGTAATTTTAATTTTGAAAGGCGTCTTTCCCGGGCATTGTTGACTACCGTAATCCACTGAAAAAGAGGCATCTCCTACCCAAAAATGCAGACCAAATGATCATGTTGTAAGGAGAAAAACAGCAGGATTCAGTCCAAAACGGTTTCGCTAATTTCCAGAACCCGTAAAGCTTCGGCAGCAGGAAAATAGTAGTACCAGATAAAGAGATTTGACGGGTGCAAGAGCACAAATCCCCCAAGTGGTGGCCGCCATTATTAGATCACTGGGGGTCCTGCACAGAAAACAATCACTCCTCTCCATTTCCAGGACTGTGCTATATGCCAAATGACTACGAGGAGACCACCACCACCACGACCACGACGACAACGACGACGGAGGCTCCTACCACGACAGCGAGCCCCGAAGACGAGACCAACCCGCCGCCGGCAGATGACCGCCGCGATGAAAATAACGACTATTAGAAGATTCCCCCAGTCGATTTTTCTCTCTTTCTAGATACTCAAAAAACGGGGGCCCTTCGCCTCCCTGTCCACCCTTGGCCACCACCAGATATCAGTCACCTCAAAGCGGGTTCAACTAGGACTACAGTAGTCCGTACACATAAATAAACATAAATAAAAATAAATAAATATATTTATTCCAATCTTCTCCTTTTCTCTTTTAATCACCGGGGAGAGAGAGAGAGATAAATAAAACTGTTTAAGAAACCAGCTGGGATTGTCTCGATCGCGGCGGGGCCCAGCGGCGGCGGCGACGCAAGGGAGCTCCGCAAAGAACGGAAGTGATGACGAAAAATGGGAAAAAAGAGACGGGGGGCAGCGGGGGAGAAATCGCCGCGCCTTCTTCTCGCCCCTCGCGGGGGTTTGTTGACTGTTTTATAGACGACGGCGGCTGGTTGTTAGACGGCTTCCGGCGAGTAGCGGGAGATGGAGATGTCGTTGTGGGACCCGGTGGTGCTCAAGGCAATGACATCCCGGTAGCCGTTCATGGATACACTGAAAAGAGGGCTCTTTTCTCTATTTTTTGACTTTTGGCTGCGTATTCTACGGTCTACGCATCGAAATAAACGAGTACAGTACTCGTAAGAGAAAACACCTTCAAAATGGTTTTTTGGCTAGAAAAGGCTGGAAAATAGCGGAATTTCTCAATTTTTTCAGGTATTTTTGATGTTTTATGACCTTTAACTGTGTATTTCACACCTTACAGAAGAAGATAAATGGCTTATTTATCCTCAAACAATAGTGGAATACCTTCAGGCCCGGAAATACTGAAAAATCCGGAAATTTCGAGCCATTTCCCTTCTTTCTGGCCTTTTTAGGTTTTGACTGCGTGTTTTGTGTTCTACGCAGTGAAATGGGCACTGTCTGTGACCTTCTTACCTCATATGAAAAGGCAAGGAAATATTCCTGGCAGCTGTCAGGGCTTCCGATAGCGTGGGATAGAGGTGCGACAGCGGTACGTTGCTGTGAAAGTCGGCTCTTTCCATCTGGTCCCGGACGGAAGCTGCAAAAGGACAGAACAATAACGGGGTGGTGATTAAAGAACAGGCGCCAGAGAGATTGATAGATTGGTAGTCATAAATTATCAATTGGATACGGACGTCAACGCGGCGGGGCGAGAGTGCGCGAGAGCTTCTTCTTCCTTGTTTGGGACAGGAAAAAAGAAGGGCATCTTTGATGATCAGAGACGGGTCACAGCGGCCGTCTGGACTTTAAAGGAACTGCCAGGGACTTGAAAATCTAGAGAAAGGAGTCCCGAAGGGAAAATATTCATTCCAGGAGGAAATAGGCCGCCAAAAGGGGAGACACCGCTTTATTTCACCTTCTTTCTGGATTACGGTAACTTACCATTGAGTCCCACAAGGAAGAGTCTAATATGGTCGTTGCTCAGCTCTCGAAAGACCTAAAATACGGGGTTTTACCCTCCAAACCACTTGAAAATACCTGAATAAGCATCTGCATACTCTCCATGTCGATCCCGGTCACCCCGTGGAGATCCAGTACAATAAAACGGACAATATTATCCCCAGCTGGTAGAGAAGGCCGGTCCCCGTCATGAGTAATGACTATGTTTGTTCCTGACCTCCCGGTCATGCTTTCTTTGGGTCCAATCGCTCCAGGACCGCCACAACTCCGGAGGGATACTGTACGAGAGCCTAGGCCGACTCCTATAAGCCTGGAAAATTGGAATATACTGAAAGTGTATGGGTTTCCCGAAACAGTACCCCTTGACGACGACGACCTGGTCGTAGATGGCTTTTCTCAATTGGAGACTGTTAATAAAGAGCATCGGGCCGGAGAAGCGGATGATCCGAAGCGGCGTGTCTGGACACTCACACTCCCGGTAGCGGTTCTCCTCCACGTAGAAATTATCCGAAACTTTTATCAGAACATCAGAAGGGGCTCTAGAAGAAGGGGATTACTGTAGGATCTGATTATCTCACGTCTGGACACAGATAGCCACATAGAGGAGGGATATCAAGACAGCGGTCAAGAAGCCGTGGCAAGTATTTTGAAAAGCGACGGCGCAGATGAAGGAAACGAGTATCAGGGCATGGAAATAGGGTAATTTTGAAGAGAAGATGGCTTACTAGATCGCAGGGACTTTTCTTGGCGAGACCCTGAAGAGTTATCAGATCTGTGAGCAGATTGGGGAAGGATGTAAGGGCCACGGCGGCGACGACCGGCTGAAATTGAAGTTTACCACAATTTCATGGGTTTTTGGCTAAATTCGGATCATTTTCACCTTTAAAGTCTCGGCAGGGAAGATATGAAGCCTTTGAGAAGGATGGCATTGCCCTGCCGAGAGCTTACAGGTGCCGGAACCGTATTAAAAAGAAAAAAGCTTACGGAAGGGAAATATTGTAGAGTATAGGTGAGAATAGCACAAGAAATTAGAAGAATCACCGAGGAAATGATGTTTGAGAGCTGAAAATAGGCCAATTTCACGGAAAAATACGCCAAAAATTACCAGAGAATGCTTCAAAGCTTCCGCATTGACTTGACTATTTCTTGGAGATGAAAAAGGAGACGGTAAGGAGAAGAGGGCGGAAATTAGAGAAGAAAGGGAGAGAACTAGCAGCTCCTAAACCATTTGGCTTCCAAAATAAGGGGGAAAGCACCTGTTTCTTTCTCAAATGGTTGCATTTGAAATCGGTCATTGAATAGAGGTGACTCGCCGCACCGAAGAGTGCAATAGCCAGAGAATCCACCAAAATTGAGGTTGTAGGCAGGCCGGGGAGAGCAATCCTCCTGAAATACTGTAAAGCAAAAAAGCAAAAACATTTTTGGAGATATAGGGAATTGAACCCCAGTCCTCTCCCATGCTAAGGGAGCGCTCTACCACTGAGCTATATCCCCAGCCGGGCAGGTGTAAACGGGATGGGTTCACTTGATAATACCGAAGAGGGGAACCATTTCTTTGGACTCCATATTTTACTAACGGCTCCTACAGTATGAAAACGACATTAGGATTCGATTCCAGAAACTAGAGAGCGGAAAAACGCTATTAGAATGTAAATAGTCCAAAAGCGAAGAAATCAACTGCTTAAATTGAACTTATCACCCAGTTGACTTGAAAATAAGTGAAATAGAGGATTTTCAACAATTTTAGCAAAAAAAAGTATCAAAATCGAGTCAACAACACCTCCTTTTCATACCAAAATGTTGAGCAAAAAAGCAAAAATGTTATTGGAGATATAGGGAATTGAACCCCAGTCCTCTCCCATGCTAAGGGAGCGCTCTACCACTGAGCTATATCCCCAGACAAGAAGGTATCAACAGGACGGGTTCCCTTGATAATACCCAAGCGGGGAACCATTTTCTTAGTTCTCCTTATTTTATAGACACTCTCTACAGTATAAAAACGACATTAGGATTCGATTGCAGAAAGCAAAGAACCGAAAAAGGCTATCAGAATGTAAATAATCCAAAAGAGAACGAATCTACAGTTTGAATTGAATTTATCATCTAGTTGACTTGAAAACAAGTAAAAATAGATTGTTTCCAACAATTTTAGCAAAAAAAAGTATCAAAATCGGGTCAAAGACACCTTTTAGCAGGGCAATACGGTAAAGCAAAAAAGCAAAAATATTTTTGGAGATATAGGGAATTGAACCCCAGTCCTCTCCCATGCTAAGGGAGCGCTCTACCACTGAGCTATATCCCCAGCCGGGGAGGTGTAAACGGGATGGGTTGACTCGCCGGCGGGCGCCTTTCGCCGCCTCTGCACTCTTCCAGAGGCTATTTGAAGCGGGAAAACTTACGATTTCTCAAAGATTTGAAGATTTTTCGTTATCTGAGGATCTTCAAAGCCGAATTGGGAACAAACCAGCGAGAGGGAGACGAGCTAAAGGCAAAAATAAGAGGAAATGGCTAACTTACGATAAATAACTCGTGAGGGAGAGTAAATCCCAGTTTTTCATTGGCTAGGACATTTAATTTCAGGTGGAATATGAGGGAGAGCCCTCCAGCTGCCAGAGCCAGCACCGCGGATTGCCAATGAGTCGCCAGGAAGCATTTTATAAAGTCGTCCACGCACTGAAGGCTGTTATGGTCAGAAAAAGGTTCTGAAGGTTTACTAACCAAATTTATATAGGAGCACCCAGTCAGGGGGACGAATCTGGGGAGGGAGAATATTAGAAACCGAAGGAGAATGCCCAACGAGAAGCCGGTGAGGAGTTGGTGCGAGATAAGGGAATAGACACGTCGTGTGGGGAGAAAAAACAACAATAACTGGAAAAAATAACCAGTAGAGGCGAGAAGGAATACTGTACCTGGATGAGACCTGTATAGAACGAGAGGGTAGTTAGATTTGTGTCGGAATGTTGAAGAGAACTGTAGATGAGGAAGGCCACATGGGAGAGGGAGCCTGAAAAGGATTTCTGCGCTCTCGGAAATTTAAAAAATAACTCGAAAAGGACTTTTAGCATAATAAAAATTGAGTTCAAAAAAAGCAAAAATGTTCTGGAGATATAGGGAATTGAACCCCAGACCTCTCCCATGCTAAGGGAGCGCTCTACCACTGAGCTATATCCCCACATTTCATGGAACTTAATTATACTGTCTAATACTGAATTGCTCCCCCCGCCCCTTCCTGGGTCAAGAACCCTCCATAAAACCATGACGCTGACAAGGAAATGATGTGCTAATCTCCCCTCTCTGCTTTATTCAATTCAACCCGTCCCGTACACAAGAACATAAGCTATAAGACTTACCCAGCGAGCTATGCTTTCCCGAGCCCAGAAGACAATAGACGAGCTGGGAGAGGATGACGGACAGTACTCCTCCCCCCAGGTCATCTATCAGCAGGCCGATTCCCAGTCCTTGGGGAAGGAGAAGAGCAGAGAGGAGGAGAGATCCCAACGCGTCGCGGGGGCCATCTTCTCGGATACTGTATCGGTGTAGCCATCTGAAAGGATTTGAATCCTGATCATCTCCCATCCCTTATTCACACGATCTTTGATTAATGTCTCCTCTCCTGCGCGCTCTAATGTCATTAGCAGCCAACTCATTCATGTCCTCCCGTTACATCACAATGCTCTTCCGGTGGGAGGAAGAGGGGCACACGGATTAATAGGAGGAGAGTCTACGTAGTCTTTGTTGTCTTCTTCAATGGAGGGGATAAAAAGCGGGGGAGGATCCACGAGGTCTTTTCCAATCTAGGATTTTCCAATGGAGGCGATGACCTCGGGTTTGGACAGGAATTCTAGCAACGAATCGAGGTTAGACCGAGCCTGTACCAATTTTGAATGCCGGGACTTGAATTCCGGGGTTTCTGGTGGGAATTCCGGGGTTTTTTCAACTGGAGGCGCCTCCTTATCCTCCTCCTTGTCCTCAACGTTGTCCCCCTCATCCTCCTTGTCTTCCTCCAAGATGTTTTCCATTGGAAGCCCTTTTTTTGGCATCCCCTGGTCATCCTATGGCCTCTTTATGCTATCTGAAGGCTTCTTCCCCTCCCCTGTTTCTTTGCACATGGTAGAAATGGCCAGGGACCTCCAGAGGAGGAGAAGGGGGGAGCCTAGAGGCTAGATGCACCAGTCCTTACCTGAAGAATGGCAGCGGTATCCTTTTTGCTGATTTAATTCCAACGGAAAGTGTTTTGCTCAGTCGGGTTCCGGTAATTTTCCTCACATTTCTTACGTGTCCAAATCGAGCATCAAAATCTTCCTAAAAAACGGCGCTTTCCTCCCTAAAAATGGCGAAATAGACCTGATTCAACGGCTGCTTCGGCTGCGGTGGGCCAAGAAGTGAAATAGAGTCCATTTGGGTGATGCGTCTGCTGTCCATCAGCTGCTGAAATTATTCGACATCCTCTTGACTGAGTAATTAATGTCTCTCTGTGTATGTGTGCTACGAAGCGAAATCATTGCAGGGTTTAGAGAAATTATGAGAGGGAGGAACGGGGGATGAGATGGATTGACTGCTCTGCTGCTGCTCGGTCGGGGGTCTCTCTCTCTCGCTCTAATACCTTGGGCGGCTAATCCCGAATTTCCGATGATAACACGTAGTTGGTCAGCATTTGGAGGGAGGCCAACGACTAAGGTCTCGTCTGGAACGGGGTGGCTATTTAAATGAGCTGGCAGTAAAGGAATACGGAGAGGCGGAGGGAGATCGAGAGGAGGAGGATGGGGAGGTCGAGTAAGAGGACGGGGACGAGGAAGGCGAGAACGTAGGCAGGGACGGGAAAGATGGGAAGGATTAGGTGGATGACAGGGATGGCGAGAGAGATGACAGGGTTGACGAGGAGGACGACGGGGAGGACGAGATGGAAGGAGGAGGACGAAAAGCAGTGCGAGGATGAAGGGGAAGATGGAGGGACAATAAGAAATAAGAAGATGGGCGCAAAAAGAAAACCTAATGAAGTGAAGGAGGAATTAAGATGAGAGATGTCAGTTGCACTGGACAGTGGCCTTATTGACATTCCATGAGAGTATGGCATCATGTTGGGAGGACAACATGCGAGAGAGAGAGTGAGAGAGGGACCAATTATCATCTAGCCCCCCTTACCTGCTTATAATGATGATGATGTTTGAATTGTTTTTATACTATCAGAACGACGATAAATAGGTTAGGAATATGGGGAAGAGTGCTGTCTGAATAAAAATAGCCGCGGAAAGTCAAAAGATGAGGAAAATGGTTGGAATCCCCCCAAATTAGGGGGCAACGCCGTTTTTTTTTCTTCGAATTTTAGCTCTTTTTGCCATATCATATCGATTTTGGATTATTTACTTTACAGTAGTACAAATCTATTTGAAGGGAAACATGGGAGAGCTAAGACCAGAGACTAGTGGCTCCAGCGTTAGGCCTACGTGCAACGATGCAAAGACCCTTCCCCGGAAATATATGGTAACCATGGCGCATAGACTCATTTTATGTAGTTTTTAGGCTATTAGAATGATGGGATGGATGGCAATATCCCAAAAATAAGTCGAACCAATCTAGAAGAACTTTTCTGGCTACTCTACCCCTTCCTGATCGGGTTGGTGGGGACTCTATGGACCATAACGTCTTGGGAACGGGGATGGACCCAAAAAAAGCAGTAGTCTGGACGTAGGGCAACATTGTCTTACTGTAACCGCCCTAATTCTAGCGAGAAAGTTCTAAAGAAGGGGAAGAGGCCGAGGATACCGCCCCCAGCCCCGGTAACCTCCTTCCCGTGGTAGCAATGAGTTCCAGGAGAGAAAGGATGCTTCTAGCAGCCTATTAGGAAAGAGAGAATACTCAAAACGAGTCGGGAAGAAAAAAATACCTAGTAATCAAACCAGGAAGTCGAGGTAATTACTCGAGGAAGCCGTTAGGTACCCATCACACCTCTGGGAATGGATCCAGAGTGGGAAAGTGGATTGTGGTAACTTTCCCACTAGAAAGTACGACTTCTTTTCGATCTCCACAACTCTAACCTTCCGCTAGATTCTAATAAATCCTCCCTAAAAGAATGACAAGTTCCAAATAAGGGCACTGATCCGTAGCCATTGTGTCCTACCTTGTGATCCACCACGTCAGTTGTGTACATCTTCTAAAAGTGTCATCTCCGATTATTCGGTGTTTATAGCAATTGTAATCAACCGTAAAAGGGCAACTTCCTGGGGATTAACCCGCTTTCGAAAGAGAGGCATGAGGTCTTCCAGGAAGGGGGAGAATCAAGGGGATATCTTTATTCATAGGTCATGTGGGGACTTCTCCACTCGGGAAAAGGCTAGTGGACAAGGGAAAACACATTGGAATTATAGGAAGAAATGAGCAGCAGTTATCTGATGTGGGATAGATATAGCCAGAACTAGTCATCAGAGGGAAGTGGGTAGTAATTTCCGCCAGAGTGCAGAAGAATCAGAAGAAGACCTGGATGAAGCCGTCGCCACACCTAATGCAGATTATTCCGGGAGGAAGGTTGGACACTGGCCAGTTAGATTGGAACTTACTCACCTGGAGAAAAGAGAAGGAAAGAAGGGGAGGGGTTAGAGAAAATACCGTATACCCGCGGACCAACTTCTCCAGGTTCTAATTACGGAAGCTTCTTTACTTCTGTGGCTCTATCATATACCATTAGAAAGAGCTTGTCGAGCTCTATCTAGTCCTGTATTTATCTCCGCCAAAATGAATGCTATGCACCTATTTCAAATTCAAATAGGAAATTTGAATATTCAAAATACGCTCCCCGGTATCTTTGAGGGATAAAGGCTTGAAAATGGCCTATTTGAGCCGGGTTTTGTGTTTTTCCCACCAAATGGACCCTAGCGAAGAAGATCTGATAGATAGTTCCATAAAACTGGAATCTGAATTTTTTGACCCATGGTGATACCCACCAGGTGGCAAATTGACAAGCCGTCATAAAATTGAAGACATAGTGAAATGTAAAACCCTGACTCCTCTCAATCCTTCCTATACTCTAGTGGTAAAGGAGGTCGACAACGACAAGTGGAAGAAATTCACGGCGGAGTTGGATCGTGTCGAAGTGGATATTGAAATTAACAGTTCATCCATTTCTGAATTGAACCTGGAGGCGTTGACTTCTGTTACCAACAATAGTAAGCTATTTGAATACAGTAACCCTGGGAATTGTGAAAAAAAAACCGAAATGGATATATCTTCATTATTTATGGGCCACTTTACGAAATTTAAAAGCTTACATAGAGCTGAAATCCAGGGCTATCTTGCAGCAAAATTTCAGTAGAAACCACGTGAGTGGGAAAGTTTATATGGGTGCAAATGTGTGAAACATTTTCCAATAAATGAGACAGCACAGGCTTTTCTACTGAACCGTTGGAGCTGGAATTGGAACGGGTGATAGCGCTGAATGTCAGCTCATTGCGGATTTTTAAAATCTCCGAAAATGGCCCAAGAATAGCCGAGATATATCCATTTCGAACCCGCCAACTCATGAAAACGACCGTTACATAACGGGCGCGCGGGTCTGTACGACTTACTGTAGGTTATAAATGTCATTATTTTCCACTTTTCAGAATTTAACATTGTAAATAATTCGGCCCTGGAGACTATAAACATCAAGATGAAGAGAAATGGTCTAAATATCGGCTATTTGATAAAAACAATAACGGCACCACAGGGATTTACTGGCAGTATAACAATCAGTGACAATGAGCTGTTGAGCACCGTGGTGCTGGATGTGTCTAAATTGTCATATTACGAATGTCAATATCGTGGGAAAGCTCCGAATAGTCAGGAACAATGCCCTACAGCAGTTGGATAGTAACAAGGCCAAGCAATTTATTGTTAAAGGAGGTTTGACCGGATCATTTATGTACTGTACCCCCGTGTAGGTGTGGAAATATGGAAGAATGATAAATTGGATGGCATCAATCTACCCGCCAGTCTTGATACTGCTAAACTGGAAATCAGGCAGAATGCCAAGCTGACTTGGTTTCAACCAGTGAACAAAGACAATTTGAAACAGCTGGAACTGATATTCAGGGGAAATCCGGGTCTACCAATGAACCTTGTGAAAAGTATGAATGAGAGCGGCTCCTCGAGGGATATTCAGGAATATGGAGGTGAGCAATTAGCCGAGTAAAGCGTGAGTACGCGGCGCCCGCACCCGTAAAAAGTCGGCAGCAGGTGCGATTGGCGTCGCCGCTCTGGCAAGCAGGAGTATCGCTTCTCGGCCTTATGGCTAAGATCAAAGTGTAGTAATCGTTCTTATCGAATTAACCTTCGATATATACCGCTATTGTGGTATACAAGGTTAACCGATTTTTGAGACCTGAAGAGGTAGCTGGCTTGCTAGCTCCTCTTCATGGGTCGGCCCGGCGTTGCACTGCTGCTGGGAACGGCCCTCCCCCATATGGGGGAAATAAAACTAGTGACATTGGAAAGATCCTGTTTATCTGATCCTTCTCTTTCAGAATGTATGTTCAACAAGCCAGTTGCTGACCTGTCCGTGCTGAGTGATTGTCTCTTTGTCCAGGGCAACCTGAACCTTGCTCCGAGTGCCGTCGGGTCAGTCGCTACCGGTAGGCTCACCCGGATCGAAGGCGACGTCATCCTGGCCAATATTCCGCCGGAGCGACTGGCTTTTCTCAAAAAAAAACTACCATCACCATGGTATCCATGCCAAAAAATGTCTGGCGACTTCTTCGCCCATTTGAATGCCCAATTATCACGGTTTCTTTCAAATGAATATGATTTTTAGGTCAGAAGACAACGGCGAACAATATCTTATCAAGAACTCCAAACGTGTTTAATGGTATATTTTCGGCTCGAAAGACACAATACCCAAAGAAGATTAGAGAACAGAGAAGAACAAGACGAGAAAATGAGACTAGAGAGGAAAAAAAAGGAAGAAAAACTGAGACCTCAGACGGTTTTTATTTCCGCTGCCGCGTGCTTTATATAGTCTATATCAATCATCGTCTTAGGCTTGACGAGGGCTGACGAGCTGGCTCTTGAAGCCGGCAAACGGCTTGATCGAGTCCTTATCGTTTTTGGCCTCAGTTGCATTGATATCGGCGGCGATGGCCGGAGCCGCTTTGGCTTTGGAATTGGCCGCCACGGCCGCCGGGGCCAGCTGTTGGAAGGAGATAGTCAGATCGCCGTCGATGCAGACCACAGCGGCCGCGTTGGTAAACTGTCCACAATAGTTGGGGGCCGAGAAGACGGTAATCAGGCGACGGCCCGACATCATCTCGTAGCCGTCTTGGACCACCTGGTGGGCGCGGATGATCAGGTCCAGGCCGAGCAGCTCACACGCCTGCTGGACGACGCCCTTGCCGAACATGTAGCTGATTCCTGAAATGATTCAAAAGTTATAGAAACTAAGGAGGACGAACCCCGAATGGAGTGGAACCATCCGTCGCCCTTATTGGTCGGGTCGGACCAGAGCAGGTCGATGAGCAGTACGCGATCCAGCGGCTCACAGGGGCGGATGATGTTCCGGATCACGTCGAGGCTAGTCACTTCGGGACTCAGTCCCCCGTGCATGCAGAGAACCTTCTTCGAGATGAGCCCGGCCATGGGGATCCGATTGAAGCAGGCCTGGAAGTCCCACCACAGGCCGACGCCGTACTTCATCGCGCATTCGTTGTAGAACCCGTAGATCTTGTTCACCGAGGGAGTCTCGTGATTTCCGCGCAGGATATATATGTGGCTACGGTAGCGAAGCTTCAGGGAGAAGAGCAGGATCAAGACTTCGATGCCCTGCGGTCCGCGGTCCACGTAGTCGCCGAGGAAGAGTAGCCTCTCTTGGGGAACACGGCCGATGAGATCGAAGAGTCGGTTTAGGTCCTGGTACTGGGCGTGGATGTCGCCAATAACTTTGATCGGGGCTTCGCACTCGCAGAGGTTCGACTCCTCCATGAAGATCTGCTGCACGGATTGGATGATGGCAATCATCTCAGTCAGGCTCATCACATTGACGATGTTGCCGTCGGCGCGACCAACCAGGCTCTGCATTCGCTTCAAAAGGGGGAATTTTCATTGGCGAGGAACATCACATGCCAAAATATTTATACCTTCAACTTTATACAAAATATATGCATGTGTCAAATAATATAAAATACGAGTTCATCGATTCATAGCACCAGGATGTATACAATAACACAAATACAGTGGGGGGAGACTAGACTAGACTAGACTAGACTAGAGAACCGGGCGGAGGGGGCTGGACGAGTAAAGCTGGAAGAGAAATGAAGGTCTTCTGGTGATTGTTTTAGATATTCTTCTCGCGGAGAGAAATGTACGGGAAGCTGAAGATCGATCCCTTCTTATCCGGGAAATAGCGAACAGCCGCTGTGAAACTGAAAAAAATCCAGGTTACTTGAGCCACCCGTAAAGTCTCGGCAGCAGAACGGTCTATTACCCAAGGCGCGCACATTACTAAGCTTCTGGCTGCCGAGATCGTATGGGTGCGGGCGCGCGGGATTCAAACCAGAGAGATGCTAGGAAATCGGGCTTACTTGTGTTTATCCCTCCTTGTTTCGATATCAATCATAGAGAACATAATGAAGATGGTATATCCGGCGAGTCCTGCGAGCAGGTGGAAGGCTGCGTGGAGGTAGGGAGTACCCATGGCCAGCCATAGCGGACACAGGAGACGATCGGCAAACCAACAGGTGAAACCAGCTCCCCAAAGGGTCAAAACACGGACGGGGAAGCGCTCGACATCTGGTATTCCGGAGCTGAAACGACGGGGTTATTCTTCTTGAGTGGAAGGGGGAAAAGAACGGGCTGCTTGTTGTTTATTAGATAGAAAAGAAGAAGGGGAAAAACCTACTGGACACCCTCATAATGGACAACAAATGCAGCCGGAATGGAGAACAACATCAAAACAACGGCATTCAGATTTGGTTCCAGGAAGCAGAGCGCCGAAAAGAAGGCCGTCAGAATGCAAATAGTCCAACGGAGAAGATATCTAAAGAATCCAAATTGTTATAAAAAGTATAGAAAAGGGAAACATACAGCCTCTCGTGGAATTGTTTAGGAAACCATTTCATAACAGGAATGTAGACGACTAAAAATACCATAATTATCCAGACTAATGAGAGTTCATCAACTAGTTGGCCTGAAAACGATGAAATTAGGCTGTTTTAAACAATTTCAGCAAAAAAATTGGCAAATTACCATTCAAAATGGCTTTTAGCATGACAATACTGTAAAGCAAAAAAAGCAAAAATGTTATTGGAGATATAGGGAAT
The DNA here is from genome assembly GCA_932521035.1 of Oscheius dolichura. Lineage (NCBI taxonomy): Eukaryota > Metazoa > Nematoda > Chromadorea > Rhabditida > Rhabditidae > Oscheius > Oscheius dolichura. The sequence goes on along the minus strand of OW051494.1, from coordinate 200,942 downwards.
TGAACCCCAGTCCTCTCCCATGCTAAGGGAGCGCTCTACCACTGAGCTATATCCCCAGACAAGAAGGTGTAAACAAAGCAGGTTCCCTTGATAATACCAAAGAGGGGAACCATTTCTTTGGACTCCGTATTTTATTAACGGCCCCTACAGTATGAAAACGACATTAGGATTCGATTCTAGAAACTAGAGAGCGGAAAAAATCTATTAGAATGAAAATAGTCCAAAAGAGAAGAAATCTACTGCTTCAATTGAACTTATCACGCAGTTGACTTGAAAATAAGTGAAATAGAGGATTTTCAACAATTTTAGCAAAAAAAAAGTATCAAAATCGGGTCAAAAACACCTTTTAGCATGACAATACTGTAAAGCAAAAAAGCAAAAATATCTTTGGAGATATAGGGAATTGAACCCCAGTCCTCTCCCATGCTAAGGGAGCGCTCTACCACTGAGCTATATCCCCAGACGAAATTGGCGCCAAGAATGGTTGTTTCGTTCTCTTCCTTGTCAACCGGTCCCTATTTTCCGTCCAGGATGTTTTTCCACGGCTAATAATGGTAATTGAACTAACCAAAAAGATTCAGTGTCGCGTGGTAATAGGTAGAGGCGAGACCATTGAATGTGAGGAGCAGTTGCGGGAAGAGAAGGCCCATATTCACCTAAAAAATTGGATTTTCTCTATTTCCAGTGGCGGGAATTCGAACCTCTCGAAGGTATCTCCTTTGTAGCATGGCATTTAACAGCGGGAGGACGATAATTGGCAGATTTGTTACCTGAAATCACACTTCTTCTATTTTAGAGTTTGACCTCTTGCGACAGTGATTTTCCCCCTTCTTATTTGACAACAGTACTTGGACTTCGTTTTCCCGCCAATGTGAGCAAATAAAAGAGACTCTCTCGGCAGACTTTCTCGAGAAAAAGAGAGAATGATTTGGGCAAACACATGTAGGCCGCCGTTTGACACTACAAAAACCGTCTAATCTGGGGCTGGGTGTTTGCTGCACCCGTAAAGTCTCGGCAGCTGAGCGTATTGGTAATCTACTGTTCCTACAGTGTAATTTGGAATAGCTGCCGAGATTTTACGAGTGCGGGCGGATTGCGCGCCCTAGAAGAGTCCGACAGGGAAAAGCCGGCTATTTCTGGCAAAAACGATAAATGTTTAAAATTCTGCCCAAATAGTTTTGTAGAGAATTTTCTGGAGAATACGGTAATATCAAAATATTTACCAAAAACCGATCATTCCCACCCGAGATGGAGTTTTTAAAGTTGGCGGTTATTTCCCCTTTTTGAATTGTCATCGCGGTGGAGGAACTTCTCGTTATTTGAGGCCAAATAAGTGCAATTTTCAAAAAAAGCGTTACAGTAGTCTTGTAGAGAATTTTGCCCTCTTTCTAAGGATACTAAAATCTTCCAGAAATTCTAACTTTTTGGGAAGCGAATTAACCAAAAGAAGATGGTAAGCCATACCCCAGTTTAGCTCCCTGTTCTGGTCGTTTTTCCACCACCGAATATCTTGTCCCTATTTATTCTTGACTTTGACCCCCATCTGTTATCAGTCCCCCTTTTTTTCTGGGATTGTCCTTGTCCCCGGTCACCGCGTCCTCTTCTCTGTTTATTACTCTGCCAGCCATCATTTCAAATGAATCATCTTCCCGGGTAGAGAGATAAGCGCCTGGGTGGCAAAAGTCGCCATTGACAGTTTGACTCATGACCTCATTGATAAAACAGAGAAGAATAAAATTTCATCATCAGAAATACACAAAAAAAAGTCAGGTTGTTTCTCTTTTGATCACAGGACTCCATTGACCATAGGTCCCCTTTTCAGAACCTTTTTTGTTTGTTTAACACTCTTCTACAAAAAGATCAGGAGAGTGTGGCGCAGAAATGGAACGGACACACAACAAAGCACAATAATCACATGGAAAGCAGGCGATTTGTAGTTTTTAGCCATCGAAATCTGGACCAGATGAAGGGAAGAATATAAAAATGGACGAAATTCTACTAGTAGCCGGGTTTTACAGGGAATTATAAGGTTTTTGGGGTCTTCTACATTTTATACCATGTTCAATAAAGGGTTAGTACAAAAAATAACCAAGTTTGGCGGTACCGGTCCCGTAACGAAAGCGCGCGCAGTTCTCTATCTATGGAAGAGAAGAGCGCCGCCTGCACCCAGTTAAAACCTCGGCAGCTCGCGCGCTTTTGAGCTTTTCTTCCTTTTACCCGGTTACAGTAATTTTAGGGAACAGGACTATATTTTTACTCTTCAAAATGAGGTTGAAGACAACATTTTTTGGAATGGACTCCCAGTGGATGAGAAATGAGGAGTGTCCCCTTTTCTCATCTTCAAAGTAGCCTACAAACTTTCACTCTTCTCTCCTTCCCGCGCACTTCCTCCTCCTCTCCCCTTTTCCCTCCAAAACCACCACAAAATCCTCTTTCTTCCGTTCAGTTCAAGGACACCGTCTGCCCGCCTTGCACGCGCTGCCGACAGCCGTGTATCTGAGTCAAAAACGTGTTTCCCTGGTCAGTTTTCGTTTTGCCTTTTCCACGGTCTGATCGGGGGGCGATGGGCAGTGAGAGGATAATAGATCACTTCCCCCTCCTCTAATTCAATAAATAGACGACAACCTACCGAATTGGCAAATTCAGCGACGAGGGGATGTGCTTGATATTTGTAGGCGCTCTCACACCACGCGTGTCCACTCTCATATTCGAACCAATTCATCTGAAAAATGGATAAAATTTATGGAGAAATTAGAGGACGAGCAAAGAACCCGCGAAAAATGAGTGTTGAAATGTGTCTCTCTGTGGGGCGGGGCTATTCTTCGGCCTAGGAGCCCAGAGAGGGAGGTGGGGGCATGATCAGATGACAAATAGACACACACAGTTCACACTGTGCTCTGAAGAGGGGGGCACTATTAGAAAAAGGAGGGAAACTGGGTGGGCACTGGGGGCAGAAGGGGGGCACAAGGTCAAAATTATAATAGGGAAAATTCATGAAGTGGACATGGAATTATTATGATTATAGGGAGGGGCGGAGATCAGCAGGGGTCCCCCAGAAGCCACCCAGAATGGAAAAGGTGATATTTCTAGGCATCCCAGCAATTATTCCAGGATTTTGAGGGATGATTGCTCAAATGAAGCCGTAGAATAGGGAAAGAGGGTTTCTCATGGCATTAATTGGTAGAAAAAAGAGAGAAAGAAAATGGAAGAAAATACCGTATTCTTTTGAATGGAGCAGATTTGAAGTTTCCGTAAACGCGCGCCGCCGAACAGCGCACCAAAATGTACTTTTCTTCATTACTCTTCATTATTTTTGAATTTTTTTTGGTATTATTGTAATCTACAGGCAATATACAGCTAATGCAGCGAAAAAAAATGAAAAAAAAAGTGCCAAAAATAAGGATACAGAAGGCCAGAAAAGAGGAGTTTGAATAGCGCGCGCTTACGGGTTATTCAAAGGGGAATACGGTATTTCCTCCCTCAGAAAATAGGTTCTAGAGAGGGTCAAAAACTCACCACGAAAAGCTCTCGACCCTCCATCTCGGCTGTTATTTGCTTAGTAAACGACGGCGAGGGAACAAGTTGTTCAGTTGGGCATTTTATCATCATGGCCGTTGTCACCACGTCTGCTGACCACTCACATGGATCCCAATTCCACGACGGTTCGCCGGTTAAAAGGAGAGAACGAAAGAAGACGCCAAGCAGCAACATTAGAGACGAAAATGGTGATTAGGGGGTCAAAATGTAATGAAATCTCTCTAGTTGGACTAGTTACGACGGTAAAAAACAACCGTTTGGGGGAAGATTTACGAAGATTTTCCCCCATGGAGGACGGCAATTAGTCGGGAAAAGAGAGCGATGGCTTTCAATTTCAAGCCAAAGAAACAGATCGGGAGAGAGAGGTTTCTGAACCCAACCCTGATGTCTAGCTGGTCGCCCTGAACTTTACGGTCTACTTCTCGGAGAAGTGGGGAACTTTTTATGCGGTCTACTAGGAAAGAGAGAGGGGATTACACAATGGAGAACAAATCAAGGAAGCCGGCCGCCGCACCCGTACAATCTCGGCAGCTAAACGCTCAGTTATTTGGAAACGCCTAATCCCATTGCGCGCTGCTGCCGAGAATTTACGGTTGCAGCGGATTGGGATTCCACACCTGTAAAATCGCGGCAACTCGGAATTCTATTATATAGGATCGGCCAACAATTCTAGCTACCGAGATGGTAAAGGTGTGAAATTTTCGGGAAAAGGAGATCTAGACGTAGACGGCCATCTCAAACAATGAATTTTACTAGAAGAGGCTCTCTCCTCCCCCACCAATTCCCCCATTAAACACGACACTGTTCGGCAATGGAAAGTGGAATGCAAACTGGAAACGTGTCCCTGTGGAACGAAAAGAGGGGCCGCCGCCTCAGGGGGGAGGTGGCTGTAAACCCTCTCGCTCGCCTGTTAAGGGTGAAAGGTTGCCATTGTCTCTCTCCCGTATAATGGGCAGGTTTCTCTAGAGATACTAGATCTGTGTTTTTGAAGAGGCAAAACAATCGGAAGGGAGAGGAGAGCAGACGCCCACATTAACAAGCAGGAGATCGGCTAGGGGCAAGGGCAAACATCGGGGATTGCCCCCTGTTGACAGAAGTGCCGCAGACAGTGCGAAAAAGTTATGTTTTACTTCTATAAACATGAAAAATATAAGGAAAATTAATAAAATTCTAATTTCCTGGCTCTCTGGCTGCTCATCGTTTTCCCAATTCAAATTACCGCCAAGCGCGCGTCCTAAATTTATTCATTTTGTTCGGCAGTTGATTTTTTTCTCTCTTCTCAGCTTCTTCTCGTTTTTAAGTTCTTCCTCTATTTCGTATAGCTGTTCCATGTTTGTCATCCTTGCTAGATTCTCCATAGTGATAGACACAAGCAAGCTCCATAGTTACGTGTTTTAAATGACTTTTCTTGTGCCTGGATACCCGATTTCGTATACAGCGAACAATGGATGAAATACTGCTTATTCTCCGAAGAATTTGCCGAATAGTATAAAATCAAACGTCATGCCCCAGTTTCAAACACGAGACAACGTCAAAATCTGTGACGTATAAACTTTTTCAACAATAGATCGTTTCACTGCAAGTGGTAGTCTTTTTTATTTATTTTAGAACTTCGATCTTTGTGATTTCTATTGATTTCATTATTAAATAATTTTTTAGAAGAATAATTGACAGCGCTGGTCATTAGAATCGCTAAAAATGGCGATTGGCAAGGTCACATCTTCCCCGATGATGACGGCTTTTCGGAGCGATTACGTGATCGTCCAGACGTGGCCTCACCGGCTTTTGAAACAAAGATATCTGCGGTTGCCGTGCATAGAAACCCGCTCCGATCTATGTCATCGGCATAAAAGCAAAATAATGAAAATTTCACTAGCTTTCGGACATATGCGCGGCTTCACGGCGTTTCTTTCTTCCTATAAAAGTGTGCCATTATAAGAACTTGGTAAACTAGCCAGCTACTGCAGCTGGACGTCAAAACAACTAAATACAATGAGATCAGGAGACCGGTCTTGTACGACAACGCACTTACAAGCGCGTGGGACCAGCATAAAGCATAAATGAGATTGGCGACTTCTATTCAACGGCAGAATAGATAATACAAACATTTATCCAAAAGTAAAAGGAATATAATTTGACAGTAAAAATGAGATCTGGCAACGTGGAATATAAAAAATTTAAACAATTAGTCATCGATGATTTCATATTGGGGATGGACAACGAGTACGGGGTTCTCACCTTGTGTTAACTCAATCAAAATACGGTCGTCATCTACAAGACGTCTGATGATACGCTTGCATATTGTTTGCTGTAATTTAAGCTCCTCTTCTGTATCCAATTCATCCTGGATAAATTCCAGATACCTGTAACTTTTGTGTTATTTTGCATAAAAACAAAGTTTACCAATTTACTAAATCCTCTTCTTTAACACCACCATAGTCCTCGTCGTCATCTTGACGTTCTTGATCATGACGGAGATGTAGAACCAACATGTTAGAAATCTTCTTGTAGCGGTCATAAGATATCGTCAGTTTTTCAACTTCAACCTATACAAGAAAATTAAAAGGAATAGCTGAAGATGCTTACGGCATCGCCCTTATCCTGTGGCTCAGCTTCGGTTTCATTTTCCTTTTCTTCTTCATTGGCAAAAAGATCATCTTCTTCGGATAACGCAACAGCAGCTCTTTCCAATCTGAAATTGTAAGCGTCGTTAACGTTCGTAGCAGTGACACTCTGACTACGTACACCTGTAGGAAGCTTATTTTCAATCTTGGGCCACAAAGGTTAGTGAAAGTTTCAAAGGGAAATCCACTAGCACTGCGAATAAAAAGCAATGCTTAGCCCTTTCATGTAAAAATAATAATAAAATTATATCTCACCTGACAATAGAATTATTTAATAGTTGCGTTGCTTGTTTAACATGTTCAATGGTAACGTTAGTAGAGCAATGTAGTCTGGCCAAAGCTTCAGATAGTCGGACAAGAGATTCTAATTGACGGACAGTAATTCTCCAGGAAGAGGTTGCAGCATTACAGCTGTCGCTCAGCCTTAGCTTTTTATATGCTTCCACGAGTGCTTCCTTTGCAGCTTCACCAGTCTAAAATGTAAATCAGATTTCAAAAACATTAAAAACTAACTCGTGGCTTGAAGCAGCGAGCAAATGTGATGTATTTTTGGATTGTGTCGCGATCATATACAGTTTTATGAGGAACATGCTCAGCAATAGCTCTATGATTCCTCAAAATACTTTTGGCAATAGCATAGTCGACGGCTTCGTTGCATTCATCAATGAGTACAAAGAAAAGATCAAATCTGCTCATAATAGGCGCAGTTAATGTAACGTTATATTTCAATGGGCGGGATCTATCGTATCTTCCTCCAACAGGATTAGCTGCTGCTAAAATAGATGCTCTAGCATTTAGAGTGGCTTTAACACCAGCCTAAAACAATGCAATAAAATAACGGTCACGAATTTCAACCTTTGTGATTGAAATTGTCTGTTGTTCCATGGCTTCATGAATGGCTACTTGATCCTTAGGATCCATCTTGTCAAATTCATCTATACAACAGACACCATTATCGGCCAACATTAATGCTCCAGCCTCGATGACAAACTCGTACGATTCCTCATCCTTGACGACAGCTGCAGTAAGACCGGCAGCAGTTGATGCTTTTCCAGAAGTGTATATGGCTCGTGGTGAAAATTCCTCAACGGTTCTAAAAATAAACCAATAAGATAGCGGACGATGACAACAAACTTGAGGAATTGACTCTTGGCTGTGGATGGATCTCCTACCAAACAGACATTGATATCACCACGTAGTGTGGTCCCTTCGCTTTCGCTTCGTTTTCCAACACCACCGAAAAGCATGAGCAGCACACCTAATTTAACCTAAAAACGAGTTTAGAAATATGGTTTCCTTACCTCATCGCTTCCGAAAATGTTAGGAAATAGACTTTCAGTTATATGCTTCTGGATATTTTTATCTTCGCTCATAAGTTTCAATTGCGCTTGTTCTGCTTCAGACATATTCTTCCATATCGACATAGGATCGGTGACTTCGTGAGAATAATCTTTGCCTCCGAACTATAAAACAAACGAACATTGACGATTAACAAAAAATACTTACTTTAGTATTATTTGATTCAATGTTGGAAGCAAGGAAGGCCATTTTGTAAGTAAGATCGCGTACTCCGAGAGCTTTCAGTCCAGTTACTCCCAACTGGCTGTCCTTCTCAATTCCTCTGCCATGTTTTGCAGGCTCGGCTCTGAGTCCTGGAGCCGAAAGTTGGGAAATATCAGGGATGACAATAAGTGTTCCAATAAGATTACAGCGATCTCCAGGCTGCACGCCTTCTACCATCTCTCCTCTAACAATTACATCCACTGTACGGGGGATGGCTCCTCGAGGTAATTCTGCTTGAGTTTCCTAAAATACAACATTGCTAAAAGCTAATGCTCGGAACCTGAATTCGCAACTTCTGGAAGTCTACAAAAGAAGAGTCGTCAACATCGAGAGTAAACTGTGATCTGTTAGTACATTGGGCATTACTGCATTTAATAGGCTAAATAGGTTTATGTTTAGAGGTATTTGTAAAACTAACCTGAGTATATCTAAACTGCTGCATGACATTTTTAGTTGACACTCCACATATGGCACAGACAAATGTAGCTCTGCACAACTCGGGATGGACAGCATGCGTACGAACTACTTGCCCAGTGACACAAATAAGTGCTCCGATTTTATCAGCAGTAAGCTCGCGAATCTAAACGATGCCCTTCGCCATAAACAGAGTTTAGCCGTACCTTGTCGTGGCTTTGTAAATTGCAGAAAGAAACATAGAGCTCTTTTTTGTGCATTCGTTGCCGATCAATATCATTTGGACATCTATCTATCGCGACAAGTTGCAAAGCATTGCAGATATAAGGATAAAGTCTAAAATCAATTCAGTAAATGGACGTTATACAAAATCACTTGTAAAAGTGCATGATAATTGCATTTGCTAAGGTTTCCGAATGCTTAGCGACATGCTCCAAATCAACATAGAGGGTATTCCGTTCGGGTAGGAGAAGTTCGGCGACATGTTCTAGATAAATTGTTTTCTCCTTTTGGTCTTTGTACCTATAAATTTGTTTAGTAATTCACATAAAAATACGTGCTTACGTTTCTAGGAAGATTCGGAACTCATTTTGCATCCGAACTCCTTCTTGATCTTCATACTGCTGTACTTGGCCGCTCGTCAATCCGTCCATTTAACTTGAGCACTGAAAGAAATAACATCAATGACAATCTAATGAAAAGCGAGAAACAAATCTATACACCGTTGTTTGAGAATAAAATAAGCAGTTTGTTGCGAACGAATGAAATCTTCTTCCGCACAACTTTCCCGCCAAAATCAACGTGCAAATAGAGCGGCCTTACTGCGCCGGAAAAGTTTTTCGCGACGTAGTATCTCGTTTTGGCTTTCCAGATTCACATAAAACAAATAAAAGCAGAACAAAAAGAGATATCACTTTATAACCATATAACAGGTGTTTTAAAAAAGGCAACAAAAAATAAAACGGGAATGAATCTAGTTGGGTGGTTTATAAGCCTCAACAAGGTGTTTGCTGAATTCTTTGATATTGTCCGGTCCGCGTACTTCTTTTTCCAAAAGGGGTAGCTTTACTAAATGGAAATCCTCATACAGATCTTCCATCTAAACAAGCAGTAATGATATTTCTAGAAAACAAAGAACCTGATCCAAATACTTCCGCTGAATCTCAAATCGAGACTTGCACTTCTTACAATTGACGCATCCTTTCTCGTCTTTATCAGGGAAAAGAAGCTGGTTAATTATGATGTTGTGCGTATCAATATCCTAAAAGAACCAAATTATTTTAATTCGAAAATGTCTACTTGTTTGGTCAATTCTTGAACAAGCCGTTCCGTTTCATAAAGAGACAAAAACTCGGCGATGCACACACATACAAACGTGGTGACTTTCTAAAAACAATGAAGTTTATCAAAAAGTGGGCAAGCTGACCGGATCTTTGAATTGTTTATTGATTTTCCTTATAGTAATCATAGTCTCTTCCATTTTATCCATAGTCTCGTCAGTATTCACATTACCCATACCCAGAAGGCCGCCTAATTGACCAAGCATGGGAGCAAAGGTATTTTTGAGTCCCATAATTTTTCCAAAGGTTGCCTCCAAAACTGAAGGAAACTGAAGAAGCCTAAGAGTATGACCAGTAGGAGCAGTGTCAAAAACTACAACATCGAAATCCAAAGAGTCGATATGTCTGCAATAGCAATAGTATATCATAGAACTAAGCCTAGTCAAACCTAATCATTTCGGAGAAGCTCATAGCTTCATCAATTCCAGGTAAATTGCCTACAACACCTTGAAGAAGGTCTCTTCCCATTGCCATAGCTGAAGCAAAACTATACATATTAAAAACAAAAAAACTAACGGTTGTTATTGTCATTGACGTTGAGCCCAGGAATATTAAAACTAGAATTGGCGGCTTTGGTATCTATTTCAAGGGCATATAGATTTTCGAAGCCGTTGACCTTCTCAGGCTCCTTGCCAAACTTCTGATTGAACGCATCAGATATATTGTGTGCTGGATCTGTCGAAATAAGCAATACGCTTTTACGAACAGTTGCCAATTGAGCAGCTAAGGAACAACTAAAAAATAAAGTAAAAGTTGGCCCACAATATTATTAAAATCGTAGCAAAAATGTTTATATACCTGCATGTTGTTTTGCCGACACCACCTTTTCCACCTACAAAAATCCACTTCAGCGAATCCTGCTTAATCACATTGGCTAATGTTCCCTCAAGACATTCGCCACTCATTTTGCCTATCAACTGTTTTAATAAAGATTAAAAATGCTATAGATATTGAACCAAAGAAATGACAAGCATGGCTTCAAATAAAATTAGGCACATAAAATAATTTATAGTAATTTGTATAAAAATAAGAGTGACATTGACAAATAATATACAAGCAATTAAATCACAGGATGGAAACGGAAAGTGAGGAGAAGGCAATACCCGAATCGTGATTGAATTATGACTGCAAGGGCACTGTATACAAGTCTACATGGCGTCAAAATGGAACCGATGTGATTGCTGCTGTCTTTCTACCCGATCTTCTTTTCTTTCTCTCATATGCAGGCCTGTCACCACTATCAATAATATTCCACAGACAGTTGATATGACAATGAGACTCTGAATTAATGTTTCAAAGTCAGCAAAACCAAAAAAACCTGCAAAATCAGAGTTGACGGGGTGACATAAAGTCTGCTGGTCCAATACGCATATCCTGGAGATGGCGGCATCATTACGATCCTAGAGTTGGGTACAATTTGTTTTTGTGTATGCATTCTTAAAGAGGACCTCAAATTATCTTCATATTTAGGTACACCCACGACCAGCTGAAAGTAATTGTTACAAAAAAATTAATTGATAAATAGGAAAACCTCGTCAACAAAATTGGGGCTTCTGCCAAGTCCAAAAAGGACATATGGTGCCATTAAACTTCGATGTGTCTGTGCCGGTTGTTGGCAACAAGCAGATTGCAGAGAACCTCCCCAGCCATCAGACATTGTGAAGTACATGCAAGAACCGCCCCAACTGATACCAGTACCTGCAAGATTTTAAGTTCTATAAAACGAAACCTAAAAATACCTGGATGTTTCCCGCTGGGCACACAATTATTATCATTACTGAGACAGACTGTGAATATTTGTATTTTGAGGAAAGTAGTATCACTTTTATCGTCGCTTGGGATAAACCTAAACGTATTACCTTAAAAAACATAAAAGACTTACGTAAATTTGACCTCATTGTTGTAAACGTATTCTACTAGTATATCTAGACTGCCATCCTCTTTCAAATCAAAAAAGGAACTCATTTGAACAACGCCCAGAGCAACATCTTTCGGTTGTATAAAAGCTGTCTTACGTACTTCAAATTTCCTGGAATAACTAAAAAAAATGAAAATCATCTATAATATACCTGGTGTCGTTGGCGTCACAATGACTACAGGGAAGATTTTCTACAATTCGAGCGCTAGTTCCAGCTTTGCTACCCTTTGGAGCCAGTGTCACGATAAGATCAGGATAACCGTTCAATGTAAAATCTCCAACGCGAAACAGTACTTTTGAATCCTTCTCGGGAACTATTGAAAAGCCCTGGATATGATTAATTACAACAAAAAGACGCACACGTACACCAAGATCGATGCTAATGTTTTTCCAACCAGCGTCTCTTTGCCAGACGGCTAAATGGCTGACTTGTTCGCAGGCTTCATCTTGGCAGACCGGTACAAGAAGCTCAATTTTTCGATCAGCATTGAAATCTCCTGGTATAACGGCACCGATGTACTGTGGAAATGAAAATAAAAAAGTAAAAAGAAGTATTTACCTTGGCTTCTAATTCAACAATCACTGCATTTGTTGCTTCCCTCCAAAGGTTATCTTTCATTCTTCGATAAATATACATTTTCAAATTATCATTTTCTTTGCCCATAAATATTAGTTCAGCGTACAAATCATCGCCGATCAGGTCTAAGTACAAGTGAGGCATTCCAGGATAAGGAGTAAATTCAATATCGTTAAACTTCCTGAACAGCAAAAGATTTCAATTGTTTTAAACGCTTTTACGGGAAAGAACTACTGCAATTGGTAAAAGCTTGGATTCCTGGGGCTATTGTATCTAACTTCCGACAATAAAGGGATCCGTTAGGATAAAAACCGAGAACATCGTGCTGCCCATCACCATCAACATCAAGTGCCTATAAATTTTATTGTACGAACGTCCAAACATACAAGCAAAACTTACCATTGCTTGGGAATGTAAAATGTCCAATTCATATTTGTCAAATTGATTATCATTGCGAGCTAACCAAAGAGTATGTTGATAGTGTTGTTCTTTAACTTTCTGAGCGACCAGGATATCTAATTTAGCGTCTCCGTTAAAATCTCCGACAGTACATTCAACCGTGTCCGTTCCAACTTCGAAAGTTGTCCCATTATTGAAAACACCATCTTCCAGCTGAAAACAAAATTGATTCTAAACCATACCGACTTACTACATTTATAAGATCGTCATTATAAAGGAGAATGGTTAAATTCTTTCCTCTTTGCACAATGATATCGGTGTACCTATCGTTATTAAAGTCACCAAATCCACAGACTCTCCCGCTGTTGGACGGAATCTTCTTTTCTATTCCAAGTACGCTACCGAGTAGTAGCACCACGAATAATAACTTTACCATCGTTGCATGCCAATATTAATTATTTACGCAATATTCTCTAAAAACTGAGTATAAAGAGCATAAAAATATAAAAGCAATTGAAGTCAAAATAAATTATGGCGAATATACGCCAAGGGAAATATATAAATTGGAAGAAAAGATAAGGTTTTATAAAAATGTAAAACAAATAGGCACCTAACAACGATTTCAACAACAATAACAATAATCTAGAAGTATAATTTTCAAAGTAATAAGATGAGGATCAAAGCGAACGGGCGAAACGGTCCTTGATTTTCGGGATAAGTTTGATATGATCTTCAGCGCAATGCGCCACACATTGATCCAGTTTATCGTTGAATTGCACCATCTCAACAAAAAGAATTCAGAAGTCCAACTAAAATATACCTGAGTTTCTGTATATTTATTTGTATCCGGTCCAAACTGTTGTACCAATTTATCATAACAAGTCATGGCGCATCGTGAAAGTTGATCCTGATATTCTTTATAAAGGGCCACAGGCACTACTTACTTGTAAGCCACCTAGTTCTTTTTCTAAAGTTCGTTGAGCATTTTTCATACCAGTGTTGCACTTCTCCACGCAATTTTCTACAACCTCTCGACTACTACTCTTGTTATCACAACATCTGAAGATCAAATTGGAAACTGAAATATCAATGCTCACTTGGCCGAACAGAGAAACATTTGTTTCTGCATGTCACGAAGATACTTGCGATCCATATCGTCGATCATTTCGTCGACTGCCTGTTTTACCTTTATTTGAGTGGCTTCCATGGCGGACATTGTGTTCCACCCTAGTCAATTCTGGAAAATGTCGATTGAAGAAAGTAGGCAGAAAAGGACAAGTGAAGAAATACAGACAATGGGGGCGTCATCAAAAACGGGCTTTTAGTTGTTTATAACGTTGCTAGGCAACTTATTTACGATGTCTAATAGCTTCACGGCCGATCTAATAAGCTTACCAATATAAAAGCATGATAAAAAATGTGATGATGAGGCAAAGGTTGCACAACATATGATGAATAACAGCACCGAGAGCCCTCTATTCTCGTCGGGTGAGAAATGAACCAAGCACTACGTATTCCAATTTTTGGGCACAGTACCTCATCGCCAGGATCTTTGAAATCTCACCGTTAGAATTTCTTTCCTTTACTTTCTGTTTCCGTTGAGTTACTACATTCTTTTCTACACAAAAAGCTATAAATTAGTCCCTTCTAATGGAATAATTGCCAAAACGTTACTCTAGAACAGATAATGCTAATATTCCACTTCCTAATTGGCTGCATCCTTGTATTTTCTATGTAAAATTTTACCAACTGAATGTGTTTCCTCCACAGCTCTGAGCATAATTCGCGACACCCACCTGGAAAGCCTTGTGGCCGTGCCCCACCCCCGTTTCTTTACACTCTGTACACGGCTGTCTATTCCTCTACGCTTTTCACCCCGATCAATGGCTTATTCGCATCCATCTCTACTCTTTATGTTGTTTTTACCCAGTGCTTTCTCGTTATTCTTCTATCAAACATTCTTACACTCATTTGATATCAAGTATTCTAAATATTTCTCAAATTTCTCCGTTTTTTCGAATGTCTCTCAACTTCCTTGCCCGCTTTTTCGCACGACATCTGTCGTTTTCGCCCATATAACGGATCGACTTTCCGCCTTGTGGTCATTGCCCTTCACCTTTACGCCCCGGTCCCATATACAACCGTTTCGTTTTGTTTGCCTACGTCGCCAGGTTGTGCAGTCACCCACAGCCTACTGCCAGTATGCTAATTAGGCATCTTATCGTTATCTGAATCTTTCCCTCCAGTATCACTTGCATTTTGTATTTTTTTATTGATATTCCATGAGATTTTTGCATTTACTTCATAATATTACTTCTTTCTTATGTTTTGTAGACTCAATTTGAACTTCACTATCTTTTTTACCATTCCAGCTTCGAGAGTAGTTTTCCTAATTGCTGAAATAATACTGTTGCAGAAACACAGATACTAGTAAACATCCAGAAGCTGTAAAGCCATATCAGTTAGTAATGCAGCAGATCGATGGAAGGCAACAGCTGCCGTTAGTCACCCCTCGCGATTCTGCGCATTTGACCAATTATTATGTTCTGCCCACAAGCAGGATGCCTTGGTGCCGTGTTTTCTTTGTGAATTGATGCCTTCTTTCCTTTCATTGATTGAAATTCCTTCAATTTATTGCTTACCTCTTCCTTCTCTGACATATTCTTGACCTAGGACCAACTGTTCCCCATCATTTTTCATTCCTCCCATCGCCTTCTCAATTTATTCTGTTACATTCTCTACGATTCTTCTAAAAATACACGCTTTCCAGACTTAGTCTTCTTCCTAGTCGGGCGGCATGGCGCTCTCCCCCACTTACCATGCCCACAAGCCAAATGTCCCGATTATTATGGAAGATGTATTTGGCTGGGTGCGAGAGGGTAATGCTTTCCAAGTCAGGGTCTGGCTCGACGATCATGAACATGATTTAAACGTTGGGTGAGTTCCTCCCACCCGCTGAAAACCAAAATATAGAGATGACCACGCGTTCTCGCTCCTCCATTGGGCAGCCAAGGGTGGCTTCGTTAGCATTGCTGAAATGCTTCTCTCCCGAGGAGCCAGAGTAAATGTAACCAATATGGGAGACGACACTCCATTACATCTGGCTGCAGCTCATGGGCATAGGCAAATTGTTGTTGTGAGTTTATCTAGAAGCTATTTTCAAGAGCAATTTTTAGAAATTATTGAATAGAAAAGCAGATGTCAACGCTGCTAATGAGCATGGAATGACTCCCCTGCATTATGCCTGCTTTTGGGGGTATCTGGAAATTGCTGAGGTACATTTCTACATTATTTTTTTATAAAATAGTATGAGAAAGGCAAGAGCATCAAATTAAAATCATGTTTAATAGAAAAAAAAGTTAGAAAAATGGAATAAACCGAGCAAACAACAACTGAATTTTCGGATTTCAAGCATTGAAGACTAACTTCTAAAAATAATACAACATATATGAATCACAATTTACAGATATATAATATAAAAAATGTTTTTTAAGGATTTAATAACAGCTGGAGCTCTGATTGGGCAATGCAATCGCAAGGGTCTGTCAGTTATGGACGTTTGCCAGCCCCAGTGTCGACAAACTATCATCGGTTTGTTTAGCTGCTTCTCCCCAAAGAAGAGCCATCAAATTACAGAAATAGCCAAAGAAAACGGCCAAAACTCGAATGAAAGAATCCCATTCAAGGACGAAACATGGAAGGGCACGCGGTCTAGAACGAGAGACGCCACTCTATCTCGTTACGCCGGAATTGAGGTCTCCTCTCTTCATTTAACTAATAAAGTATGGACTTTTCTAGTCTACAAAATATAAAAAATGGATTTTAGATAGCAGAATCGCATTCCGGCGAGCTTTGGAGAGGAAAATGGCAGGGTAACGATATCGTAGCCCGGATCTTGGCCGTCCAAGAGGTCACCCCCAGAATTGCTCGCGATTTCCAGACAGAATTCCCCCAGCTCAGGTACCGTATCCTTTTTTACATAGTATATTTCTATATTTAATTTATTTATTTAAATATTCAACATTCTGTTCAGGATATTCGCCCATACGAACATCTGCCCGGTCTTGGCTGCCGCCTGCCAGCCGCCGAGTCTCGTCCTGATCAGCCAGCACATGCCCTTCGGTAGTCTCTATAATGTCCTCCATGAGCAGGGCTGTAAGTCGATACCGGCTTCTATTATTTCATTTTTTGACCTTTAGCCGTGGTCATAGACCATCATCAGGCCCTCCGATTCGCCATTGACATCGCCAGGGGGATGTCCTACCTCCACAGCTTAGATCCTATGCTATTACGGTAAGTAAACGCTCCTATTACTGTATTTTTCTGGAAAGAAGAGTATACTGCTTGTTTTCTATCCAGGACCAAGCTCAAAATCCGTTTGGATAGACTCCAGGGATGTCTGGGACAGCTTGAAGGTTCCAAAGCGATTCTAGTCGATTGTATGGGCGATATCCTTCGTTTTTCGAAAAGATTTTGATATTGTGAAATTCTCCAGAAAATTCTCTACAAAACTACAGGGCCAGAATTTTGAAAAAGAGTTTTTAAAGTGACTACAGTACTCCCTGACCCTTCCCTTCCAGGTATTTCCTCTCCTCGAAGCACATTGTCGTTGACGAGGAGCTGACTGCCAAGATCTCCATGGCCGATACTAAATTCTCTTTCCAAGAGGTCGGTCGATGTTATTCGCCGGCCTGGATGAGTCCCGAAGCGCTGCACCGAGCCCCGGACCAGTTGAATGTCCGAGCAGCTGACATGTGGAGTTTCGGGATCCTGCTCTGGGAACTGAACACCCGCGAGGTGCCGTTCGCTGACCTTCCTCCGATGGAATGCGGCATGAAGGTGGCGTTAACTTCCTTTAATTAATTATATCTTCCCTGTTTAAGATAGCCTTGGAAGGGCTGAGAGTGGCCATTCCGCCCGGGACCGCGAGAGCCATGGCCCGCCTGATGACCATCTGTATGAACGAGGAACCCGGTCGCCGACCAATGTTCGACCAGATCATCCCTATCCTTGAGAAAATGACCCTATAAGCTTTACCGTATCCCTTTCTTTTCCCTTTTTATGTTTTTTTTGTAAATATAACGTTATTTTATCAGAAAGAACCCCTGCCTAACGAGCCTGACCAAACCTAAGGTGCTTCGAAGAGTTACAGTCTGCCTTGAACTACTATATTGAATTACCGGATAACACAACAAACACACTGCCATATATTACTGTGTTTATAATAATAATAAAGATTTTCTAGAGATTTTGTGCTTTTTATAGGAAATATGGATCCCAGAGCAACCGCCTGCATTGATTGTAGTTCGGGAGAGAACCTCTATGTTCCAGACCTCTCCATTAGATCAAAAGTGTAATTAGAATGGTTGTTCCATAGCTCATTCCATAGAGCTCGTCGAGCTGGTCAAGACAAACCAGCTCGCGTCGCCGTACCCCTTTTTATTTAACAGGACCAAAGCGATTTTGAGAAATGGAAGATTTGAATATTCAAAATCTTTTTCCCCACCATCTTTGAGGGCTGGAGGCTCGGAAATGGCCTAATTGAGCCGGGCTTTGAGTGTTTCCCACCAAATAGACGATGGGGAAGAAGATGCGATAGAGAAATCCACAAAAATGGAATCTAATTTTTTGAGTCGATGTGGAGCCTAAGCTAAGCCTAAGCTAAGCCTAAGCTAAGCCTAAGCTAAGCCTAAGCTAAGCCTAAGCTAAGCCTAAGCTAAGCCTAAGCTAAGCCTAAGCTAAGCCTAAGCTAAGCCTAAGCTAAGCCTAAGCTAAGCCTAAGCTAAGCCTAAGCTAAGCCTAAGCTAAGCCTAAGCTAAGCCTAAGCTAAGCCTAAGCTAAGCCTAAGCTAAGCCTAAGCTAAGCCTAAGCTAAGCCTAAGCTAAGCCTAAGCTAAGCCTAAGCTAAGCCTAAGCTAAGCCTAAGCTAAGCCTAAGCTAAGCCTAAGCTAAGCCTAAGCTAAGCCTAAGCTAAGCCTAAGCTAAGCCTAAGCTAAGCCTAAGCTAAGCCTAAGCTAAGCCTAAGCTAAGCCTAAGCTAAGCCTAAGCTAAGCCTAAGCTAAGCCTAAGCTAAGCCTAAGCTAAGCCTAAGCTAAGCCTAAGCTAAGCCTAAGCTAAGCCTAAGCTAAGCCTAAGCTAAGCCTAAGCTAAGCCTAAGCTAAGCCTAAGCTAAGCCTAAGCTAAGCCTAAGCTAAGCCTAAGCTAAGCCTAAGCTAAGCCTAAGCTAAGCCTAAGCTAAGCCTAAGCTAAGCCTAAGCTAAGCCTAAGCTAAGCCTAAGCTAAGCCTAAGCTAAGCCTAAGCTAAGCCTAAGCTAAGCCTAAGCTAAGCCTAAGCTAAGCCTAAGCTAAGCCTAAGCTAAGCCTAAGCTAAGCCTAAGCTAAGCCTAAGCTAAGCCTAAGCTAAGCCTAAGCTAAGCCTAAGCTAAGCCTAAGCTAAGCCTAAGCTAAGCCTAAGCAAAGCCTAAGCTAAGCCTAAGCTAAGCCTAAGCTAAGCCTAAGCTAAGCCTAAGCTAAGCCTAAGCTAAGCCTAAGCTAAGCCTAAGCTAAGCCTAAACCGCGTCTATTCGGCTGAACAGGATCAAATTTCAATTTCGGTTCTGGCAGTCTTGTAGAGAATTTTCTGGCGCATCGAATGGTACCAAAATCTTTGCAAAACATCTACATTTACAATTTTTGGAAGAAAATCAGTTTAAAAGTTAAGCCTAAGCTAAGCCTAAATCGCACCTAACTCACTGAAAAGGTCTACTTTTCAAACGCCGCTACAGCAGTCTTGTAGAGCACCTTCTGATGAGTAGAACGGTACCAACATCATCGCGAAAAGTGCATATTTCCTATCCCTAGCGATGCTCTAAAGGCGGATGACCATCTGACAGCTAAGCCTAAATCGCGTTTATTTCGCTAAAAAAGGTCAATTTTCAAAATGTCGCTTTGTCAGCTTTCTAGAGCACTCTCTGCTAATTCTGCCACGATCAAAATCATCCTGACACTTGTATGTTTCCAACCTGTGGTGAAGCTTTGAAGATTTACGGGCCACTACCCTTTAAAAAGTCATAACAGAACTGCCAATTCGGAACAAAAAAATTTCGTTTTCCAGAAAAGTACGGCAGCTATCTTGTTCAGAATTTTCTTGTCTTTCTGATGATATGAAGATTTTCCGGAAATTCGCTTCTTCTGGAAAGTTATTGTCCAGAGTAGGCGGAAGAGCAGATCCGCCGCGCCATATCTCGCTTCTGGTCAAGAATCGAATAACTCCGTCCCAAATTCTCCACTTCTGTTGCTCTATCATATACCACTAAATTGCTCTCGTCGAGATCTATCTAGTCCTCTATATATCCCCACCAAAATGAGTGCTATGCACCTATTTTGAATTGAAATAGGCCCTATACTAACCCTCCCCAGCAGTCTCAATTGAGTTCTCCCCTCCCGAGACAGATCGAGGAGCCACGGCCCGAAATCTTGACTAGAATGGATGTCCGATAGCTCGTTGGAATCACCACGTCGAACTGGTCAAGAAAACCCAGGTCCCGTAACCGTAGCCTTTAGTGTTCAACAAGGCCAGGGTGATCGAGAGAAATGAAAGATTTGAATGAAATTTCGAAATATCCTCCTGAACTCAATAGGGGCTTAGCGGAAAAAATGCACATGTCCTACGAACGTGTGATATGTCGATCGACAGATCTAGTCGTGCTGAAGAAGAGGACATACATCTTATATCCATCGGGGACCCTAACTGTGGCTGATACTCCAAATACTTTATCTCGAGACAATGCCTACTACCGAGTTCTACCCGTTCAATTTTTATATATCAAATCGGTACAATCTTCGATTTTAAAAACAGCTGTTTCCGCCTGTCTCCCCTTCCCTTGTTTTTTGTCGTACGGTGTGTTCTGTCCCTCTCTCTCTGTGTTTGTGCTCTGGTTTGTCTTTCTCCCTGCCGGAGGCCCCTTGCTGCTCTCAAGTGTCTCCGGACATTGTCTTGAAACCCAAACCGTCTCCTCTTCCCGCACACTTTTCAGTCGGCTAATTTCCCCCCTCCTTTTTCTCCTTCTTCCCCTAGGGGGGATTTGTTTCTTCCCCCGATTTCCTTCTCCCTAATCCCGATGGAATTCAACCACCCTGCCCCCCTCCCGGTACCTGTCAAGTCGTCACCCCGCGGTCAGTTCAATTGCCCCCCGAAGAATATCCGGAGAGAGAGAGAGAAGGCGCCGCCGCCGGCCGGGGGCAGCGAGAGATCCCGCACCTAAAAACATACAGTCTCGAGGGGCTGACTGACCGACTTCTCTTCTTTCTCAGAGATGCCCCCGGGAGGGCTGTTAGCCTCAATCTTTCCCTACCAATAAGCTTGTAAACCGCTTCCCCTCGCCCGCCACAATCGTCTCCAATCTTCATATTTACTGGATTGGTTGACCGGGAATAGGACGGGAGAGAGAGAGAGAGAAGAGTAGAGAAGAAGAAGAAGAAGATAACAAAACTTGTCCCGAGATCCACTCTCCCTCCCTTATTATGACAGTCCTAAACCGGCGCGTTCCACTGGATTAGGCGCTATTTTCTTGGCATCAGCTTGCTCTTCTCCTTTCCTTTAGCCCGTAAGCCGGCTGGATTACAAGAAACGTTCTTTTCAAGGGCAAATGTACCCAGAACAGGGTTCCTTACCAGATTTTCGGACTTATTCAAGGGCAAATCACTATTTTATACTTTCCAGACCTTAAAAAATCTTAAGCTATTCCCTAATACTCTAGATACATTAAAAAGTAACCAAAGATTACCAAAACGCTACGATACCTTCCAAAATGGGCGCGGTACCATTCGCGGCGCCTGGAGAACCCTCTTTGAGGTCTTTTCCATTCGTTTCCTCATACTCCGCCTTTATAAGTGTTTTTCGATGTACACAACATTAAACATAAGTTATTTGGCATAAAAAATGGGTAGAATGTTGCCAAAAATGGCCATAGACCCAGGAAATCCCTATTGGGCGCGCCCTGCCCAATCTCGCTCCCTTGAAAATCCATTTCTAGACCATTTTTCTCCTAGAATTAACTTTTACAACTGTTTTTAATTTCTCCACACATTAAAGATAACAAACTGTCCATGAAAAATGAGTAGAAATGCGTGGAAAATGGCCAAAACTCTGAGAATTCCCGCTCTGCCCCGACTGAAACCGTCCCGGGGCCTTCTTTCCACCTCCTTATGTTCTTTTCTCCACTCCTCTCTCATCTTCCTTTCTCTCTCAAAAATCTCCTCCCCAATCTCGTCCTTTCTCCCCGTGTCTCGTCATAATCTATGCGGTAGCCGAATAGTATTGGAGGCCAAGGACAGAACCCGCGCCAAGGCATCCCATCCACAAAAGAGAGAGAGAGAGAGAGCGACTACTGCCCCGTTCTCCCCATTACTATACTACTTCTCCTCTCCTTTCTCCTCCTTATTGTCTCCTTCTCCTCCTTTTTTTCTCCGCCATTTCACTTTCTATTATTGGCTAATTTGGCGGGTAGGGACGGGCAGGGGAGAAGGCACTAAAAGTTACCAGCTGGGGGTGGCGCACCGCCTTGCGTCGCCTTATTTCAAGGTAACAACACATGTTGCTACACCCATTTTTGGCTTCTATTTATCTAAATTTGCTCGTTTATTAATTTTATTCCTCGAAAAAATATAGTAATCCCGTTAATTTGGCCGCGTAGCTCGTTTAATTCTCCCTTATCAACTTGGCAGACTCTTCCAAAAGCGGCGCCACTAAATCGCGGATATCTTGACACTGCTTGATCCAAATTTCTTACTCCAAAAACCAAAAATTGTTCGTTACAACGAGATTTATCGAATGGTTCCAAAATCGAAACGATACTGTAAAATCGAATTTTCGACTTTGCCGCCCCCACTTTTGAGCCACCCCTGGGAGCGGCCCCTTTCCTGGATAAATATCCCCCTCAAAATCCCTGCCGGCCTCATCGAGGGGCTACCTAAGAGATACAATCTTCCACATGCGCGCATCTTCTCCCTCCGTCAACCCCCGTTTGCAACAGACAGGGTCACCTGACCTCCCTCTGCCCCCTGTACAAATCGTACACAGGGATCGGCCCGTCAGCCATCATTTTTTTTTCTCTCTCTGACATTTCTTAAGCCGATTAGTTGAGTTTCTTTTCACTGGAAAACATGGCAGATTGACCAGTTCTCCTTTTCGACTGGAGAAGAGGGGAGAGGGGATGATACGATCCTTGTTGGGGGGGGGGGGGGGCGATGATACACACGGATCATTGGCGACTACTGGGTCTATTGAAAGTGAGAGGAGGGGCACATTACTCTTTTGGCTGCCGATGGGGTGAAACGCGATGGTTGGTCACCCCTGTCTCTCTCAGCTGGGTAAATTCAATCCATGAGACCTTTAAACCCCGATTTTTTTTAATGCCGCTACAGTAGCTTTGTTCAGAATTTTCTGAGGATCATGGCAATATCAAAATCAGCCGTGAAACCCTAAAATTTTGGACTGTAGCGACACTCTAAAGCCCGCCACCCGTCATCTTTTGAACTGTGCGGGAACTTTTGGCTATTCCTAGCTAAAAAGGTCCTGATTTTAAAAAGTACCATGTTATCTTTGTTCAGAATTTTCTGCTCTATCCGCTGATATCAAAATCTCCCGGAAATTCACGATTTTTGGACGAGAAATTGACCAAAGAAACCGGAAGACCATACCCCTTTACCCTTGGGCAAGGAACAGCACTTTCCCATGGTTTTTGAACCCCTACTTTATCTGGAAAATTACGGAGAGAAGGACGAAAATAGGGGGCCTAATTGTTCCGTTTACCAACTTGGGACCCAGCCGTCTGGGACAGGCCGTGGATACACAGTTGGACAGCCGTCTCGCTGTTGTTCCTGCCACTTTTGGACACCTCCCCCATTTGGAGGAAGAAAGAGTCCTATACCCTCCACCCTTCCCTATTCATCTGCCCCATTTTGATTCATCTCTTTCCCCTTTTGTTTTCCCGCCCATTCGTTGCTATTTTGTTGTTCGACTCTTCTCCCTGTTCAGTATAAGAGAGACAGGTTCGAACTGTTGCGTAATCGATCTCCCGCGCCAAAACTACAGTTATTCGTCTGGTGATCATCATTATCTTCTCCAATTAACACCTTCTCTCTCTCTCTCTCTTTTAATATCCTTCCCTTCCTATTGATCTATAGATTGTTGTGTCCCCCCGCGAATGGGGACAACAAGCAGCAGCCCTCCGCTTCCTGTGATAACCTTCCAGCGCAGAACCGTTTCGCCTTTTTCTCGCCACCAACCACCACCGAATTCCAAACCGTCACCACCGATTTATGTCGTCTTTTTTTCTTCTACTTTTCTCACTTGATCAATTCAATTTCAATCCACCGTAAATGGCGGGCCGAGAATTCCTCGATCCCCCGTTCGGGTGCGGTTGCCCTCCCATTCCTCTCCGGTCTCTGTTGATCCAGGTAGTAAACATCGACCCCCGCTACAACAAACTAAGTTCACACCGCTCTTTGGTCAGGAATGTTCCTCCCTTGAGCTGAAAATTAAACAATTTACCCACTTTTTAAAGCAAAACTTCTTCTTTTCCAGTATAAAATAGGGCTAGCTGTATTTTTGTACCATTTCTCAACAGGAAAGGGAAAAACATTCCGTTCAAAGCCGCCCTAGAGCCATTTTAGACAACCTGCCCCACGCGCTGCACCCGTAAAATCTCAGCAATTGCTTCCTCTTTATCCCACGCGGTCACCCCTTGCCAAGTAGCTGCCGAGTTTCTACGGGTGCGGGCGCGTCCCGGACCATACAGCCCCATCAGAGGCCTTCTGAATAAGGTATTGACGTCCGCCGGCGTAAGCCGCATGGCTCAATGCAAAAACGCTAGCTTTGTATTCGCACGACCCGAGTTCGACTCCTCTCCCCTGCGCAATGAGGAAAAAACACTTTGAACAGATTGTTCTTTGCTTATTTGTAAAGTTTGAAATGATCGACAACTGAAGCGATCCTGAGCGCCGTTTTTTGCCCTTTCTCTCACCTTGACATCCAATTTCGCACCTCATTGCCTCTCGAAGCCTAATTGTCAACTTTTGACGCTGTAATTTCCCGGGTCAAACGGATGTTTTCCCTATTCTTCTTCCCAGAAAGGGCTGTTTATTTTCTTGTTCTTGTTCTCTTTCTCTCTCTAACCGCCATCTATCACCTTTCCCCCCTCGAAGAACTGGTTACTCCGGTCGGCTGGTTCCCTTCTTCTCCCTCATTCTAGCCCAGTAAAAAGTAATGATTTCAGCCTATGGTCTTACCCCTCTGCCGTTGCCGAGTATTATATATTGGCAGCGCGGTACCGACTATCACAAAAGATGGATTACAGGGCATACAACAGCCGTTGAGGGAACGGTACCCAGTTGAAGACACTCCCGAGACTAGGGGCATTGATTCATGGTAAGGCGGGGAAAGTTTTGGGCCTAAAAGTACAGTATTTTAAAAATGCATCTTGTTCAGAATGTTTTGCGGTGATATCAAAATGTCTGAAAAATTCCATTCTAGTGGAAAGTTACGGCCCTGAAAAGCGCAGATGTCCATTTCGCTTTTGCCGCACCCGTAAAATCTCGGCATCTGCCAGTATTGGTTTACTAGGAAGTTCAGTATTCGGGGAAGCTGCTTCCGAATCCAAAAAATCCTTTTCAGGCTCTCCGTCTGGTCCAACGGAATTCTCCTAGAATATATTGAAGGAGACAAAAAGAGCGAGAGTATCTTCTTCCCCATCAATACCCTCCACTACTGTGCCGCTGTCCGTTATGTCAATGTGACCGGGTATGCCATTGAAGGAGGAGGGGAGCGCTTTCTCCCGCTGGACAGTCCCTTCGCCGATATTCCCGACTCTCCTCATCCACCGATCTTCGCCGCCATTTTGAGACGAACCACCGGCGTTCGGGTAAGGGTTCTTTATAGAAAAATAACAAGAAATGAGTCTTTATAGGTCCTAGAATGCCACGGATTCATCTGCTCCAATGCCAAAGCCGCCAACGCTCTGGTCAGGTGCTGTTTCCACTCCTACGCGGATTGTATGTACCTCAAAATGGAGGAGAAAGTACCCGGATTAAAGGCCATAAAGGCAGGAGGATACAGAAATCCCAAAAAATAACGAAATTCTAGAATCAGGAAGGAAGCACTGGAGAGCGATCGCCGGCCAGTCCAAACAGTGACGAGGACATCTCGGTAGAGGCAGAGGATCACCCCGAGAGACGGGTAATTTGTTAATTTCTTTATATATATTTTTAATAGAAAATGGGAAGAGAGAATCCTTCCGTGTTGTGATCTTTCCTTCCTGTTGACCCTCGGCCTGGGCAGAGAGGCCGCCAAAACCATCGAGATCTCATCAGCGGTCGTGCGTAAAGCGCGACGGCCCAGTTTTCAACAACTCTCGGGGCAAAAACCATTCCCGCAATCCTGATACGAGAAGAAAAAAGAGACGCAACGCTGACCTTGGCTAGTTCCTCTTTCAATGGGAGGGAATTTATCCAAAATGCGGGAAAATATGAAAAATTTGGGGGGCAGTAGTGAAATAGCCGGCTCGACGCCCGCACCCGTAGAATCTTGGCAGCTGGCTGTCTTGATCATTAGTCTGCCGTAATCTGCACTGTATTCATTGAAATCAGTACCGAAAGACTACTGTAATTGTACTATTTCAGGTCCCGCCAGGATGGGAACGACGCCAACAAGAGGGAGAATATGACAGTGTCAGTATCAGCAGCAGTATGCTCCGGCATCCGAACAAAGCCTCCTCCGAAACTGGTACGATCTTTTTTCTCCAAAAATACAGTACTTTTCCCTTCAGGAGCCCGCCACCAGGCTCTGGTTCCCTTTGAAGGAGGCCCCCGCCGCTCCGGCTCCGATGCTGACCTCTCCTCGTTCCGTGATCCCCGATACCCGCCATTCATGCCACCTCCACATCCCCATCACCACCGTATGCCGCCGGGGATGTTCCCCCCTCCTCCCCCTCATCATCCGATGTTCCGTGGCGGTCCTCCCTTCCCTCCACACTTCTTCCCGCCGCCTCCTCCAGGGGCACACTTCCCTCCTCCACACTTCCGCGGTCCTCCTCCTCCGCCGTTCATGTTCATGCCGCCTCCTCCACCCCATCATCGAGGCTTCTTCCACCCGCCGCCATTCCCCATGGGTCATCCGCCATTCCGTCCACCGAGTCCCGAAGGCGGCGGGCCGATTATCACCGGACCGGAGAGTATCTACGGAACGATGAGGAGAGGAGCCTACGAGGAACCGGCCTACGTGGCTGGCGGGCCCCCGGAGAGCTCGTATCAGCCGTCTAACTTCAACCACGACCAGTACGAGGCCTATTATGATACGTTGAAGAAGAAGGGCTCTAAAAAGGTGGGGAAAGTATATTTTTACTGGAAGAGGGGGTTTAGGGAAGCGTCGGCAGTAAAGACGTCTGGGAACAGTACGAGGCGGGGATCTACCGACGGCCTCATATAAATGAGCGGGCATTTTCCAATACCTTGAGGTGGGACTACCTTTTTTTTGTACCCAGATAACCGATAATTTTAAGAGAAACAGCTGAGAAGGAGACGATGAGCGCGACGTTGAAGAGAGGAGGCAAAGAGGAGACGGTAACCCAAACCGCCACAGCCGAGGTAAACTTTACAATTTCCTCGATAAAAATCAGGAAAAGTACAGATAATTCGACCAGACACCCCTCCAGTTGACTATGATTCTCGTAACGGAGTCCGAGCCCATTGAGGCCCGTCTGCCGCCTCTACTCTGCCCCCTCTGCCATTTCTGTGATAAGATAACAAGAGAAAAATTATCTATTTTTTGTATCTTCCTTTCCGCATTTATATTGAATCAAGAATAAAGAATAGTACACTAGAAATTGTTATTCTCCCCTTTTTCAGCTAAAAATAACGTCCAGGCAGCAGTAGGACGCGCCGCAGGATGCGCCACTGTCTAACTGTGGCGCCCCAAGGACCTATAGAGAATATTTTATTCTATACATAAAAAGTGTGCACAAGTGAAATAATAAATAACCGGGAAAATATCAATATCCCACGGCGTAGTTGTATTCCTCGGCTCGGGGGTCGACGGCTGCCGTCATGAAGGGATTGTCGTTGACGACATGGACCCTCTTCTCGCCGTGATGGCCCTCCGACGGCCGGCGACTGGCCAACAACACTAGCCGATCATTTGCTGCGTGATCGTCCGCCCCAATTGGCCGGCATTTAATCCCGGCCAATCGTTGAGCCTCTTCATAAACTGGCTAGAATTTGTTTAATTTTTAGATTAAAAACTAGATACAGTACCTTAAAATAGCTGCTATACCGCTTGTAATCACTCTTGACACCGTTATAATCACAATAGAATTTGCCATCACGGACATCGTAATAGATGCCGCCGAACCAGGCGGCCTTAGCCGGACGCTGCTTGAAAATCAGCTGGTAGAGGACCGACGTTGCGACGGCTTCCGCATTTCGCACGGATCCCGAACAACTGGCAACCATTTGGATCTGAAAAAGCCTCAGACGGGTCAAACGATCCGAAGAATTGCGCCGCCGCACCCGTAAAATCTCGGCAGCTGGAGGGCATGGCATTTGGGCGCGCCCAGAGAAAAGAGCGCGCTGCTGCCGAGACTCTACGGGTGCGGCGGCAGTGAAAAAAGGGCTTACATGTTCTGTATCCGGGTCAAGATTCAGCTCCTCCATAATAATAAGGCTGGCATGTGATGAAAATGGTGCACTTGGTGGGATATTCGTCGTCGCTGTATTATCTACCGTAAACGATGAGTAATCTCCGGGATTGGCGTTTTGAACAAATCGCGATCCAAATCTAAACATGAGGGGGTTGCCAATTTAGCCAAAGACTCACAAGGACGGTAACGACAAGCCAAGTATATTAATTTCCTCCTTATTAGTTCTCTCCCACGCCACGATGGAAGCGGATCGGTCCACATTAATCCGTCGAGGTTTTAGGAGATTCTCCGGCAGGGAACCATTAGCCATATGTTTCACAGCTATGCCTGTTCGAGCCATCATACTCACCTGAAAATGAAAAGAATTATGTATTATATACCGTATAGAGAGAGAGAAGAAACAATAAGCCTACCGCGTTCTCCTCCTCACTCCATTCTCGACTGCCAACAAAGAAATGATATGCCAATTTTTGGGCCTTCATCACCCAGGCCAACAGCGTTGCTTCGGATATTTTTGTACCGGTAGGTTCAATGTATTCCACGTAGTAATCTGGAAAAAAGAAAAAAAATTGGATCGTGGGAAGGAGGACTGTAGAAGCGACGAGCCTTTAGTGGTTCCGCCACCTTCAAACCTCAACAACGGCTCAAAAATGCCCAGTTTTCCTAACGTGTTTGGTACCATCGTACTCGCCAGAAAATTCTCTACAGAACTACCGTAGCAGATTTTCTTTTTTTCCTGGTTCCTATCTGCAAGAGTTCCCGCGCCGTTTCAGCAATTCAAACGATGGCGGCCGCTAAGATTCAAACGTTCGCCACAAATCGACATCGTGCACTTTTAGCGAACATTTTCATATTGCCAGATTCCTCAGAAAATTCTCTACAAAATTACAGTGGCCGATTTTCAGAAATTTTCGTTTTTGGCCTAAATTGAGCCGGGTTTTAACCGCTTCTTTCCATATGGAAAATGTAAAACCTACTGTAGACGATCTTGACAATAAATGCCGATATAACTGAATGTGTTGATCCTCTCGGATAGTAGATATAGTAAGCCAGCAGCGTTTTTCCCGGCTGCCCACGAAGTCGGAGTTTTGGTGGCCATTGTCCGAGGCTCAAATTCCCGTGATCGTAGATAAAATGATGACTCAAATAGCGGGCCATATCCTCTGTTACTACCAGTTTATCCTTCCGTTTTGTTGTATTTGTTCTAAAATTTCAATATTTCTTCTCTTTCAAGAGGTAAAATAACTCACACACTGGACAGGGCCGTATAATTTGTAGAAAATGGAATGTTCGCCGTTGTCTTTCCCTTTTCTCGTTTATTTCTCAACATTTTGTCAAAAAGACCTGATACACGGAAAATTCTTGTCGGCTCTCTGATCTCTTTATCTGAAAATAAAAATGAAGTTGGTATATTCCTATGTGAAAAAAGAGAGAGCTCAACTTTTCGAATTTCTTCACGAATATTTATCATTTACGGCTGAATGAAAATCCCACTGCTCAAAGAAAATATCAATTTCCTTACTTTCCTTTATCCAGGTTGATCGAAAGGCCCGTGATTTCCGAATTTTCGAAAGTTTTTCTTCTACTGCTCAACAGAGAATCTCAACCATATAGATATATTTGAAAGCCAATAAAGCAATGGTTTTCAAGGAGCTTCGCGCGGGGCGCGAAAATATTTCAGATCCATAGGTGGCTATTTTGATTCCGGATTCGGATAGCCGCATGCATTGTCAAATGGCGTAATAGGTTGAGGTTGGAGCATCGCGGGTTCGATCCCCACCGAAGGCGAAACAATTTCGCTTTTTCCCTAATAATCAATAATCAAAATGGATATACGGTATCAATAATAAGTGCGCCCCGCTGAGAAAATTAGACAAAAACTCACATTTAGGAGGTTCGAGTATTTCAGGATTAGGATAAGTATACTCCTTGCTCCCAGTATCGGAGAATCGTGCCAGTCTACGGAATAAGGCCTGATAGTAGGCTCTAAAAGAGAAAATCACAGAAAATTTGAGGCTACTTACTTATAAAAATCGCCTGTTATTAGCCACTCCGAGCTAAATTTTTTAAACTGGAAAGATTGGTCATTAACTCGAACATTTGAAGCAAGAAAGGACCTTAGTGTGCTGAAAAGGGGGATGTTACTTTTTGGCAGTACTTCCTAGTGTTTCGTGTCTGGACCGCCTTCCAATTGAAGTAATACGGTAGCCGGAGCGATAAAAGGAGATCTACCTCGGCGTGCAGCGTTCCGTATGGAATGTGCAAGGCCCTTTTTTGCCTTCGGATTCCGTCATTCTTGAAATTGTCTCGTGATCATATTTATAGTAGAAGAAGAGGGAGACGGCCGAATCCGGAGCGACAGAATGCGGCTCGTTGATGTGAAGACATTGCAATCCGCCCATCATAACGGCACGAAGTTCCATCTTATTCATAGCCAGCTTTCTGAAAAGTTTTTCGATTCCGGAACTCGAGTTTCGCATATCAGACCGGGAATTTGACCTCAACTTGGTTTGGCGTGGCGACGCTCTAAAGCCGAATGGCCGCGCTCTATCGGCTATTGTAACAGCGCGGCGGAAAAATGGTCTCGTCGCGCCAAAAAAGTGTAACTTTTAAAAAAGCGAGTCAGTAGTCTTGTTCAGAATTTTCCGCTCTATTAAATAGTATCAATATCTTCCCGGGAAATAATTTTCCGATGCCAGCAAATTCCAAAAACCCGCGCCATATCATTTCTGACCATAGGGCCGGCTAGAAACTTCTTCTTTTTCTCATTAAAACTTAGAAAAATATACCGTTTTGTATATTAAAAAGAGGAGAAATAGATGGCTTACTTCATATAGAGGGAGCAGTCGAAATTATCCGACATTATGACCAAAGAACTGCGATTTGTCTCATAGTGATAGCTGCGCGGCTTTGCCCTGATCTGTAACAATTTCTGGATTCTCACAACGAAAAGAAGGGATACCGTAGGACCGGGATACGTGATCTCATAGAGTGAATAAGTGACGAAGGAGAGAAGCCCAACCAGGAGGAAGAGAACTACGAACGAGAAGATGTAACACTCCGGGGAGTAGCCCGACCCGCTGCGGTGCTTCCTGTACTGGTCGTGGTCCTTGTAGCGTTTGTGCTTATCTTCCGCGCTGTATCCTGGAATTAAAAAGTAAGAATGGTAAAAATAAAAGGAAACTGACCTTTGGAACTCTCTTTACTGACTGGGTAGCCGTGCTGGTCGCGGTGATGGCGGGGATAGCCAGGGTAGGGATAAGGGGAAGCACCTGGAATATCCTCAATAATAGGAGAAAAGGAGACTGACTGGTTTTCCTCCCCGACTTTGGAGTTCCCAGAGAGGTCGGAGTTTGGGAACTGCTCCGCCTCGACGTACTTCGGTCAGCAGATTTCGGGGAGGGAGTGAACGACGAGCCGGTGGTCGACGACTTCTTCTTGCCGGGATTCGGCTTCCCTCGGATTCGGTTCTTCTTCTTCTTCGTGAGTAGGACTTGTTGGTCGGCGCGTTTTGGTTTTTCTGAAAGACGGAAAAGTAAACTAGAATTGGGTGGAAAGTCACCTTTAGCCATGGTGACAGCAAAAAACGGGAATGGAAACTGTTGGGGGGAAGGACTGTAAATAGGGTTTTGACTGGATTTGACGACAAGGAACCTGTCCTTTCCAGAAAATGGGCAGTAACTTTCCAACCAAATTGTTTTACCGGGAGATATTCACATCATTGGATAGAGCAGAAAATTCTCTACAAAGGTGCCAGTGTGGAAATTAGAAAAATGGATTTCTTTAAACCCTAAATAGGCGGGAATTCCTCCGCCACAGTGGGAATTATTACGGCGGCACTCTTACGACTTCCAAGTCGATTAGAGGAGCAAAAAAGCTTCGTATTCTGGCAGAGGAAAACATCATCTAGGGTAAAACACTGCAGGGAACATGATCTGGGTAAAAAAATTTGAAAAACGAAAGTTTTTTATACAAAATTTGCTAGAATTCTCTAGAGTATGCCTTCCCGAGTCCAAATTCTCAATTTATTTGAAAAACGGCCTTCTCTTTAAAAACTGTTCTCTACTCCCGGCTTATTTCCAACTATACGACTCGTAAATCATTTCTTTTTGTGATAATTTGGAACAATGCTGATAAGCTGAGCTCTCTATACAACTGGCGGGGACTGGGGGCGCCGTTCCATCTTCACTTATCTGCTCTTTTGTCCCCGCCTAGACAAAGGCTCAAAATGTTTTAAAAGAACCAGCGGAACACAGATTTCACAGTGTTCTTCCCTTCCTATCCTTTTCACCTTTCTTCTTCCCAAAAAATTCAAATTTTCAGTCCCTACTCTAACTTGTCAGTTCATCATGAAGTCTGCCGCCTTCCTCGCCCTTGTGGCCATTACCGTAGGAGGGAAATTACCTGGTAAAATATAATTTTAAATTTAAAACCGTTCATTCCAGCCAAGGGAGGTGAAAATCTATCCGGAGCGGCTCTGGTAGACTTTGTCAATAGCCGTCAAGCCTATTTCAAGGTATCCCCCCTTCCCGGTTAAAATTCAAAGACGATTCCAGGCAAAAAATTACGACTTTACTCATAAAAGAGCAATGGATAGGAAGTTCATCCAGCCGCGTACCGAGACCCCCATCGCCAAGGAGATTCCCCAAATTAAGGACGACGACATCCCGGAGAGCTTCGACGCCAGGGAACACTGGTACTATTGCCCGTCGATTGGAGCCATCAGGGATCAGGCACAGTGCGGTACGTTAAAACAATTAAAAATAGAAATAAGACGATTTTCAGCCTCTTGCTGGGCTCACGGAGCAGCCGAAATCATCTCCGACAGGATTTGTATCACCTCGTTGGGAGAGAAGCAGCCAGTGATCTCCGTGGAGGACATTCTCTCCTGTTGCCAGGCATGGGACAGCGAATGTGGAGGATGCGATGGCGGATATCCAGACAGAGCCCTGAACTTCTACAATGCCAAGGGAGTCGTCAGCGGAGGAGGCTTCGAGTCCAAGGTCGGCTGCCTGCCCTACGCCTTCAGCCCTTGCGGACATCACAACGGAATGTACTATGGAAAGTGCCCATCGGAAGTCGATACTCCATCTTGCGACTTGTCTTGTGAGGCTAATTTCACAGCTGAATACGAAGATGACAAGCATTATGGTAGAAAATCTAAAAAAAAAAATTAAAAAAAAATATTTACAGGACAGCCCGGCTATAGAATTTGGTCTGCGAATGTTGTCGCCTCGCTGCAAAAGGAGCTAATGACAAATGGCCCCGTTATGGACTGCTTTGATATGTATTCAGATCTATGGAATTATGCAAGCGGCATTTATGTGGTATGTTATCAAAAAGAAATGCAAATAATTGGTTTTTAGCACACAGCCGGCTATTATGTTGGTGGACATTGTGTAAAAATTGTTGGCTGGGGTAGGTTTTCGTCTAAAATGAGAAAATAACAACAAAATTATAGGAGTCGAAAATGGAACGCCGTATTGGACAGTTGCAAACAGTTGGAACAGCGATTGGGGAGAGAACGGTTTGTTGTAAAATAACAGCAGAGTAAAAATACAATTTCCAGGTTATTTCCGTGTTCTCCGTGGTGTGAATGAAGTCTCGTTCGAAGAATTCCTCTACGCCTCGATTCCAAAGTAAATATGATCTGTTTTTGTATATATTGCAAATGTAAATACGAAAATAAACAATTGTACACTTACTCTGATCTTATTTTTTGCTATAGAAGATGTAGCCAGTTGTCCGCCTTGAAATAACATGAAAATTGGATGAAAAGCTATCTCGCAACATCTGAAACAATTGAAAGAACAACAAGTTTGAGAATTTCCCAAGTTCAGAAGCCAGTTTGGCGTTTCTCAAAAAAGTTTTCCAACTTTTATTGCTCACGCTATCCCGCCTATTCTTCTCTTCTTTCACTTGCTTCATGTCGTTTCTACTCTTTCTCTCCACTTTTTCTACATCAAATATTATTTCCAGGTAGTATGGCGCTAAGAAAAGCCGTAGAAGTAGTAATAGATCCAAAATTATTTCCACTAGTGCTCTACAAGAGAATACTTCGTTTACATTATGGACTTCCTCCTCAAGTAAGATTTATGGGCGATCAGTATGTGAAAGCAGAATTTCGCTCACATAAAGAAGTTACAAATCAACAACATTTGAATGGATTTTTTAAAGAATGGATGAATTATACAACCGTTTTATCAAAGCAAGTAAGTTTCTATTTTTTTGTGTTTACTTCTTTTTCAATTATTTTCATAGTAGCTTAATATTTTCAGCTTTCAAACAAAGGAATAGCAAAGAAAACATTAGGAAAGAATCTTGACTCCTTAGATACGTTTACGGAAGAGCAGCTACGACAATTGTACGAGTTAAAAGTAGAAGCCGACACTGCCACAAGCAAAATAATTCCATAGTCAGTATTTTATATTATTTTTCATTGCTATATATGTATTTGCAGAGTATAAAGAGTCTATTTCTAATATCATCTTCTTTTGTTGAATTTTAAAATGAGAAACTTGACAACATTAACAAATAAGAAAGACAAGAAAATACAGAGCTTTTTGATGTTGATTTTATTTAGTGTTAGTAGGCTTGCGAGCGTTGGGATCAGGACTCTTGGCCTCCAAAACCGCCATCTGCTTCTGCAGGAGCTCTTTCTGCCGCGTAGACAGCCCATCCCGCTCCAGCATCGGCTTCAAGGTCGTGAACCAAATGTCCAGCTTGGCGGAGACGTGCATCACTGATCCACTATTTCCTTCAGCTCCACAATAGTTCGGTGCAGAGAAGAGAGTGACCAGCCGATTGCCGAAATGCCACTGGTGGCCTTTGACCATGACTTCATGCGCCCGGCAGACGAAGTCGATCTCCAAGACGGAGCACATCTTACTGATGGAGGATTCATCGAACATTACCGAGCACGCACGATTCGAATTGTACTGGAATCCGCCACTTCCACAGGGATCGTTCGTAGGATCAGACCACATCAAGTCAACAGCGATGCCCTCATCACAGGCTCTTGGATTCTTCGGCTTTTGCAGCTCACGCAGCTTGGTCCAGCTCGTGGCGCTCGGTGAAATGCCTCCATGCCTAAAATTTGAACTGTTTTTAAATTAAAAATACAATTACATGCAGAGGATGCGCTCGCTGATGGCCGCGCAGAGAGGCAGCTCATTGAAGACGGAGTTGAACTTCTTCCAGACGAGGGGCGATCTCTTACGGCGAAGTTCTTCATAGAAGCCGTAGATGCGATTCATCTTGGAGCATTCGTGATTCCCGCGGAGGAGATAGATCCGCTCGGGGTGGAGGATCTTGTAGCAGAGGAGGAGGGTCATCACCTCGAGGGACTTCTTACCACGATCCACATAATCGCCGAGGAAGAGCAGCTTATTCTGAGGGGGGAAGCCCACCACCGAAAACCACCTAGAATATTTTTTACTAAAAAAATAAATAAAGAAAATGACTTGATGAGATCATTCAGCTGGCCGTGGATATCACCGAACACAATGAGAGGCGCCTTGATTTCCAGGAGAGCCGTCTCCGGGGCGAGTACTTCAGTTGCCGACTGCAGAATCACATCCAGCTCGTCGTCACCGATGCCGCACATGTGTTTCTGCTGGAGGATGCGGTTGATGACACGGTTGCAGAGGAATTTCAATTCGGCTGCCGGCTTATACAGTTGGCTAGTATGGAGCAAAATCTCTGCCGTCATTCTGCTACTACGGAAGAAAGTTGTATGAATGGGAAATGGGGTTTACCGTTTATTTTTAGCAAAATATTACCAGTAAAGACGTCAGATTACTGTAATCTACAGGTGGGAATTCAAAAGAAAAAAGGAAAAAGCTTTTCTTCTGACGGGGATCGAACCAGTGACCATCTACTGCTGGCGCGCGCCCCAACCAACTGCGCCGTTTGACGGGTTTCAGAAATTTCTTAATTTAGCTCAAAAAGACCATAAACCCTTCCAATAGGAAAATTCTCGGCGACTTCCCCTTTTTCAGCTGAAAAATTCAATTGTTTCGAACCTTCTAACCTATTCAGCCGTTATTTTTCTTCTTCTTCCTCCGCTCCCCTAGGAATTCGCCCGATTCCCAGAGAGCAATTGGGGGGCTGTTTTTGTAGCCCCGATTTGACCTCAAAGTTCTCTCAAAATATCCACGAGATGTCTGCTCTATTTAGAGGACAAATGAGGCCAGTTAGTATTTATCCCCGTTCAGACAAAGTGACGGAGAGGGAAAGAACAAGATAAAGGCAAAACACGTGGGATATTCTCCCTACACATATATTTCTCTCAATTGGACGGTGACTAGGCAGCAACAGCAGCAGGCAGGTGACAATCCGGAGGGGGGCCGTGTCATTTTTCTCCCACCCCGGCTGGGAACCAATTTTACTCTACCCAGCAAGCTGAGCAATTCATTTTTTATGTATATTCTTTGCATCATCTCTACGTCGGGCGGCAGTGCAGAAATGGTCATTAGCTAGGCGGGGTATGACCGGCAGGGTGCAGTAGCTGCACCCGTAGAATCTCGGCAGCGCGCGAGTTAGGAACATTGAATACAGGTCGTCGAGCTGCCGAGATTTTACAGGTGCACGCGCCGCCGAGACCAAGAACTGGTCCTGCTCATTTTCTTCCATTTTTTTGCGTTTTTCCAATCTTCTTATTTTTAACATCCTATACAGTAGAGAACAATTTTAACCCCAACAGTCCTTTTCTGGCTGCGAAAATACAGTAAAAAGTCAAAAGATCCCCTCTAGACTAGAACACTGCCGGCTCTCTGGCTAATTTAAAAATCAGGGAAGTTCCTAATCTCACCTCAGCCGAGCCAGTCACCATCCTAATTGAGTTCCAAACGGCTTTGCTCAATTATCTCCTCCTCCTCTTCCTCTGCCGGATACTTTCATAAGGAGTCTTTGTCTCCGCTTTTCTCTTCCCCAAGACACTTCCAAAAGACCTTCAATTTGGCTCTCCGTCGTAGTGGAAGCAATGCGGACACAACGAGAGGAGAGGTGGTGGTTCACTCTCTCTCTCGTTCCGCTTATGCATTGCAATTGCATATGCACCGCCGCATGTTTGGACCACCTCCTTCATGGAGCCCCCGCTTATTCTCACCGCCAGTGTTCGTTTCCGGATTTAGCCGGCCAATTCACTCTTTTGACCTCTCTGTCCCCTTTTAGCTCCAAAAAAAGTCGAAAAAATGTCTCCATAGTGCAAATCTCCATAAGCACAAGGCCTATGAAGAGATCAAGCTGGAATTTCACTCTACCCAAATTTTTGAAGACACCGTCAAAGTGACGGAATCCCTTCGAAATTCGGGGGCGAAAGAAGGGAGCGCGCTCCTCACCTATATAGTGACTAGCCCGCTGGCTGCCGAGATTTTACGGGTGCGCGCGCATTTCGGGCTCTGACCTCTTTGATCACTTTTTTTGCTTATTTCTTCCTTATTTTTGAATTATTCTTTTAATTGGATACTGTAGAGGAATTCCCGTTGAATTGAGCGTCCTCTTCCTGTTCCAGGTGACGCCCTCCACTAAATGAGCAGCAAATTGGGTCATCTCTCCCCAGAGAGACGGCTATTTCTCCTGGTTTGTACTAACCCCCGTCTTCGAGTGTTCAAGTTGATTCAATTCCTTGATATTTTTCCCCTTCCTCTATTAAGAATTCCATCTTGTTTTCAGCTGAAATTATAGGGGAGCGGAGGGATTCTGGGACAAAAACAACTAGAAATCTTGGAGGCTAGGGAAGGAGAGCAAATTAATCAACAGGGGGCAATTGTAGCGGGAAGTTAAAGGGGATAAGGAGTGAAATTGACTGAGTAGGTTGTAGGATACTCAGGAAAGGAATACTTAAGAAAAGCGGCCTTTTTTTTCAATTTGACCACCAGGGAGTATGGTCTTCCAGCTTTTTTGGACAATAACTCTCCAACAGAATCAAATTTCTGGAAGATTTTTATACCATCAGAAAGAGTAGAAAATTCTGAACAAGGTTACTGTAACTCTTTTTTTGAAAATAAGACGTTTTTAGCCACAAATAGCCTAGAGTTCCCCCGCCGCAGTAATAATCCTAACGGCGGCGCCCTTATGACTTCCATGTTCATTTGAATATCAAAAACTTTTTGTATCTGGGCGGTGAGCAAGGTCAGAAAATTATGCTAAACAAGATCTGGACAAAAGATTTTAAAAAGCAGACATTTTGCACCAACGCTGACCAGAATTGTCTAATGATAATGGTCTACCGACTTCTTTGCTTAATTACTCCACTAAAAATATAATTTATGCAATGTTTTTGATATTGCCCGGTTTTCCAGAAAATTCTCTACAAAACTACTGGCTCCAATTTTTAGAAATTAGACATTTCAAACTCAAATAGCCAAGTTTTTCCCTTGCGGCGGCAGCTGTTGCAATCTTCATTTTTCTTTGAAATAACACCTGTTTTTAACTCCCCCCATTATTCCTCCCCCTTGCCCGAAAGGCTCACAAACATTGCTCATCATAAAATCTCCTTGGCGACGCTCGAATTCACCTGTAATTATGAGCTATTATGCCCCGCGCCGGCGCCTCAAAACAGCTCGCTTTCCGCCCAGTAAAAAAGATTTTCCCCCAGGCTTTATTAGTATTCCGTTTCATGTTTTCGGCTTTTTTGAATTCTCGGGGGTTAATTCTTTGTTAACACGAAAAAGTACGAGCCTCTAATTAACAAGGAGAGAGGGGGCTGAGATTTGAGACGACCCCTGGGCATGAAATGCCCCGAGTGTCAGAATACATGGCTCTGCCCCCTACCCCACTTTATAACAGGGAAAAGGGGCTCCTCCTCGAGATTAACCTCTCTTTTTGCCACCTATATATTACGCTCCCTCTTTCTCAATCACCCACCCCAACTGCCAAGATCTTCTTCTTCGCGTGAGAATCCTCCCCGTGCCCTCCAATCCCGTCTCTCTCTGCTCATGAATTATCCCTTCCTCCCGGCTGTCGCCTCAAGGCTTCATTTCATGGCCTATTCGTCCTTTTCTCCTCTTCCAATCTGCTCCAATTCCTCCTTTTTTATTGACACATCTTCTTCTTATTTTCCTCCTTTTTAGAATGCGATTACTCTTCCTCTACCTGCTCCTCCCCGCGACAGTAACAGCAGCCGATGAATATCCCTGGACCTATGACAACGACGTCATGGGAGGTAAGATCGGGGGGAATTTTTCATGATAGCCATGAAATGAGACTGAATATTTGAGTGGAAATGTACCTAAAATGGATCAGGGGAAGGAAAGCTGCTGCGATTTGTAACATGGCGGTTCGGAGCGGAATTTCCTGATATTTTGCAGAATTTCTATAGAAATTTTACTCAAAAGATCAAGGACTATCGTGTTTTGTCCTTGAGAAATGAGAGGACTCAAGTTTTAGCCATATTTTGGAATAACAAACGCTGGACCTTGATTATCGAGTCTTGGCCAGCCATAACTATCTTCGGGACGGAGAAATAATCATTTGGTACCGAAAAAGACCGAAATTCTGGGTTTTGAAGGGCCTAAATCGCTTTTATCTCTACGCCAACTGATCCAATTTCCTCAGTCAAAAAATAAAAGGTGCTTATTACACCGAGATCTATCGATGGACACTAATATCTAAGGCCTACAATGTTATCTAATTTTCACTTCAAAAAGTTTTCTTATAAGCATCAAGTAATAGGACTTCAGCTGGTTTAAAACCACTGTAAAGTCTTAAAAAGCAAAGTAGTAAGCAGTTAAAGTGGAATGGCTTGGAATAGATTAGGATAAGAGACCGAAATGGGCCCCTCCCGTAAATTAGCCTGGGAGAAACAATTTGATTGGCCCCTTCCCTTCTTTTCGAGAGGAAATTCTGCCAATCTGCCCCCACCCCTTGTCTAACTGGTTCCCCCTCTGGTCGCGTTCTTCCTCAAGGGTGGGAGAGGATGAGGAGGACGGGGGGATCTGGTCGGGCGGCGGGGTCTAACAAGGATTCCTCGAGAAGGAGAGAAAACCAGAAATTGGACTCCCTCCCCTCTTAAAAAGAGACTATAGAGAGAGAGAGAATATAAACAATTTAATAATAGAAGAATACAAATAAAATTGCTTATTACGGTGGGATGGAGTAATTCTGGCAGACCCGTTATCGCCGTGTTCCGTCCTCGAAGAAGACTCCTCCGTCCAGGGCACAGTATTTTGGACAGATACCGCGTTCTCCCTGGGGACCGGGCATTCCGACGGCTCCCGGCTCTCCCTGGGGGCCGCTGGGGCCGGGCGCCCCCGGGGCTCCGGGAGGTCCGGGAGGACCAACCTGACCCGGCTGGCCGTCTCTTCCTGGCTGACCATCGGATCCCGGCAAACCGGCAGATCCTGAAGGGATTGTTTAGCTGGGGGCACAGGGGGCGAATCTTACCAACGTCTCCAGGAGTTCCTGGGTCTCCGGGAATGGCAGGGGAACTGGGGGCCGGCCGTCCTGGCTCTCCCTTTTCTCCGTCGTTTCCAGGGGTTCCAGGGGGTCCGGTGGGGCCGTTAGGACCAGGAGGACCGGGGGTACCGGGGGCACCAGGCCTTCCGGGATTGCCAGCTCGGCCGGGATTTCCAGGACTTCCTAAAAATTGACTTATTCTCGCTCTAATTTGAATAGTTCCCGCCATTTTCAAATTCCCAACTTACCGGCAGGTCCTTGGGGTCCAGGAGTTCCAGGAGGACAGGGAGAACACGGGGGAATATCCAGCTAAAAGTTGATATTTTCTATTTTTTTTCTCTATTTTCGTGGTAGGACCCAAAAAGATCAAAATAACCCACTTCCTCGCAAACAATAGGAGGTCGTCCAGGTGTTCCTGGCCTTCCGGGGGCACCGGGGATTCCAGGCTTTCCATTCTTTCCGGGCAAGCCGGGGCGTCCCGGATGGCCGGGCTT
Organism: Oscheius dolichura; assembly: GCA_932521035.1. Classification (NCBI taxonomy): domain Eukaryota; kingdom Metazoa; phylum Nematoda; class Chromadorea; order Rhabditida; family Rhabditidae; genus Oscheius; species Oscheius dolichura. The sequence goes on along the minus strand of OW051494.1, from coordinate 160,004 downwards.
ACAGCAACCGGCGCAACCGACTGCCTGACGTTTAACACGATCCGTCGCGTTTCTGACGAATCCACTAAATGGAGAGGGCCGCTTGTGCCCGATTTCTCCCATAATATCCCGAGCTGAGTCCTTAAAATCACTATTAGGGGGATCCTGGAGCTCTTTACTTTACAAAACTGTAGATCTCTCTTAGTCTGATGTTGAATTCCGTCTACAAAACTGTATACAATAGGCATGGAGATACAGAGGGAGACGATGGCCACGATGGAAAAGGTGACAGCGGCATACGTCACCGCTTTATAGGCCCTCTCGCGAGGGTCTTCCATTATCCCTAAAAATTCGTTTTTTTCTGGGTTGAATAGCCTAGAAATATAGAGAAATAGCCCGTTTTCCATTTGAGTTCCCGCGCCTGCACCCGTAAAATCTCGGCAGCGCGCGGGATTGGGATTCAGCGGTGCGGAATATAAGGAACGGGGAGCTGCCGAGATTCTACGGGTGCGGGCGCATCGGGGAAAGCGGGGTAGTAGAGGATGAATAAGAGGATTAAACTGATTAGAAATAGGCCAAAGGAGGTTAAAAAATGACTTCTAGAGGAATTAGAGAGTTAATTGCCCCCTATGCCCCTGGATGGCAACGAGAAGTTGTCTGTCGCAATGACGCAGTGACGAGATATGGGCGGCTAGGATGGCGGCGGACCGGACTGCCTTTTATAATGTATCCGACGGCCGCCGTCGCGGAACGACCGACGGAATTTCTTCGTCTTCCCCCTCTAAGAAAGCACTGCCGCCGGAGGTCAAAAAGGACTTAGCCGATCGGAGATGAGCATGGGATAAGTATTGTTAACATGAGGGGGCCGCTTTAATCCTTGGGCGAGAGGATAACAAGCTATAAAAATTGTTTATTACATAAAATAATCAAGATATGAGTATTCACTTTACACTTTCTGTGATGATGGATCATCTTCGGCGATTTTTGTTCCAGAACCTCGGGTTTCTGCTACGCGATGTCATGCCACTTGACCTTCCGTACGATTTCTCACATAACGTGTCATTTAGAAAAAAATAAAGAAGATTCGAAATGTTTCTGTAGAGTATAAACGTTCTGGGTGGTCACGCTATTTATTGGAAAATAAGTACTTTGGAAGTCCACGGAAGACATCACCTAGGAATATTACTGCATGTCTACGATTTTAAAATTAAAAAAAGTACATATAGATGTATAAAAATAGTTTTCAGGGCCTAATTTTTGGGGACTTATGCTAGGAAAGGATAGCGAGATGTGCACAAAGGGAAAGCTTCAATCTCCTATAGATATCCGCCCCGACAGGCTGCTCTTCGATCCCAATGCCAAGCCGATACATATCGATAGGAATAGCGTAATTTGCAATTCAAAATAACTTCAAAAATATTATTCCAGGTAATGTCAGAGCTAGTAAATACTGGGCAGATGGCTAGAATACGAATTGGTAATTCGCATCGTGTTCCTAGTGTAAATTTAACTGGCGGACCTGTACAATATAGATATAGGTAAATAATTTAACTTTAAAATAATTCTCTCTTTAGAATTCAAAGAATTGACATTCATTTTGGTAGAGAACAACAAAATGGCAGCGAGCATACAATTGATGGCCGGAGATTTCCTATGGAAGTAAGAGATAGAAATAAATAATTTAAAAAAATAATAATTTCAGCTGCAAATGCTTGCCTTCAACACAGACCTTTATAGCAATTTTAGTATAGCCAGTAAATCACCGAGAGGCCTTGTAGGTTTATGTATTTTAGTCGATGTAAGTTGATCCGTACTCAAAGTCTAATCTCTTTCAGTTTGGTATGGAAACAAACGACGAGCTTCTAAAATTAACCATAGCCACTGCAAGTGTCCTTTATAAAGGTATAAAAATAAAAGGGAAATGTAAAAATACTTTTTAGAAAAACGCGTGGAGTTGGCTGATCTTCGTCCGTGGAAATTGCTACCTTCAACACGTGACTATATAACATATGAAGGATCATTGACATCTCCTGGTTGCCATGAAACTGTTACCTGGATAATTGTAAACCAACCCATACACATTTCTGCCGATCATGTAAGCGCAAAAAATTATACAGTTCAAAAGGATTTAGTGGAGAGAATGGGGAAAGCTGCAGCAAACTACGGAAGCACCCAAGAAAGGCGATGAACCAAAATTTGTGGCGCCGAATATACGGATGGCGCAAGAGCTACATGCAAGGCTTTTACGAACAAATATTCAGATAAAAATAAAGGTAGACTTATAAAAGAAGCAAAGACATTTGCCTTTCAGTCAAAGCAACAATGCCGCAATGTCGTCTCCAAATACGAATATCGACTAAATTCACATCTTGTCCATTCGCACAATGTTACGCATCATCATAGAAAAAGACATCATCATGCTCTCCAAGATTATGAGTTTTGGTGAACAGCTCAAATTACGGCGTACTTCTTTCAGCTCATATATTGATACCGGTTGCAAATTTTAAAAGACGGTGCATAAATAAATATTGTCGATAAGTACCTAGGATTATTTCGAAAATGTTATTGCTGCCAAGTATATACAACTACACAAACACTTACACATATTTATCTTTACTACTGATCGTCTAACTAATGGTGTACCTCTCTCTCGGCTTCATAGCCAACTCCAGGAACGTACTGCTCCGATTTGTTGTGGAACAGAGAATGGTTTCCGTCTCCCCAAGGGAAAGGCTAAAAAATTTGTTAATAAAATAAAGTTTACAAGAGATTACCTTGTTTCTAACATTTAAGAACGGGTACTCAACGTATTCGGGACGAGCGTGACTCATGTGCTTCTTGTGGTCGCTGAAGGCGGCATACATCGTCATCAGGAGGCATGGAATGCTGGCGATGTAGAAGATTTTACGCCAAGTTTCCTTTGTATCTGAAAAACAATAATTTTCAAATGAAATGTGAAAATAAAATTGAATTACTGCTGCCAAATAATATCTTACATCTAGTTCATAAAATTGAATACTTTCCTTCAAATTTCTATGAATGTAATACGCTAAACAAACAATATAGAAAATAACACTTACTCTCTGCATGCTTCAACGACTTGGTCAGTGATTCCTTGAATCCGTCGACATTGTGGCTTCCATAGAAGCCTCCAGAAGAGTTTCTCTGGAAACTCTTTACAACAGAACGAGAAGCGGGTGCCAAACGAGATAGTCCTGCCATCTGAAAAAAAAACATGTATAATCAAGTTAATCTATATCAGCAAAGAGTTTAGAAGCAAGAGAATATAGATATCGATTTGTAAAACAAGAAAGCAGCATTGAATTAGATAAGAAACTGTTGAAGTAGCGAGTATTCACAAAAAAATAAGTTCCGTTTGTTGTTCTATTGTTCAAGCTCGTAATTTTACATTTATCTGCTTTCCATTGTCGCGTTCTATAAGAACACCTTCCAGTGAATATTACTGCAACATAAAAATAACAAAAAGAATACAGCAAGACAAACAACTAGTAAAACAAAAAACAGCACGTCTCAACTCAGCTGAGTTTGTTCCTCATTCGCCCGTTGTCGTGCCGAGACCAATTGTATGCGACCTTTAGAAATCCAAACAAATGTTTCTTTTCTATTCACTAGTTTCTGTTGTCAACGTTGCTTTTCAACAGTTTTTCACTAATAAAATCAGTCAAACAAAATAATACCTGCTATTGATTGAAAACAGGATGGAGTGGACGTAAAAAGAGCAAGAAATAACGCTACGAAGTGTAATTTATCAGCAGAACAAGAAGAAGAAACAAATACAAGTCGATGTATAGAAATCTAACATTTTTTATTGACAAATAAGTTGTCAAACGTTATGTATTTGAACTGGAGAGAATGGTAAAAGTTATAATGCATTGAAATAAGATAAAAAAGCAACAAACGATTGCAAGTTATCAAAATAACACCAGAAATCAGTACAACTTCCAAAAACACTTCTCAATCGGCGAAACAGAGTTCTGTAATGTTCAGGCTAATCAAACATTGAATATCGATTTTTGCTTCTTTTATAATACCGTGTTTCTATGTTTTCAGACTCTTCAAAGATATTCCAACTCCCATATCGCCGTGAAATCTTCAATCTCATAAAAGACAGCTGGCAAAACAGTTAGTCCAGCTGGATGCTCGTTATTTTCTCTCCGATTACGATCTGCAGTCGCTCTATTCAAGGCTACAGTATATCTTTTTTCTCCTTTTCTCTCTACTTCTCCCTAGCTCTATTTTGAATAATTCATTCGTCGATCCCTAACCGCATCAACGCCAGTCGGGTGCTGATACACACTGCTCTTGGGAGCCAGCTTCCGCGGGGCGAAAAGTGGCCCACAAATCAAACGGAGGAGCACATTTAACGAGCTCCTCCATGGGGGGAATACGGTAGTCGCCACGTTTCACACACTCTCTCTTCTCATCCTGCTAATTGTTTGAATTTGTCGACAGAGAACTGCAAATTGATTTATAGCTGGGAGGCATATTGTTGGGTGCAAAAATGTTACAAAAAATAATAGAAAGTAATAAATTACACTCTGTAATCCATCTTCCATTATTTTTACTGTCATGTACACCAAAAATCAGACAGCTTTGAAACAAATCCATTATTTATGTAGAGTAGAATGTGGTTGAGCTAGAAACGGAGGTTGTAGAGTTCTATAAGCAAAAATTTCGATTCTAGAGTTGCCGTCTCGGTTTTTGGATACTTCTTAGCTCCTGCTGTGATTCATTCGGACCTTCTGCTCCAGGAGAAGGCTTGTAATGAGAAGAAATTGAGAGGGCAATCATTTCTGACTACTTTGCCCTATCCATTTCTGTTCCTCTTGTTCCCTTCCCTTTTTCCTGTCTATTTCCAATATGTTCGTCCCCCCTTTTCCCAATTTGTTGAGAGCATAAGTGACAAGAAGGCAGGTCAGCCACGGCGGTGGTGGCGGCGCCACGGCGGACATATTTCAATGTGTCCGTCGTCGTCGTTCTGCAAAAATACGATACTGAAGGGTTGACGGGGAAATAGTGAGTTGAAATGAGAGGGGGCAGGGCATTTTTGAACCGGGGAGAAGAGGGGTTACAGTAGTCTGTAGGGGGAGACACGGCTGACCAGCAGAAGAATGACTCCGACCGGGGTGATAAATGCCCGGCTGGACACCTCCCACGACGGATTTATGTGTGATCAGAAACTTTAAAAGTTCGATAGCGACCCGGGAAATTCAAAAAATCCTTCGAAAAGGCTAAAAATTGGAGGAAAAGGCCGTTTTTAACGAGAGAATGGCCCTTGAACCGGAAGGAAAGGTCCCACCACGAAAAAGCCGCCACTTTTACATAAAATGGATTAAGGAGGAAATATGTATGTATGCATGGTTCAATTATCCCCTAAAGTTGTAATAAATTATCCATTCCTGATCCCCCTGCCTGCCCCCCAAGACGCAATGCATGCCATGAGCCTTGCCTGATGGATGCTACCGTATACTGCAACCAATCCAGGTTGCGGCGCAATTAGACGACAAAATGGCAGTTAGGGAGGAGAGAATGAACCAATAATGGGGTGAAAAGGGAGTAGGCAGGGGAGCACAGAGGAGAGGTAGGGGACATCAGGAGAAATGTTGCAACCACCGCGGCGGGGAAACTCTTGCCTATGTGGCACTAAAATGGTACAGTTTTCTAAATTCCGTTTAAGTAATTTTGTAGAGAATTCTCTGGCGAGTCGGGCAGTATCAAAATCCTTACCAGAAACTTATTGTTTCGGCACATACAGAGGCTTTGAATGGGGACGGTCATTCCCCCATTGAACTGCTGTAGCGGCAGAAGAATTCTTGACTATTTGCGACTAAAAATGACCTAGTTTAAACAACGCCGTTAATATAGCTTGTTCAGAATTTGCTCTTCCAGATGGTTCCAAAATCTTCCAAAAATTTCATTCTATTGGAGAGCTACAGCCCCTAGAAGCCAGTAGACAAATGCCTGACTGTGCTGATCATTTCGGGTAAAGAACATTGCATTTCCCGGTATCTTCCAATACACTAAATCACCATGCTACCAGATAAAGCAGGAAATATTTCCTATACTATAATCAAACTGGTGAAACTGCCCCCGCTTTGGAGATCTCGTGCTTCTATTGTGGACTATATAGGTGGGAGCTCAAAAACTGGGAGATTCTATCCAAGTAACCCTTATTTTTGAAGAATTTACCATTCTATCCGAAAAAATAACCAGTTTTTCAACATTTTAAGCCGGAGATATAGCTAAAATTAGTCCAAAATTAAATAAAGAAACGGCTCCAAGTATCAAAGAAGTGCTTATTCAAAAATTCAAAGTGAAATTCCCCCGCAAACGGTGTTCTATAGCTTTTGTCTATCATTTTTACCTTATTTATGACCCGATTTTATAATGTTGACTGGTTTCCTTCTTTTACACAACATAATATGGACCAAGGGATGATTAAAAGTCCAATTATTACCTTATATTGAGATCTTCACCGTGTTCTCTGTTTGGGAAGAGCTTCGGATTTATTTTACAAACTACTGCCCCTAATATTTTACCCGAAGTGAACAAAGAAGTAGAAAGAAACAAAAGAGAGAAAGAGAGAGAGATAGGCTGAGGAAGAGAAGGAGAAATAAATAAAGTGGCAACATCTGGACCGGGGTGGTGGGATTGTTTGGCGGCTTGGAGGTGGTCGATTCTGACGGGATCGCTTAGAGGCCCGGCCCCGTCGACCACCACCATAAAATAAGTTTAATGGTTTCGCGGCCAGCCGATATTTTCTCTTTGACCATTCATTCTATTCTATTGGCTATCTGCCCCCCGTAAATAATCCATTTTATGAGGTCCACCAGGGGTCAAAAAGAGCTCGGAAAACCTGCCGCTGCACCCGTAGAATCTCTGCAGCTAGGAGCTCTTTTCTTCTAATGACACAAAATGCTATTGCTCGCTGCTGCCGAGACTTTACGGGTGCCGGCGCAGCTCTCCCAAACCACCCAAGGGGAATTGATCCAAAGCTACAGTAATCCTCCCAATCTCTGGCTACGGCTGTCCTTTTTTACCACAACAATCCCAAGTCTCAGACTTTCCTTCATTCCTTCCATTCATCTCCAACCCCCAGTGAACAAAAACCCTTTGGTCCGTCTTTTCATCTTGCCGCCACCCGGCCGGCGTCTCTGCCTCCCGCGCCATACGGTAGATGCTTCCTCTGCCCCGGTTCGGGAAGAGTCGTCGCCTCTCTCTCTCTCTCCTCTTGGCTTTGATCTTTGCCGAAACCCGACCTTCACTTTTCAAATTTTAGAGAGAGAAATGCTCAACCAGGGTGGTCAATTTCTTCTCCCAGTTAGTTTAATGCCTCTTCCATCAATTTCCTCCCCTTTCCCCCGGTCCCGGGCTTCTTCCCCCCGTTGTCTCGTCGTTTACGAGCTCATAAAAGCATCAAACCCGATTTATACATCGGCCGTCCCGTACCCAGTCGGGGTAGTCTACCGTATGCCCTTACTCTTTTTAGCTGGTAAAACTTCTTTCCTTTGTTTTTTTCCTGCTGATTTGATCTACAGGTTGGGGGCAAAAAAGGGCAGGATCGGGGGCATTGATAGGATAAAAGGGGAGGGTACTGTAGCGAGAGATAGGAATCTATGAATAAGAAGTGGGAGAGACGGAAATAGGTGACGGTAGGATACGGTAGGTGGTCTAGCAATTTGGTGAAATAGCTTGTCAGGGGGTCCATCAGGGTTAAAAGCAGGGTCGGGCAGCCTGGGACCCGATTTCAGGCTTCGGGGCGAGACTGTAGGCCAGATTAGAGCTGGTAGACGGGGGGCAGAGATATTTTGGGGGCAAGGAATCTTTAGAATAAAGTAAAAGGCCCCCTGGACCTGAATTTATAGGAAAACCGCCCGATACCCTGCGCCGGCCGGATCCCATTGTAGAGGCCCTACGATCGTTTCAGGACCATAATAACAAGATTAAAAACCCGTGAGTACTATTTAAAAGTGTTTGACAGCAGTCTAACAACCCCTCGTCCCCTCTCCAAGGGCTCTCTCTCTTTCTCAAGTTCGAAACCATATGTTTCTGCCCGGGGGATCCTTATTGATTCTAAGAGAATCTCTAGCCCGTTCTCCTCTTTTTCTAGTTAAATTTCCTACTCTCAAACCCCCAAGGAAACGTTCCCTTGCCTAGTTGAAAATGCATGGTCTAACCTACAGTAACGACTCTTTCCGCATCCGGAGCATTTCGTGTCCCGGCTAAGTCACGCGACGACCAGCTTCCTTCCCCCCCATCCCCATCTTCCCCGCGACTTTGTTAATTAGTCTAGGTGGCTACAGTATGAAGTGTGTGTGGAAAGAGAGAAAAAGGAAAGAAAAAGGGGACTCGGCCGCCGACGGGACAGCACCTGGCATGGACCGTGTTGAATTATGAAGGATTTGGGGGGCTCCCGGGGCCGGCTGGCCAACCACAACCAGCCCCGTGAGCTAACCCCCGATCACAGAAGGAAATTTATGTCTAGTGGCAGGGCAGGGTCACGACGGAAAGCAGCCCCCGAAGCTTCCCTACCTAATTCATTCGATTTATCTCGTTTTGCCCATTTTTAAGGGAAAAGGACATTTCCGGTCCTTTTTGTTCTACAATTTCCTGTTTTCAGTTTTTGACGTCATTATTGATCTCTTCCATTTCAAAATACTCCTTCTGAACTCCATTTTCCCACTAAAAGGGAAATTTTTCTTATTTCTGTTTATAGGAATCCTAAATTTTGTTAGAAAGCGACCTACCATAGCCCAGCCTAGCCAAGAATACTGAAAACTGACTCGGAAGGCCAAAAAATCCTTGTTATTGGGCGAGAGCGATTTTTGTGGGTAAAGTGGGTGCTTCCCCTTTTTCCTGAGGCTCTGGTTCATAAATGCGCCGGTCATGTGCATTTGGACTCCAAAGTCCTGGTTTGAGACGGGGCTTACCGCCTCGAAGGGGGGTCTCACCACGACTAGGAGACCTACGGCCTGGGGCCCCCATAACTAAGGAAAATGAACCCTATAGTCAAAAATGGGGTTATAAGCCCAATAAACCGAAAACAGTTGAATTGCGACCGTTTCAGATGTCTATTTTCTGCCTTCTCTATTGAGATTTTGAGCTTGATGACCTCATAAAGGGTGCCTATCCCCTCACTCTACTATTTTATGGAGTATGGTAACTTCTCCGTCATTTCTGGAGCCGTTTGCAAAGCCTTTCCCTCCGTTGTCTATACAAATCGGCTGTCTTTGATTTGCAAAACTAATTACATTCGTAAAAAGGGAATTACTGAGAATATGGACTGATTCTCATCCAAAATGAAAAGACTCTAATTGTTTCGGGGGCTAGGAACCGGCGGCGGTCTTCTCTTTTTAATATCACCTCATAAAAAACGGCTGTCTGTTTACACACTCTGCTTTGTTGCCAAATATCTCTCTCGAACGACGGGGTGTAAATCGTGTTGACCAGTCGTTTAGCATTTTATGGGCTATAAAGTCTGCCGGGAGAGGGTGGCCCGGGGGCTAGGAGGGGGAGAGACAAGATCATTGGGAAGTGCCGTTTTTTTGTGAAAAAGAAGGGGGAAAAAGAGGAGCTGCCGGCGGATGGGATCAGTCTCGGCTGGGGTCAATGATGCCCGTGATGGAGAGAAGATCGTAAAAGACTATACCCGACGACGGGGGGTCTATTAGGTGTCGTGGTGGCCCCATAAAGAGGGGGATCTGTGAGTCATATCTCTCTGAACCAGGGGGAGAGAGGGGGCGGCATCTTCAAAGGAAAATGAGAACTTGAATTAGAGAAAAAGCAACATTCTTCACGCGTTTCAGGGTGGTCTAAAGGAGTGAAAAATAGAGTCAGTAATGGGGCTGGAAATTCAAAAATACCGTCGTTGCCGCCTTTTCAGCGAGTTCTACAGTAACTTTCCCTTCGAGACTGGCAATTTCCCTATGGTTCAGATATCCTCCACACCCATAGTATCTCGGCAGCAGAAAGATCGGTAACAGTTCCCTTTCCTGCCGAGAGTTTACGGGTGCAGGCGCTCGCCTCTCATAAGGTTTCTCCACAATGTGGAGTATCCCTGTTCCTCGGCTCATATCCTTTCCATTTCGTGTCGGGACTTATAGTTTTACAGAGAACAGAATCTCTCCTGTAATTGGGTCCTGAAGCGATCTCAGGCTCCCTCTTTTCCTGGCGTCCAACTTAGCTCTTTCGCTATGGGAGAGCACGGGAGGAAGCTGTCTCTACCTGATTGCCGTCGCCCAATTTATCACCCCTCAGAGGTCGGATTGACCAACGTATCCCTGTTGTAATTCTTTTCTTCTTCTCCCTCAGGTGATAACCGGAGGACTCCTTTTTCTCCGGCTACAGTTCCCATCCCAGCGATAGAATTCATTGCCAGTTGTCATCAGTTGATCTTCTCCTTTTTCCCTTCCAATTCCTCCTCCTTATCAATCACTGTACACCGTCATTTTTCTTGATTGGAATGAGAGAAAAATAATAGTCTCGTGAGAGACGGGGCAGACGGGGAGAACATGGTATAATTGGCCTTACGAAGGAAAAAGACGAGGAGGGGACTGTCAAATGGAAGAAAAACGGAAAATTGAGGCTGGTAGTTTGGTCTAGGCGGGGTGCAGTTCTTACTAAAGACAGGAAGGACCTGTTCTTTGGTCTTTAACTTCATTTTCTTCTACTTTTAATCAAATTCCTCCTTCACATTAAAGGGGCCGTCAGAGAATTGTACTTTCGTCGATGGGTCCCATAGCGAAAGAGCTAATTTACCCAAAAAACTGGCCCTTTGTCGCGTCGGGGCCTGAAGACCCCAGTTTCATGGTAGTTCCTGTAAAAGGGCGGATAACACTAGAAGGCCCCATGAAATTAGGTATCAGACCTTTAAAGTTACTGTAATTAGTTTCAAGCTTCTGTAGTGAGGTCCTAAAGTGAATGGGTTCATTGGAACAATCATGGTTCCTGATTAAACCGGGCGGATGGCGGTACCAAGCTTCTGGTTCCTGGCTATTCCTTCCAACAGCCCTGCAGTTCTTCATCTCTTCCTTCCAAGCCCCTCTAAATCTCCCCGAATGTCCATACCGACTCCTAAAATCTGACTCCTCTCTGATGTGCCAGATTTCGCGCACCCCACAGCCCCACTGGTCATTGTCTCTTCTCCTGTCCTCTCCAGTTAGTCGGCAAACACATCCGACCCCCCATCATAAACTATCGCGCCCGGCTCATAATCAGCTATAAAGAAGACGAAGGATAGACACAGAGAGACATCTGTAGAGGCCATCGTCGTCGTCGTCGTCATTTACGACCCATGTTTTAGGGGTTGGGGATGGACCTCCGTCGAAGATGAAAGGCGATTGCCGCCACCCGGCTGCAATTGGCCAGTCGACCAGACCCCCACCGGGCCACGCCCCCCTTGTCGCCCAAGCCCCTCTCTCTCCTCTCATCTCTCTCTCTCTCTCTCTTTCGGGGGGACCACGGTAGTCCCTCCCCCCTCCTTTATTCCTGCCTGTCTCTGTTGGGGGTTTAGTTAGTTCAATTGGGGCATTTTTCAACGTGGGGGCCCTCGACCAACCAGCCGGGCTGTAGGGCCCCCCATCGAGAGGCCCGGCCCCCAATTTATGGGGTGACGGGGGTGTAAATGTCTCCGATTTCTGTAATTACCCCATTAATCGGCGTCGTAACATCATTATGATCTTTTTGCCCCCCTAGTGGAGAGGAGGGGGATTGGCTTTAAATCTTCTTTCTACTAGGGGGCGGCTTTTTATCGTAGATTTATTATCCAGATGGCTTTTGCAACTGGCTCTTCTCACCTATTTATGGGGCCATTAGGAGTCCATTACGTGTAAAACTGCCAAAAGCATTTTTATCTTCAAAAAATGAGTAACAAACGGGCTACGAAGCTAAATATGAAGCTATTGGAGACTGCCATCTTGTTTATACCCTAGCCACCCAATCAATTTTTTTTGTTTCAGAGAAAAAAGATGGGAAAATTGGCTGCCAGAGGATATAAGCACCCGATTAGAGTCATCTTCCCATATTTTATGTCTCCTTCTCCTATTTCGCGGTATTTAGCAGTATTTTATTATAAAACTGATTAAATTAGGAGGTTTAGATCTTCATAAGAGCAAATTATTGTATAATACAATCTAGAAACTGTTAAAATTCTTCCAAAATAAGTTTTGGGCGCCGCGATAGGCGCATTTCCCTAATAAACACCCCCAAATCCCTTATTCCGCCTTTTTGCTCTGATTTTTTTCTATTCCAATCAAAACATAACCCTTCCCAGTCTATTCTAATCACATTTCCGTCCCCAAATAATATATAATTATCCTAGAAAATTACAAGTTTATTATAGATTTCCGGGGGACAATCAAAAACACGCCGCCCTTGATATCACAGCCTCATGTTTCAAAACAGTCACCCAGCTGGCAAACAACTTCCGCTGATTCACTTCTTCTCTTCTTCTTTCCCCTGCTGTTTAATCTAAAAACAAAATTTAAATCTAGGAGCCGGAAATGAGCATGTATCCCGGCTGGACGGGAGACGACAGCTACTGGAGTCAGCAGGCCGGATCCAAGCCACCGTATGATCCTCTGCTGTATAATCAGAACTATATGAACAATATGAAGAATATGCTAGCTGCTCAGTGGGCCGATCAGCCGAATCCGTGAGTTTATTTAGAAAAACTGGTTGGGTCCTGGAGCGCAGGGGTCCTACAGCGATTCCATGCATTCCAGAAAGCCCATGGGGAAATATTTAGGCCTCAAAAGGATAATCTAAAGAGTATACTGTAATCTAAACTGTAATGGGGTCCTGAAACGAATACATCAGTTTAAAGAGAAATGTATAAAATGGCTATTACGAAATTCCCTACTTCTTTTGGTAACTATGACGGTCTCTTCAAGACCCAGAGAGCCTTTAAAAATCCCTTTAAACAGAGGATTTTATATCATTTCCCGCCTCTATAACCCGTCCACTGCCATGCAGAATAAAGAGACCAATAGAAGTAGAAAAAACTGAGAGAAAATTGCCTAGTCTATAAATCAGCCAACCGCGTCGAAGATGAGCCTATTAGAGTGTCAAATTTTTCGTCGCCAACACCAATAAAACGCCTTTATGGCACATAAATTGTAGGCGGAAGGGAGGGGGATGTGGCGGCTGCCGGGAAGAGGGAAACCTTCTACTATATTTCTCAATATTTCTCAATAGAATATCGGGGAAAGACGCCTCTTTTCCAGGTTCAGCTTTGCCGGCTACAATCCCCTTCAAGCTGCTTCGACCACGGCCTTCTCCGATCGTCCCCAGCTGGCTCAGCCGGTCTTTCCCTGGATGAAGATGACCGGTGAGTCTTTTCATCTTTCCAATTTACAATATTCTCTTGTCTCTTCCTCCTTTTTACCCTCCCCCCGTTCCCTCTGGCGCTAAACCCCCGGACAACACAATCTATTGTTCATCTTTCTTCTTCGCGCGATCATTATCATCAAGAGGAGTCGCGTGCCGCATCGAAAATCGATTAGCCTGGAGAAAACCAGACACAGAGAGAGAAAGGGTAATCAGCCAGCCGTGGATACGGTATCCATGGGCCACACAGAGTGGGGAAAAGAGCCGGGCAAGTGCAAAACAAATCACTTTCGTCTCTAACTTATCCCGTTCCCATTAGAGGGTACTGTATCCCGCCCAAATTTTTATTTATCTTGATCTCGAAACTACCATAACCTTTAAAATGCTATTAACATTAAGAAAAAAGCTATTCAAATATTAAAAAATCCCTATGCAAAGCTCCTGAAACGATTTCAAGTGCGCGGCGTCCACTCCCGGCTTAAATTCGCCTATTCGCTTCAAGACCCATGGAACAGAATTTTAATTCTTGTCAGCTCTTTTAAAAGACTGTTCACTCTTGTTTACTATTCATTTAGTTCTATTAAAACGCTCCATTTTTAAAGAGATGGGGGCATTTTGGCGCTAAACAGTTGAAATTCGAACTGCCGCGCATTTCTAAGTTCAAAACTGTTTCACATCCATTTCCGTCCACAAAATAAGGGAAAACAGACTAAGCCGCACCAGACCACAAGCTTTTTTCCCTTCTGCTAGACTCCATTTTGTGTAAAGTTATCAGTTCCAGACCCGGGGTCTCTCTGTCTTTTTCTCTCTCCTCCTCTCGTCCCCCCGTCCCCGCTTTCAACCGGGGTGCCCGTCTTTCACCAACTGATTTGTGACTAAAGAGACCCGAGATTTATCGCCGGCCACAAGAGTGAACACAATTAATTTTAAGAATCTAATTGAGGGAGAATTTATGGGCTGGGAAAGCTGGGGGAGAGGGGCTAGTACATTTTTGGCCATGATTGGTAGTTTCCTGAGAGGGGACAGCTATGACGGAACAGCCAAATTTTATGGAGGACTGCCGGATGTGTCATAGCTCTGAATTACGGAATTTCCAAAAATTTGGGCCAAAACACTTCAAAAAGGGGGACTACAGCCGAAAGTAAGTTACAGACGGATTTTTAGTTGTTATTAAGCTGGAAAAACGTCTGTACCCCTAATTTTAAAGGTCGAAATCCATCTAAACCAGCCAAAATAACCATTTGAACCAAAAAATAGCCTTCTAAAGGAGAAAAACTGGTTAAAAATGACTCTGACGCCAATTTTCAGTTCAAAACAGTCCAAAATCTTCTTGCACCCATAGAATCTCGGCAGCTGCTGCCTCTGTTTCCTTTTGGATGGGATTTTACCCTCCAACTACCGTGTTTCCTACTGTAATTTGTAAAATTAGGGTAATTATGGGGCGCCTAGCCTGTTTCAATGAATTCTACCTCACCTCCTTCCCCAAAACACTGCCCACCCCCTCCGGCCCATAAATTCCGGTTGATAGTTCAATCAGCTAGTCATAAATAACATTCCCTTGACGAAAACGAGCCAACAAGCCCTGTCCACTACCGAGATCGATGCGTGTGCCGTGTTGGCCGTGCCGCCATCTTTCAAACTGTTTAAAATATAGCCCTATGGCGGCGTCTTTGATCTTTTTTTCCTCCTCTCTGCCCCCACCAACACACAACCTAGGCTAGAGCAAGAGGGGGGACTGACACCGCCTGGTTGTCGTCGTGGCTATTGACCCGGGGGAAAATAAAGGAATTACTGTAAGACAGGCTGACTTTTCCCTTTCCTTTCAAAGGGGATCCCAGTAAAAGACAGTCGTTTTTATCGTGGCTGTCCATCTGTGTGGTGGTGGCCGACGCAAGTGCGTAAATCACCCAACATAGCCAACCATTTTCGTGTCATCTCCCCTCCGTTAGCGGACAACTTTTTTTGCAGGGTCCGGCCTCCCTCGGGAAAGGACAGGTGTCAAATATTGGCTGTCTCCTTTCCTTTAGCTACTAACTCTAGAGGGGGGAAGTGTGGAGTTTTCACCTAGAGGAGCAGTTTTATGGGAGTCAAACAGTTGGCACAGCGGCGCAGTGCGAAGTGGCGCTGCTAACGGTGCAAACAACCCGAGTTCGATCCCGGCCCGGAGGAGTGATGATGATAAAATACAGCTGCCTTCCTACAGACAGTATATTGGTGATAACGCTGCGTCTGAACTCTTTTTGTACATTTTTCGACTCGGGTTGTTTAGCATAGCCCTCCTTTTTTAAAGAAAGCCCCCTTTCTTTCATATTTTTGCCAAAAAGTTCTTTGAAAACTCATAAATCCCGGTTGAGAGGCTATTGTTGCGTCTCTGTCTATGAGGGAGGATGCTCATCTTTATGTCGGCGACCTCTAAAGACGTCGACCCCTCGGGGGCCCTAGGAACACCGCAATTTATGGCCAATTTCATGAGCTGAGACATTTACGACCCGACGGCTATCATAGCCATCCCCCGTTCTGCTCAATAGAAGATAGGAAGTGGGGAGGAAGAGTGAACTTTCTGCCAACCTATCACCTCCCTTCTGAGAATGGGAACAGTTGCGCCCGGTTTGGGGCGGGCGATTACGGTAGCTGGTGACTGGAGGGGGACGGGAGATGGCAGCTGGCACCCATGTTGGACTGCGCAAAAGAACAACGCTGACCCCTTTATGCCGGACAGATTACAATCGAACAGAGAGAGAGGGGGGCAAATGTTTTGGCAACAGTGGGGAACAGTATGGAAATATCGTGGTCAGGCGTTCTATTTATCGACGCGGTTTAGTGGAACATAAATTTTGCCCGTCCGAAAATGTTCGCGAGGGAGACTGACCACCACAAGGTCGCTTCTGGGTTCCCCTTTTTTTTCCGAAAATGTTCGCGAGAGAGACTGACCATCACAAGGTCGCCTCTGGGTTCCCCTTTTTCATTAGTAGCCATCTCCACGAGCCTCTTTTACCTATAGTGCCTACTGGACGGTCAAAGCCCCTTCATTCTTCCAAAACTATGAAACTTCCTGATAATTCCTCTTTGATCTCCCAATTTGGATGAACACAATCAAGTTTTCGAAAAATGGCCCAGCTAGTTTTGTAGAGACTCTTTTGGCAAACTTGGTAGTATCAAAATCTTCTCCAAATACTGCTTTTCCCAATCCGTAACAAAGTTTTGACGTCGCCGCCTTTGAACTGCAGGACAACTTCAGGTCATTTGGGACAAAAATATTCCTATTTCGAAAAAGTGCTACGGTAGTCTTGTTTAGAATTCTTTGCTCTATCCGGTAGTGGCAAAATCTCACAGGATTTCTTCATTTTGAGGTGAGAAATTTACTGAAACAGTCGGAAGACCATCTCCAATAGGTAACACCGGCCATTTCAGTTCAAAGAGGCTTTCCCAGAAGTTTCCAAGTCGTAGATCACTCTGTTGGTGTGGTTTTTGACTTTAGGGATGGCTTTTAGGTAAAAAGTGGTGTTGATAAATATTCTTGAAGCCAGGACTACCTGGGCAGCCCGCTCTCTTGTCCAGTTCAAACTCCAACAGGAGTCCCGGCACACTTCTAAACGTATTTTGAGTATTTCACTACCTTCTTCTGTTTGCCATTCCTTTAAAATCTATTGTATTATTGACTTTAACTTGAGAATAAGGCAGCTCCTCAAGAAGTGTTTGTAAAGCCAAAATTCCTACAACACCCCATCGTTATCCTTGTGTCCATCCATATTTCTCTCTGCTACCCAGTGAGAATGGACCATTTGGCTTTCCCTGTGTGTTCAAATTGTGTGGTTTAATTCCACAGACGTCTCCATAAATCTCACTGCGGGATGGGGTTTCTGTCCTCGTCCCCCCTCTCTCTCTCTGTCGAGCCCCTTCTCTCCTCGCGTGATCATAAATTTCCCACCACAAGGCTACTGTAACAAGAGAGAAATTATTTCAACCGTAATTAGAGTCATGCAGTTCTCTTTTTGGGATATTCCATCAAAAACCATAAGTTCCAAGAAAAGGGAGAGAAGTCAAGATAGATACCATAAACAGAAATATTACAGTAATCCTCTCGTTCTCCGTTTTTTTTGCCGTCTTCTCTTGGGAGAATTGATTAGAGACAAGGCGGCCGCCCCGGCGTACAAAGTGGTTGGTGAGAGAAACTGATTGATCATGCGGCAAGGAGGAGGAGGTGGGGGAACTATAGGGACTGCGAGAGACTCACTGACTGGGAATAGAATTCCAAAATCTGCTCAAGAACTGGGAGTCATGCAGTCATTGTTTTTGCCTCTTGTCGTCCTTTTATTTTTTGCCAAGGTTACAACCTCCAATTTCCGGCTAGACGACTCTTACCGGGTCGGGACCACTTCCCTCCTTTGATACCCATTCTATCGGCTCCATTTCCGATCTCAATTTATCTAAAGTGACCGCCCAATTGAGAAATCACTGACCCTGATGATGGCCATCATGATCTTCTTGAACCCGAACCAGTTAAAGACAGGGAAAGGTTTCCGACCCCTTACTTACGGTTCGAACCGACCAGGAAAGCAGTTCAAAGGCTGATTTGCTTCGAAATCTTATCCCAGTGACCAGACCGTTTCCGCCTATATCCTATATTCGAAAGCATGATTGTTGGTTCCGACCACGAAGTTCTCGTTCTCGGAACCAGATTACCCCGCCGGAACTCCGTTATGATCCTGGTAACCTGTATCAAAGCTGAGTTTTTGCCTTCATGACTACACTGTATCCTTTCCACCTCGTTTTTCATCATTTTCTGGTTAAAATACCCTCTAATTCTTTAAAAATGGGCCAATTTGAAGAAGAATTCTCTACAGAATTCTGATAATCGTAGTCTAAAAGGATTGAAATGGCATTACTTCCCTTCAGGACCTTTAGCCACGATCTTTAGCCAGTTTACCCACTTCTCAGCCCATAAATTCTGCCTCCATATGTTCTCCCCTCTCCTCTCTCCGTCCTCCTCATGTGTCGTCGTTGTGCCTGTGTCAACGTTCGAGCCCTGTTTGTGTCTCTCTTGATGAGTCGTAAATCACTGCGCCAGCTAGCAAAAGGCGCCGCCTCACGACACCTGACCCGACACCGTACTCTCCTCTCTTGTCCCGTTTGATACGATTTTCACACAGAGATTAAAGACAAAATAGACAGGCTTATATATAGAGGCAAAAGGAACACTTTGTAGAGTTTTCAGGGTCCAAATCTGGAGAGTCTAAACGGACGCGGCAGACCTATTCAAGGAATCAGACCTTGGAGTTGGAGAAGGAATTTCACTTTAATAAATATCTGACCAGGAAGAGGAGGCAGGAGATTTCCGAGAGCTTACAGTTAACGGAGAGGCAGGTGGGTATTCTTCGGTGATTGGATACGGTACTTTCCAAAGGAAACTTGCACCCGTACCATCACGGCATGGCGCTCTTCTTGTAGCCTAGCGCACTCTCTTCCCGTAACGTTGAATTCCCGAGATTATACGGGTGCGGGCGCAACATTCCCCCGAGGGTCCCAGTACAGGAAATTCGAGAATTTGTCTACATTTTGGGGGTTTTTGAGGGATTTTCAATGTATTACAGTACTCTGTGTTATTTCCAGGTGAAGATTTGGTTCCAAAACCGACGGATGAAGCACAAGAAGGAGGCCAAAGGAGACGGCGACGCGGCTGCCGGTGGAGCCGAAAGCGACGAATCTACCCAGGATGATGCCCCTCCCAGTCGTTCCTAGACCCCTGCCCCCGTCCCTTCCCTTTTCCCCCAGTTAAAAACAAAGCAAATTAAAGAAGCGTCAGAAGCCGATACGGGTACTGTACATGTCGCGCGCTGCTCCCCCCTTCTGCTCCCTTAAGAAACTGCGCAGCAGCAGTCCAAGCAGTAGCTAAAAAGCAGATCTCAAAGCCCGATGATGATGATTTTTATGAGTCCCCCGCCCCTGTTTTTCCCCTTTTTTTCCCTTTTTCTCTTTTTGTTTATATATATATAAATGAATATCTTCTTCTCTATGTGTTCTCCGCTCATAAGATTTTTGACAGAAGGAGACGACGGCAATTGTAAACGCGGGCCGCCATGTTGGCAGGCGAGTGTGAGCTGTAAATCACGGCGGCTGGCGTCGGATTAGAGGGTCGACGAGATCCGACGAGGGGATATTCTAACACACAGCAGGGGGTCAGCTTATCACCCAAAAGAAATGGAGACCGGGAATAAGGGTTCAGGGACTGGTAGGACTAGGCTTCAGGAGGGATGGAGGCTTCTTCTCGGCCTTACAAAACCGCCAACTTTAAAATCACCGCCACGGATAGGATTTACCCTATTTTCACAAAGAGTTTAATGTTGCCAGAATCACCAGAAAATTCTCTACAAAACCACATAAGCAGAATTTTAAATAGTGATATTTTTAAGTCCCAAATGGTCAAGAATACAGTGCGCCATAGTGATAATTATAACGGCGGCCCCGTTATGGCTTTGAAGTAGATTTCAAGACCAAATCTCCTTATTTTTTGTTAAATAACTTTATTCAAAGCTCCTAACAGCCGATCCAATTCTCATTTTGTTATTCCTTGGCGGTTCTAGAGCATGTACCTCGACAGATCCATCCACCGCTGCTTGAGCCATAAACCCGACCCGATGGTCGGAACTCTCCAGCCAGGTTATGGTCACTCCTGGCAATATCTGTAACCCAATTCCTTCTTTCCAAATTTGAATTAGAGCTGTCTTACCGGTGAGAGGAGATCACTCGTGGTTATTGGACTGTTTCCTATGGAGATATCCCAGAATAGGATCCGGACTCCGCCATGCCAGGAATAAAAGCCGGTATTGGAAGTGGGAGACCATTCGACGGAGGTTACAGGGAAGCGAACAGAAGTCGGTGGAGAGAGGATAAGGATTGGGGCGGCTTGATCCAGTCGGATGAGTTGAAGGGAGCCGGTTGACAGCCCCGCTACCAGCATATTCTTATCGTGGGGACTGGCTCGAAGAGCGGTGATTTCTCCAAAAGATTCTGAACAAAATTGGAGATAATACACCAAGAAAATACTTACGCATCTTTCCCCGGTACAGCCGCGGTCCCACCTGGTTTTGGTGGTTTTTATTCCTGCTCATGGAGCACAAAAACCCGGCATCTGTTCCTAAAAGTTAGAATTTAAAAGTCTATCTGACTTCTTTCCCTCCTACCCACGACATATTGCCCATCCCCGGCAACGGCCATACAGGTAGCAATCAAAGGAGTCGGCTGATTGGCGCTCTTCAGTACAGCCGAGTCCGGCTTGATTATAGCCGTCAAGGTGAGGGACAACCGAGCCCCGGAGGTCTTCCCCAGCCGAGGGGAGTCGTCTCTCTGTATCCCGTAAAGATACAACGTGGAGGAAGAGTCCAACGCGGCTAATTGAGAGTTCATGGCATGGATGGAGATTATTGGAACGGTACCGCCGGATCCTAACGCGGCTACGAGGAACGAAGTGTCGAAGGAGGGGCGACGGAGGACTATATCCACGTGGCTGTCGATCCAAGGAAGACGGCTGTCGAAGGATAGATCCGATTCAAGCAGGTCGAAAGCAGCTACGGAGCCGTCTTTCTGAAAATTACAGCCTAAAGGAGTCGTTCAACTTCTCGGAGCCATAACTCTCCAACAGGTTTGAATTTTCTAGAGATATTGACATCACCATAAAGAGAAGAAAATTCTGAACAAGACCACCGTAGCTCTTTAGCGCAATATAGGGCGCCGCCGCAGTGATAATTTCAGCGGCAGCGCCCTATATTGCCTCCAAGTCGATTTCAGGACCAAATAGCCTATGATTCTGACAGCTTAACACGTTTTCTAGACCAGCTGACTATGGGGAACAATATATGGTCAATAAAAGTTTGGAAAATGTGTCTTTTTAGAATAAAACTGACCATTCCGACGTAAAGACCCGCGGCATCGGGAGAATAACACATTGTCGAGATCTCTGCATCACAGAGGAATAACCTAAACCCTTTTCCCTAAACTTTTAGACTATTAAATTACCGTTCCGGCGGTCTAGAAGAGTCGACAATCGTCTCGACTATCAGACTCCTACCTTCAATATCACTGGCAGCTGATTCCTCAACCAGGAAGGCGGCTGTAATTGTCTGGTTCCCTCTTTCGTCCTTTGTCAACGCTGTGCATTTATATTCTATAAATTCGATACAGGTTAAGAGAGAAGATTAATACTGGACGATAAGGGCTGCAGCTTCAAGGTATGGGTTCCTGCGCTGAATGCCTGGTCGCTTCTCTCTCCCAGGTCTAGCAACTTCCCTCCCCGTCTTCTAGAAGCCATCAGGTCCAGGATTACCTAAAAACGTTGCTCTCCTTCACCAAAAAACGGACCTGTGAAGCAGTTTCCATGAACTTTTTCAATCGTTCATTTTCCAAATGATTTTCTCGGAATATACTCATCCCGTCGTCTTCTTCTTTCCGGGACAGATCCTCCCCGCCCCAGTCGCCTCCAATCGCTGCAGGAGCCTGGGTCCAGACTGTTCTTTGCCCGGGTTGTTCTGTTTGAATGGACTGGGTTACATCGTCGTCCCTTGTTTGGGCAGCCGTCTAATGGGGGATGATATTTTGGAAGAAGTTTGGATAGCGATTTACCTGCATATTTCCCCGGTCTCCAAACAGTTGCATATAAAAGTCGTAGTCCTTTACCGGCGGCTTGTCCAGAATTACAAATTTTTGAAAGTCAAAGGCTGGAAAAAAGACTTAAACCCCGGGAGGAGTGGCTCACTTATAAGTTCCCTCAATTTCTGATATCTCCTCTCATTATTGCTCAAAGTCACAATGTCATAGCCCTGGGCTGAGGTGAAGTCGATCTTCCTCTCTGTAGCTGACAGGACCCTCGATTCCTGGAATTATTCCTGTTTATCATTGAAAAGGAGAACCTACTCGTCGTTGAACAACAGGAACGGGAGCAGGTGGAGGTGGTTCCCTTCTTCCTTGGGATGTAGCCAATCGTCGAAGCATTGGCGTGTCTTCTGGTATTCCAAGGGGAAGATCTTCGACTTCATCCTCGTCCAGCTGCGGAGGAAGGGCTTTTGGAGGTTCGGGAATGGATTTCTAGAGGAAAATATAGTATTGATACGGTGAAACTAGGGCGGGGAATCCCTGGAGCCTTTTTGGTTTTTTATACAGCCCCTGATCGACAAAGTCAAAGATTCCGAAGTTCCCCGACCGCCAAGCCCGGATTTAGCCCCTTCCCCTGGAAACATTCCTCCCACCTTTATGGTCTCCGGTTCTTTCGGCTCTGGAGGAGGAGAAGAACTTTTCCTCTTGACAGATGGAGAACTAGGAACTGCTTCCGACCCGTCTGACTCAAAATCATCAGAATAGTCTTCAAAATCATCCTAATATCGGCGATAATTGAAGATTGGAAGAGAGCTAACCTCATAGATTTCTGCCTGTTCCTCTTCCGCAGGAGATGGAGGTGTAGCCGGCTTGAAAACTTTGCTCGGCTTGAGGACAGGCTCCTTTTTTATGATTTTGACTACTTTCGGTGGTTCTTTCTGCAATTTTCCCTTTCTAATACTGAAATTTGGGGAGCAGACCTCAGTTTTACCTATTTTTGACGATTTCTCCGACTGGCTCGGAGGTTTCTTATCCTAAATAGTTTAATCTGCACCGTAGACGGCAGTAATCTCACCTTTACGGACTTTGGAGCCGTCTTTGTGTCTTTTCCTTCACTTTTACCCGATTTGGCACCCTAAAATGGCTTATTCCTTGGAGAACACCAATAAACCTTGTCGCTTTTGGCCCCATTTTTAGCAGGAACCGTAGAAGATCTTCTAAAATTGAATAAATCAGACAATATGATGAATTTTACTTGTTAGTAGGAGCGGGAATGGCGGTGGTCTTCTTCCTGTCCCGGCTGGGTGTTCCGAAGGACATTGAACAGACGCGTTGCCCTGACAACCAAGCGCCGCGGGGTTATAACTACATTTCAGAGGCGGGAGACGGGAAATTTAAATAAACCTTCAAGAAGGACAGAGGATAGCCTTACTTTTAACTTGTACTGGAATAGGATTGTTGTTTGTCGCTAGAGCAATTAGCCACGAGTGGCACCATATGAGGCAACGCGTCAGGTCAAGAACCCAACACCCGCACCCGTAAAAAGTCGGCAGCAAGCGCGATTGGCGTCGCGGCGTCGGCAAGCAAGAGTATCGCTTCTCGGCCTTATGGCTAAGATCAAAGTGTAGTAATCGTTCTTATCGAATTAACCTTCGATATATACCGCTATTGTGGTATACAAGGTTAACCGATTTTTGAGACCTGAAGAGGTAGCTGGCTTGCTAGCTCCTCTTCATGGGTCGGCCCGGCGTTGCACTGCTGCTGGGAACGGCCCTCCCCCATATGGGGGAAATAAACACTGGTGCAAGAGGAAAAAGAAGGTTGACTCTCCTACTATACAAGTATGAAGAATGTTTTCCGTTGCTGTGAAGAAGAGCATGCATGACGTCCTTCGCTTTCCTAGAGGGTGCCATCACCAAATAAAGATTTGTTTACAGAACGTTATTATTTCTTTATATTCTTTCCCATAAATGATAAAAGAAGATCACCCAGCCGTGTTGGGGCTCAACTGAAGTTTATCAAATTCTCTGGGGCCACTATCGCCCTGATCAGAGATAACAACAGTTCAGTTCCCCTTCTCGATTAACTAGTTTTCTTCTCCTCCTACTTCCCGAATTCTTCCGTCCTTTCAAGTGCCGTTTATTCTTCATCCGAACTAACCAAAAAGGTTAGTAACTTTCGTATTTCTTCACCATTTTGCAGTTCTTTTCCAGAAATGGCTCCGACACCCGCTCCGCCCCGTAAAATAACAAAAATAGACGATTTCTTCGAATTAGACCGGTTCCAATTGATAGTTCTCCTCTTTAATGAGTTCCTCATCTTTACTTTGGTCTCTAATATGGTCAGTATTTTCTTTTCCCAAGGATGGAGGAAAACACGACTATCTTATCTCGCCAGGGGGGCAACGATAAGTAGCTTAAAAGCGTCGTTGAGAAGAGCATTTGGCACTTTTGGGCTGGTTAGACCCATAGCTAGAAAGATTCCGTCTGACCCTCAAAAGATAAGGATTTTTTTTCAGGTTTTTAATATTTTCGGCACAGCTCCGGCTACTCTTATCGGTTGCGACGAGGTTCTTTACAATGGAACGAAGGCAGAAATCTGTCAGCAGTACAGATTGCACGAAGAATGTCAGAAACCACTTCTTACCTACGAATTTCTCTCAACAACCGTTGAGGTACGCATTTTATGGCTACAGTAACCCCAGAAATTGGAATAGTTTAAAGAAATCCAATATTTTAGTTCTCCCAACATTGTAACCACCATGAGAAGACTTGGCTGGACAGTATTATCGGCCCATTGGGGGTCATGAACAAGCCCAAATTGAGCACCACATTTCAAATGGTTGGAATCATGGTCGGTGCTGCTATAGCCGGGCAATTGTCTGATCTTTATGGCAGAAAGAAGGTGAGGATCGAGGGGAACGGACCACAGTGGTGTGCTGACGTCCGCACCCGTAAAATCTCGGCAGTATGAAGAAGATGAAGGGGAGGTGCTCCCAGTTACAAAGAATCCGACTGCCGAGGCTTTACGGGTGCGGGAGGAACCCCCACCGAGGCTGGAAGACATCAATTGGGCTACAGTAACCCCAAAATACAGAAATTCACCATTTCAGGCCAATTTATGGTTCCTAATCTTGATGTTCATCGTCTCCACGGCTTCCTCCTTTTCCCCATCAGTGGATGTCTATATACTTCTTCGATTCTTCATTGGAATTGCCTGTGGCGGCTTGACAACGTAACTTTCCCCTAAAGGCTTCCAAATAATCAGCTGTTCTTCAGAGTGGGAGTAATTTTCATTGTGGAAATTCTTCCCGCCGCTCATCGTCTCTGGTTATGTACTGTAATTACTTGGGCTCCTAATTATATGCTCTTCGCCTTATTTGGGTATTTATCTGGCTCGTGGAGGAGCCTTTCCCGGGCTTGTAATGTCGTCACCCTGGCTGGGATCTTCTTCTGCGCCTTGTGAGTTTACTGGCTAGTTTGGACCAGATCGAATTGTTTCAGTCTAATGCCGGAGAGTCCAAAATTCCTTGTACAGAAGGCCAAAACAGCGGAGGCGATCAAATCAATGAAATACGTGAATAAGTGGAAGAGTGTGGAGAAACGGCTATCATCCGAGGAGGTAAGACCCTTCTAGTCGCCCAGAAGAACCAAACTTTCAGATTACCTCGCTAGTAGAGACTGCTTGTGAAACCGCCTGCAAGGGCCGAGCAAAAGCCAAGAACTACTCCTTCATCCACCTCTACAGCACCACCTCTCTGGCTATAAAGACCCTCGTCGTCTCTGTCATGATGTTCTCCTTGAGCTATGTCACCTACGGTCTCATCTTCAACCTGGACGTAATCAAAGGATCCGTCTATATGAATACAGCCTTTTCTGGGCTGCTTCGTTACATTGTGGGAGCTGTGGTAAGTTATATTTTCTGTTAGAAATGAGGAGAATGGCTTCAGGTAGCGGTTGGAGACCACTTTGGCGGGAAGCACCTAGGTAGACGACGGATGCACTTCATCACGATGTCCGTTGTCATGCTCTGCATGGGAGCGACATTTGCTCTGAAAATAACTGGCCTGGGGGTAGAATTCGCTGGAATTGTGCGGGCTTTGACTCTTTTTGCCTTCGGTACAACTGGATGCATGTACCTTCAGGTAATGAGCCTGAAAGGGGTGTTAAAATCAGTTACAGTACTCCTTGATTACCTCAGAAATGTTCCCAACACCTGTAAGAAACCTGGCCAATGCTCATATAAATGTTTGTGGAAGGATTGGAAATGTTCTCGGGCCGCTGGTCTTCAACATGGTAAGAAAGGGTTTCAGGGCTAATTCTCTTCCAAAAATATCGAATTCCCGGAAGATTTTGGTATCAATAGAAAGAGCAGAAAATTCCGAACAAGCTTGCAGTAACAGAATTTTAAAATCTCCAAATTTTTTAATACTAAATACCCAACAATTCCAGGCTATCCCCCTCATGGGAGCACCCTACCTCATCATGACAATTCTCTGTTTTATGAACATCGTCCTGTTTATTGTCTTTATTCCCGAGACGAAAGGTAAAAGCCTTCACGAAAAAAATAGAGTAATTTCCATTTTAGGTGAACCTCTTCCCAGTGAAATGCCCTCCAGGAAAGGGAAGGAACAAGTCGAAGAAAAACTTCTAACCAAGGCGTGATTCTTGAATATTGCCTTGTTATACCTAACAGACCTTTAAATTAATCATTTTTCTTTATGAAATAGCGTAGAATATTGGTGAATTGCTCGTCTCGGGCGGGGAGGCTCATCATCGCCGTTGTCGTCATATTATTGGCCCTCTCTCTCTCTCTTAGTCAGATTGAGGGGGAATCTGAAACCGCGACTGAGGTGGAGCACCGGATATAAAGCACTTGCCTCGCCGACGCGTCTTCATTCTAGCCGCGCCATTTGAGCGCCCACCCCAGTGCCCAGTGCCATCCCCCTCGAACCAAAAAGATGATGATGATGACACACCACCAGCTATTCCTGGCCCTCTCCTCTTTCCTTCTATTGTCCTCAGGTAAGAGAGGGGTCTTATTTCCCTGGGAAGAGCTTCCTTGGAGTCGAAGACCTCTTGGCCCCTGGGGCATTCTTTCAAATTCATGGTCCTTCTGTACTTTTGAATAGATTAGGGCCATCTCTAACTTTTCTTAGTCCGAATCTCGGCAGTTGCAATAGAAAAGCTCACAAAAAGCCAGTATACTTGAAGAAAGGAGAAGAAGAGTCCCAGATTCCCTCCAGAAAACGAGCATTTTCCTCGTTTTATCTGTTTTGTAATTCGATGACTTTGTTTTGGTTCTACCTGATGTTAGAAGGCCCCCACTGTTAGCCAGATGAGGTTAAAAAGAAAATGAGGGGGTAAATATGACTAGGAAAAGCCCATACGTCACCCGTAAATCCTCGGCAGTGTAGATGATTCACCCCCGGTTTCAGTATCCTCAGCCTTCGTGGCCAATGCTCGAGTAGACAATATCATGTCCTGTATGTTCTGTGAAATAATAACCGAAGCCTTCGAGAACGAATCCACGCCGAGTGGAGTAATCCACTCCATGTACAGGTTGGGAATCCCCTTTTTAAATTTAAAAAAAACTCATTTCCAGACGTTGCAACAGCATGGGACTGATGGAACCAGTCTGTGACCATTTTGTCTCTTCAAACGCGAAGAAAATCTTCACCATGGCCAAGACCGGGATTCCCTCGATCGAAATCTGCGAAAAATTAGCCCTTTGTGACGATACACGATAAGCTCAAAGGAGACCGAAGAAATAACAAAATAACTGTATAGAAAGAAAGAGAAAACGAGAAGATGTAACTGTGCCATTATGCAATAAACGAGTCTCACTGTTAGCCTTCTTCAAAGCGTCGCCATTTCTTGGGGAAAGTAGTTTCTCTCCAAAATTTTGGGAACGACCGTCAACCTTTTGAGCATCGCCGCTGGTCGGAATTTTACGTTTTTGGGAAGATTTTGGTATTACCAGACTCGCCAGAAAATTCTCTACAAGACCCAGCTAATAACAATTTTGAAAATTAGACTTTTCAATGCCAAACGGTCAAGAGTTCCCCCGACCGCCGGTCTGATGACGTCCACGTCGATTTGACGACTGCCTCTCCTCTTCCAAAGAACGCCGTTCGAACTATTTCCTACCCTGCCCTTCCTCCTCTTTTCGATAGCAAAGATCCATGAAATCTGCGAAATCTGAGTGGCGACTTCCGAAATTTTGACGTCAGGAGAGAGGAGGCGCTGCTTTTGCTCATCAAACGGGTGTTTGACCCACGCGGGAACAATAAGCAAACAGATGAGAGGGGGGAGACGACGACCGGGAAGATGGCAGGAAATCTCTACGTCGTCATTTGTAGAACCAGTAGTAATTGACCTCGTGCGTTTCTATTTTTGGACCAATTGCGGAAGTCGATGAAATTTGGCCGAATTTCTGCACGCGTAAAGTCTCGGCAGCGATACGCTTCTTGGCTCCAGGCTGGAATCTCTTGGTCTTCTGCTGGCGACATTCTACGAGTGCAGGTTTATCAGAATTCAATTTTTATGGTCCTGAGAGGAAAAGGAGTAAAGCAATGGGGAGAAAAAGAGAAATTGAGGGGGAACAACGGGTCCAGACGGTGTCAAACTCTTCAAAGTAGTGTTTCCCTGCGGATGTATTGTATTCTCCCAGTTCTTCCATGTTCCAAGTGGAATAGACATAATTATAGTCGGCTGTGTGGTAGTCCCGGTACCATTTGGCCCCATAATCGGCAATCACAGCCATTTCTGGGTTACAAGTAGTCCAAAATAGATGCCCTCGGAAGTCAACAGCACAGTAGGGATTATACCTAGGAGCCGGTACTGTATTTGTAATAAAAAATCACATACAGTTTGGGATAAGTGAAGCGGAACTTCTCATCCCAGCCGAAACTGTAAGTTGACGTATTTTTACCATTACTAAAATAAAGAAACACGTCAATCTTCGGTCTATTGGATGTCTGACTCGGGTATAAAGTGTATTCCATGGTGTTTCCTTCCTGAAATATCAAAAATGAGCCTTTTCGCCGGGCGCCAATAGTCTCGAGGCGCGATTCGCACATAGGAGACTGGGGATATAGCTCAGTGGTAGAGCGCTCCCTTAGCATGGGAGAGGACTGGGGTTCAATTCCCTATATCTCCAAAAACATTTTTGCTTTTTTGCTCAACATTTTGGTATGAAAAGGAGGTGTTTTTAACCCGTTTTTGATACTTTTTTTTGCTAAAATTGTCGAAAATCCTCTATTTCACTTATTTTCAAGTCAACTGGATGATAAATTCAATTCAAACTGTAGATTCGTTCTCTTTTGGATTATTTACATTCTGATAGCCTTTTCGGTTCTTTGCTTTCTGCAATCGAATCCTAATGTCGTTTTTATACTGTAGAGACTATCTATAAAATAAGGAGAACTAAGAAAATGGTTGCCCGCTTGGGTATTATCAAGGGAACCCGTCTTGTTGATACCTTCTTGCCTGGGGATATAGCTCAGTGGTAGAGCGCTCCCTTAGCATGGGAGAGGACTGGGGTTCAATTCCCTATATCTCCAATAACATTTTTGCTTTTTTGTTTCTTCTTTTCCTTTCATGGGAATGCCTGGGAACCACTTTTGAACAACATTTACTCACATCTGACCATCGGATATAGGGTCTGAAGCGGGTATTATTGTTTATAATCTCCGTAAAGGCATCCTCCAGGTATTCTTCTTCCAAAACTCCAAAATCAACATCATGTGTATGGGGAATAAAGCCACACTCTCGATACCAACCTAAATTTGAAGCTTTTTCTTATTTTTATGGCTAATTCCCCCTACCGAGAAGTGTTCCAGAACAGATAAAAATATACATGTCATATTGTAAAAAGTGCTGGACCAAGTCGTCCATCGCTTCGAGAGCCTGCTCCTCGGACCAGACATGCCGACTTCGGAATGGATTTCGAAACATGTACATATCTTTACACCCGAGGAGAGTGGACCTCTTCCATTGCTCGTGGAATATTGTCCCATTTTCTGGGAGGCTCCAATTCTTCAACAGGGTATATTGATTCCTAGAATAATTTAAAATTACGGGAAAGGGTACTTGAATATGGCTCTCATCTTTCCATTTTGATCAGATATCCGATAAAAATTATAATCTGTACGGTTTTCATAGGTCACAAGGCCGGCTAGATTCTGGGTTTTTGGAAAATATTCACGGGGATGGGCAAAATAGGGAGGAAAATCTGAAAATTCTATTCTCTTCCAGGGATTCTCACCTTTCTTCAGGCAGATTTCTCCCTTCTCCAGCTTTTTAACAAAATTCTCATCCAAAACAAGGATAGGATAAGGAGGGGCAAGAGAATTCATCAAAGAAGCACAGGGAATCTGGGGGGAAATTTACAGGAATCCACAAAGTAACAGACCTTCGCCTTCCGGGAAGGCCAAGCCGGCTTCCAAACGGTCTTCGTCTCCAGTTTTTCGACTTCCACAAAACATATTCGAAGTCCTGAGATGTGGAGAAGAATAAGTAGAAGAATAGAAGAGACTGTTAATAGGATAAATGAGCGGAATTTGGATTTATGGCGGAAGACGGTCCTCCCGTGCAATGCCATCCAGGATTATGACGGGTTGAGCACCTACGCAAGGGAGACATCATTTGGACAGCTGGATTCTGTCTGTTTGAGCTAGAACAAACACGTGTAGGGATGTTGGCAAGGGGCAGACGGCTTCACTTTGCTAGAAAGACGGGAGAAGGGAAAGTGATAGTCGTTAGGGCGCCGCCATTCGAATTAGCATAGCGGGGGGGGGGGGGGGGGAATTCTTGGTCATTTGGCCTTAAAAACACCTTTTTTTCTAAAAAGTACAAAAGTCCGATTGTTCAGAATTTTTTGCGCTTTCCGACGATGCCAAAATATTTCAACAATTAGACTTTGTTGGAAAGTTATTGCCGTTTTATGCGACCACACCCTTTAGACTGTTCTGGTCTACAATTAGAGACGTTCTAAACTCCTAGCCCCTTGTTAGAGGCACCTTATTTTGTTTTTTTGCACCACAGTTCCCGTTATCTTGCCAGATTTTGGGAACAAATATTCACAGAAGGATGGAGAACAAGAGATAGCGGGGTGCAATCTGTTCCCTTCCGTCATGTTCCCGCTTCTCCTTCTTTTTCTTCTTCTCGGGTTCGTTTCCCCCATCCCAACTGGAGGTACCGTTTCTACCATTAAACCTGCTTATCCTCTCCTAGTAAAGCTAAAAGCCTCGTCTCTAAAAGGTCAAGAACTTGTAGATTATGTCAATCAGAAGCAGAATCTCTTCAAGGTTACCTCTTCGCCTTTCCAAATAATCACCGTATTTTCTAGGCAAAACTCCATGACCTTACCGATGAGGAAGAAAAATTCCACGTGATGAATACCCAGCTACAGAGGAGGCAAACGACCCCGACACCAGAAATCACCACCATCAAGGACTCGGACATCCCGACGAGCTTTGATTCTCGCACCGCTTGGAATGCCTGCTCTTCTATCCGATTTATTAGGGAACAAGCCAATTGCGGTACTCTTTAACTGTTTATTTTGGAGAAAATAGAGTTTAGGCTCCTGCTGGGCGGTTTCTTCCGCCTCCGTCATCTCCGATCGCACCTGTATTGCCTCTAATGGCCAGGTTCAGATAGAAGCATCCGCCGCTGATATCCTCAGTTGTTGCCATGATTGTGGAACAGGGTATGCTCTTTTCTCTCCGTGTGGTAGTCTAGCTGATTACCGAAACAGTCTGGAACCAATTTGCAATAAGCGACGAGTGTTGCGTGATCCAGTGGGGACAGAACGGCCGATATGCCTTCTTATATGGGATACCAAGGGCGCTAGCTTTCCGTTTCTAAAATTCTGAAAGTGCAGTCTTGTAGAGAATTTCCTGGGGAATCTGGCAACATTAAAACTTTTTTGAAATGTTAATTTTTTGGAAGAGAAATTGGCCTTACAAAGCTGAATATCTCGTTTTCAGATGCAACGGCGGTGTTCCCCTCCTGGCCATGCAGTGGTGGCATTCTCACGGAGTTGTAACTGGTGGGGAATATGAATCAGCTGTAAGAGCCTCCCCCGTTCAAAATATAGATCATATTTTAAAAGTTTTAGCAAGGCTGTAAGCCGTACCCATTCGGTTACCCGGCCTTCTTCAATGAGACGACCCCGAAGTGCACAAAGACCTGCACCAATTCGGGCTACCCCATCACTTATGAGGATGACAAGCATTTTGGTCCGACTTCCATTATTTTCCCTTTAAAATTGAGCTTAGGAGAGGCGTATTATGAAGTTCCTCCTACCGTGGCGGGAATTCAAAAGGAGATAATGACCCACGGCCCAGTGGTCACCTGTTTTGAGCAATATGGCGACTTCAACCTCTACGACAGTGGAATTTATGTGGTATCAAGATATCTCCACTTCAAAATAAGATACTATTCAGCACACGGCAGGAGAATACGTCGGGATCCACTGTGTAAGGGTGTTGGGATGGGGAGTTGACAACGGCACTCCTTATTGGCTGGCGGCTAACTCGAGAGGAGAATTCTTTGGTGAAAATGGTAGGAAATGGGGCCTTTGAGAGGGATCTTTAAAAACGGAGTTCAGGTTTCTTCCGTTTCCTTCGAGGAGTCGATGAGTGTGCCTTCGAAGCAGTCATGGCCGCTGGAAGGCCGAGGATTTAATATCTCCAACTCCAAATAAAGATTCCCGATTGTTTGTCTCTTTTTATCTGTCTCTATTGCCGATTTTCTTGTTCGAAATCGAAATTCTGCCATTCGGCTCCCGTTCCACTTATCCCATCCGTCATTACGCAAGAGATGGAACGAGATCCATTGAAACCGGGATCGGGTGGCTTTGTTTCAAATACCCAATCCCCCCGACACGCCTCTAACCCGTCTCTCTCCGGCTGCTTTTCACTTCGACGCCGATTGCGCAATCCCTGCTTCTTCCAGTGTCGGATCATGGACCGTTTTGGAACGCCCGGCACCTTTTCCCTGCCATCTTTCATTTTAATTTATTATTATATGGTATATCAGTGTTCCAGATGAGGGTATTACTCCTCTCAATGTTGCCTCACCTCCTCCTGGGCGAAGCTGTCGAGACGGCGCCTACAGCCCGCCCCATGGCAGTAACCATCAGTGATACGGACCTCTTGAGGCCGGCAAAGATGGGAGACAGGACAAGGAAGCTAATGAAATTCCACAGGAAGAAGAAGCGAGCCAATACTGAAGAGGAGGAGGACGAGAAGGCCCTCGACGACTATCGGGATTTTGAAGAGACCGGGATCAAGAATCGAGGTATCTTGGCTCTTTTTTCCGTTTTCTGACCACGAAATTCAGATCCTGGAGGTCTCAAACCGGTGACTTATTCCCCCATCACGACGCCATTGGATATCCCACGGTTTCCTGAAGGTAGCCGTCCCTTTTCCCTGTCTATTTGCTCATTACAGTATCCACTCTCTCCCCAGAACCTGGAAAGATGGGAAAATCCTCAAAAGGATTCAAAGTTGGAAAGAATACCCCGCTGTACACTTGGTACCGGCCAGAAGCGCTGAGGAGAAAGGGCTACTACTTTATGCACTACCCGTGGAACATGCTTCCCAAGCCCTATAGACTCCGTCCAAGTTTCCAGTTCATCTATCCACAGGAGTATCAGAATACTGTCTACAACTATCCTTCTCTGCCTTATAACAGCGGTCAGTTATTCCTGGGGGGCAATCAAATTCATGGTTTAGATCCGTATGGAGTTTATCGTCATCTGGTACCTTGTGGAAGTCCTGGAGGATATTGTGGAAATCAGGGAAGTGGCTGCGGAGGAGGAGGAGGAACAGGAGGAGGCGGAGGTTGTGGAGATTCGGAAGGATTCAGTGGGGACAATGAAAGCGACGAGGAGGACGAGGACGGAGAGAAGTCCGGTGAGGCTCATATCAACAAGCAGGACCCGCTAGACGACCTGGATCTGGAGGATTTGGAAAAATTGAACAAGGATAAGGATGTGGAGGAGGAGGACACGACGGAGACAGAGACAGAAGATAAGAAAAGGAGAAGAAAAGTCATCAAACATTGATCTCAAATCGGGAAATCCCCCGCTAAACCCAGTGCAATATGTGAATTGTCTACTTCTTTACTCTCTTTATAATACGATAGGAACAGAACTTTATCGATGTAGCTTGTCGGATCAGTTGGCGTCGGCCTCTTCCTCGGAAGAATGGGGATAGTAGGCGGGAGTGGTGACAAAATAGTAGGCGTAGAAGAAGGTCGCCAAGATGAAGATCATGGCAATGAAGATGACTCGTAGGAAGATTGCTTCTGAAGGGATTACTTTTAAAAAGAAGAGGGAGGGAGACGGTACTTGCTTCTGCTGGCAGTTGTTGAGACATCGCAGCCGATCCGGCGGAAAACGACCAAAGAAATGAGCGTCTTTTTGCCATTTCTTGTTGAAATTTTTAATAAACCGTGGTTGAATTCCTGTCAGGACGACAAATAGACTTTGGAGGAGTATCCAACATTCTTTTCCTCCTGCACCCGATTTATTTCCCCCATATGGGGGAGGGCCGTTCCCAGCAGCAGTGCAACGCTGGGCCGACCCATGAAGAGGAGCTAGCAAGCCAGCTACCTCTTCAGGTCTCAAAAATCGGTTAACCTTGTATACCACAATAGCGGTATATATCGAAGGTTAATTCGATAAGAACGATTACTACACTTTGATCTTAGCCATAAGGCCGAGAAGCGATACTTCTGCTTGCCGACGCCGCGACGCCAATCGCACCTGCTGCCGACTTTTTACGGGTGCGGGCGTGACGCTACCTCATATGGTGTAAGTCACATTCTGCTCCCTGGGTTTACCCAGCTCGCCTCCAACCCCGCCATGGAGTCAACATTTACCTGCTTCACGTGGAAGTAGGCTGTTTGTCTGGAAGATTACCATGGTCTCATTGATGTTTTACTTGGCGATTACCACAAGGAATTAGTAGTCAACAGACTTTGACATTACTCTTGTTCAACAAGCTCCCTCTCTGCTTTCCGACAAGAGGTCTAGTGGAGTTTTTCCTGTCCCCTTCCCCCCTTGTAAGCGCCTTGTCGGCTCTTGAGAAGCCTGAAATGCTCGAGCATCTGGTTCAAAGGCTCTTCGAGCCACCACTTGGAAAAAGGCACTCTTTTTGGACCCGACAGGTGGTCACTAAAGTGGACGGCGGGGACTTTAACTGGGGGCAGAGGCTAACAGTTTACAATTTTGCCTCCCTCCCTTGGATCTGGCGGGGGTAGGGAGCCTTTCTCTCGGCATTTCAATTCAACAACGAAGACCCGCATAATCCCCTTTAATTCAGGGATTTTTAGTCCCGGATTACCGTGAAAAATCCGCTATCCCCCTCACACGCGCCCGTATGTGTTTGTTTCCACAAATCTCTCTCTCTCTCCCCGGCTGCTCGGCTCTCTTCAGAGGTTCGGCTTGTGATCGTGGCCGGTGGTGGGAACGGGCTCTTGAGAGGCTCTCCCCCCTTTGAGCCAAACAGCTCCTTTTTGTAGGCTTGTCCATCCCCCCGGGCGAGTGGATGCCCTTGTCCACTTTAGCCTCCACACAGACGGGGAGAGGCGACCACTCCACCAAAACAGCAGGCCGCTGCGGTGCTCCTCTCCCGGGGCCCCGCTCGGGCAACTTCTCTCTCCTCTTTATGAGCTAATTAACCTAATTACAGCTGGGGGGACTACAGGCGTAGCTTGTTTTCCGACAACAGAAAAAGTGCCCTCGACTGGGCGCCTTGGTCGTTTCCCTTTTTTGGCCAACTCAATTTACTCGCTCGATCATTCCAGCACCATTTTCCTGTTTCCTCCGCGCTTTTGACAATTTCTTGCGATAAAATGTAACCTAAATTGTTAAGATTTCAGTTCAGTTTCTTCCAGATTACTCCAATTCCTCCCAAAAAGGTAAAAAATCCAAAATAAAGAGATTTTACCGGCCCTTTGAGGTCCATACCGCCGCACCTATAAAATCTCGTCAGCTGAGAGCAAAGCCGCGCTCCTGGCTACAGTAATCTAAAAAAACTAGCGGATTTGGTTGTAAACAATCCCGGTGACCCTTCTCTGTCCAACCAACTTCGGCTTTTGACTGGAGAGTGGGACAAATGTCCGCCTGAGGATTAGCTGGCATTGAACTCCTTCGCGACGCTCAATTCCCATTCCCCGTGTCAGCCTCCCTCCTCTAATTCCAGTTGTAACCAGTCCTTGTCTTTTTGACTTATTATGAGGTGGAGAGGAAGAGGTACAGTAGGACTAGACATCCTCTTCTTTTTTCCCGGCTTCTCCACCTCCCCTCCTCACTCTACTTCACTCGTCCCGTACATGATTTCCGATGTCCACTTTATCCTCCTCCCCCCTGTCCTAAACGAGCGGGGGGCAGTAGCCTCCATCATCTCTCTTACAACTTGACCCTCTTTCTTCTGTAAATAATAGCCGAGATGACAGACAGACACAGCTGATTCCCTCCGAGGAGAAGGTCGCCCCTTTTTGGTCTCCTACCATTTTGTCTCTTTTTTGTAGGTGGATTTTCTGAGACGTTTCGATTCTTTTAGCCCTGTGCCCAGTGAATGATATAAAGTGACAGGCATCTGCTTGAAGGAAGGGATTACACGGCTGTTTTGTGGATCGAATTAGGATCAGAAACGGTTTCTAAGATGCGCAAGGGTTTAATCTCCTGTTCTAATTAGGATTTCCTATATTTTAAAGGGAAAATAATCAGAAATGGTCTGATAGACGCGATAACCCGGGAAGTTCAAAAATTCGACTCAAAATAGACGGGAAAAGTGAAAACTGTGGGCAGCGCGTCTTCTTTTCCATGTGGTTCAAATTCTAGGGTCCTGGAGCGAATATTACTGACCTTTTTAAAGATTTTACAGCTGAGAACAGCCCAGAAGCTCCAAGGCCTTCGCTTCCCCTCTCCCGGCTAAAGAAAGATCTCCCTGCCAGTCTTAATTACCCCCTCCCCCCTTGGTTGTCCTTCACAGTCAGTCATAATAGCAATCCCCTTCTCCTTTCTTCCACCCCCCTGTCTTCCTCACTCAATTCACTTGTGTCTGCCCCCAAAGAGAAAAAGATCCCGGCCTTTTTCCCTCCGCGCTTTCACTTCCAATCGCCGTGTCAATTGCGTGTGATGGTGGATGGAAAGGAGAAAGTCTTTATTCTCCCCTCCCTACCAATTGGTCACACCGGAAAAAAAGAGAGAAGAGGAAAAAGACGAAAGATTCCCGCTTGATTCTGTTTACCCAAGGGGAATCCCTTTACCAACATTGTGATGTGTTTTGATTGCCGCCATCTCCCCCCTCTCAGGTGCCTATAATCTTCTTCCCCTCCCCGTCACATTTCGCCCTCACTTCCTGTCCACTTCTTTCTCTTTTCTCTACCAACGTCGCCGCCTCGTGGTGTGGTCTTAATTAATGTCTAGAGGAAGGTCAACCCGTGGGGTCAGGCGGGTGGAAGGGGTGGGCGGCAAGTGACCGGAAAAATCTACTCAAGGTTGCTTTTATAATTGGGGCCAGCTTGTTTTTCCCCCCGCTTTTTCTGACCACAGTGCCCCCGTCTTCAATTTGTTTCTTTTCTCGCTTCGAGACCTGTTTCTTTCCAGTTTTAAACTATTTGGAGGGCCTTTCTATTTTCGTCTCCCCGAAATTGGTTAAACCAACTAGTAGAGAGTTCTTTCCAGTTCTCTCCAGAGAGGGGAACGAGTGTTTCTCCCCATGGATCCTATACACACTGTAAACACCGTGTCCCCACCCCTTTCTCTTGAAATCTGAGCTACTCCTTTTATCCTTTTTTTATCCGTTGACACAGAGCAGGGAAATGCAAATAATCGCCTTCTTCCTGTAGAAACGGAGCTCTGCTCAAGTCTTTCACGTCCGTCGCCCATCTATACCTTGTTTTGGTCCGCTCGGACCACAAAAGTCTCTTTTTTAAAATTCTACCATCTCCAGCTTGTAGAGAATTTCTTGAGGAGTCTGACAATCACAAAATTTTCGCGAAAAGTTATTTTTTTCCGGCTCGTGGCGAAGTTTTGAAGGTTGACGATCATCCCCATTTGAACTGTCATTACAGCGGGGAATTCCCGCTCATTTAGGATCAAAAATGTCCAATTTTCAAATTTTTGCCAGCCTTGTTTTGTTCAGAATTTCTTGCTCTTTCTATTGATGTAAAAATCTTAATGCAATTCCAATTTCCCCGCAAATGGTGGAGCTTTGAAAGTTCCAGACCCTTTTCCAACCTCTTTTGTCTGCCTAGTAGACATCAGATCCTCATGTGAAAGCGCGTCAAGAGGCCTCTTTCGGCGATCATTGCTCAAGTTTGTTATAGATATTACTGCCGCTTCATCTTCTTCAAACAGACCGAGAGAGACACGACCCAGTTACTAGTGCCCGTAGCCACAAAAAACAGTCTTCTTTTACCACCAAATTGAATCCAAAAAAGAGCTTCTAAAAATGTTTAATGGTCCCCTTGTTATTATCCTTTCTCTCTATTATTCCCAGCCCCGTTTCCTTTCCCGCCACAGACTGGATAAAAACTCTCCCTTGGCGCTCTTTTTATCGCCCCTTGGGCACTTTTGTCTTCCCTTTTCATCAGATTTACACGCCCCGTATCTCCGAAACCCATCCCCCTTCTCTTCCAAACCTATCGTCTAGTTTATAGCCCCAAAAAGGGGAAAGAATACCGTCTTCTTTATAAAATATCGTAGGTATATATCTCTCTCTCCTTTGTCTGACTTTTAACACCACTCAATTGATGATGAGGATCGTTTGTTTGATTTTAGCGCCTCTGTCAATCTCTCCTCCTCTCCTTCTCTCCTTTTTTTCTTTACGCGCTCCTTGTCTGCTCGTCTAATCTTTACCCTACTCCTTTTTTGGAACACCTTTTCTGCTCTTTTGACTCTTGAGAACTGAAAATTTGGTCACGGTTGGGGTAGGGTCGAGCAGTGGGCCCCAACGACAAAAACTCATGGCCTAGTCCCGTTACGGTTTCTTTCCAAAGCCTGGCTCAGGTTTTTTGGGACCTTATATCGAGAAAAGATCGTGGTTTTCTTATTTTCATTTGCCAAATTGAAAATCAGAAGCGTTAGACTGCAAAATTGGACAAGGGTCCTGGAGCGCGTGGACCTCGCGGTGGAAATGGGCTATTTACCCTCGCGAGCTCAAAATGGGCATGGGGAATCTTACCTGGCAGCTTTATTTATTTCCAGTGATCCTAAAAAGACACAGGCCCGTGGCGGATGGTCCAACACAGATCCAATAGCTCCGACGCCTCTTTTCTCCCTCCTCTGTACCCTAATTTTCTGTATAAGAAAGGTGTGACATTCAACGACTTTTTATCCCGGTGCCTGTAGGCAGTTTTCTCGCCTTTTGTAAAGTGATTCAGCCAGCTGGTGGTGGTGGGTGTGTTTCGCCCCATTTAGAATCCCCAGTCCTGTAAATATCACCCCGATTCACCATCGTCTTCTTCTCAATTTCTCAGTAAGCCCCGGGTCTCTCTTATTTGGTTTCACACCG
Source organism: Oscheius dolichura (assembly GCA_932521035.1). Lineage (NCBI taxonomy): Eukaryota > Metazoa > Nematoda > Chromadorea > Rhabditida > Rhabditidae > Oscheius > Oscheius dolichura. The sequence goes on along the minus strand of OW051494.1, from coordinate 120,556 downwards.
AGAAGAGGGGAGAGCCCTGTTAGTCATGGCACGCGCCAGCTAAACCTTCCCCTCCCTGTGGACTATATACCCCGTGCTCTCTCTGTTTTCTGTCTAATAGACACAAAATACTTATCCTCCTCTCCTCCTCCTGCTTCGAGTAGTCCACACAGAATGTGACAGCAGGGAGGAGGGACAGGATCTGTTTGTCCTGTACTTTTCTCCTTTATTTATAGTCTGTCATTGTCGGTTTCCTGACATCCTCCTGGCAAGAGGGGAGACGGCCGCTGGAGAACTTTGAGCTTCTCTTGTAGTCGCTGCTCTATTTGACGTCTCTTTTTGAGAGAAACCTGAACTACCGCATCTTTTCTTTAAAAAAAATGGAATTTTGAAGAGACAACCCAGCACCCCCTGACCTTTGCCTTCAAAGCTTTGCCATGGTCCGCCAAAATTCGTTTGTCGATTAGATTTTGATCTTTCCGTATTCTCCAGAAACGTCTCTACATAACCGACCAACTAAAATTTAGAAAATTTGACTTTTTCAGTCTCAAATAGCCAAAAGTTCCCGCCACCGTAATATCAGTTGAAAGGGATGACAGCGAAACTTTAGAGCATCCTGAAACAGGAAATTTTTCTGAAAGATTTTGTTATTATCAGACTCGCCAGAAAATTCTCTATAAAACTACTGGAAGAGAATTTTGAAAAAGGGGTGTTTCCTATCCCGAATTAGTCATTTTTCCCGGCGCGCTTATGACTGCGAGCTTGGGGGCGCTCGGATGGATCCTAGTACAGTTTTCCTCACCCTTCCCAGTAATTCCTACTCACAGTTGTCTATAAATTCCTCTCTGCCACCTTTTTCCCCCGGTGTAATATGCTAATGAATGAGTAGAGGTAGCCCTCCTCCTTCCCCCGTTCCACCTGCATCGACCGGTCTTCTCTTGGCAAACCCAGTATTGTCGACACCTTCCAGTACCAGTTGCCTATTCCTCGGCTTGTTTAGGGTCAAATTTGTGTTCCAATTGGCTAATTTCTTGGCTTCCTTGTGTTGTGGTTCATTCTTTTGTTTGCCCCGGTGTTCGCCTACCAGATGCAATAGTCATCGCTTTTATCGGCATTCTACGCAACGTTGACGCTTCCTGACGCAGAGTTCAACCCATTTTTTGGACCAGGGGCATGGTTAATGGTCTGAAAAGCGTGTATCATCCAAAAAAAATGGTTTTTTTTTCCAAACTTTTGGGTCCAGAAAAGACTTTTAGCGAGGTAGGAACCCACTGGACCCGTTCTAGGAGGGCTTGGCTGGCATCAGAGTCCATATCTCCTGAAAAAGATGCTCCAGTTCCATGTTACCTTCTTTTTTCGACTTGCCATCTTGTTTTACCCCTAGAAATTTGGGTTACAACCCCACAATTACCTGTTTTCTGGTTTCTGTGGCTCTGAAACTCTTGTTCGATACCGAAATGGCCATAACTTTCCGAAATTACTACCAATTTCTGGAAATTTTGCTCCATTTTGTCAATCTTCTCTTCCTCTTTCTTCTCTATCCATTAATTTTAAATATAAGTCATTTTCAGGATAAACGCCTCGCCAAAACAAACACAATGTCAAAACCATATGAACCACCTCCAGATTATGTGAGTTTTCTCCTTTTTTTTACTCTCTTTCACCCAGTCGGGCAGGGTTATAATGGTCGGTGTACACGGAAGGCGACCCGCTGTGTCATCATATGGTAATGCAACAGAAACTAGTCTTTTTGAGGGGAAATAGACGAGGGGAGAAGATATTTTAACCTTGGCATCTGTCAGTTGGCGGACCCCCGGTTATCGGCAGCCATCTACAACATTTACCTATATGTCGGCGCCTATCTGCCTTCCGATTCGGTCTAGTTGACAAAACAGACCACCCTTCCCTTTTTTTGAGAGAAAAACAGCCACAGTTACTCAGTTAGACAGTGAGTCCCCCCCCACTATCTCCCCCTATAGAGAACACCCCCGAGATAATCAATACATTTTTCAACTTTCTACGATTCGTAGCCCACTTCCAAGGCGCAAAGACAGGCAAAAAGCGGCATAGAATTTCAGTTGTTTTTGCGCAGTCGACCTAATTGTGGGGTCTCGGTGGGATGGAAGCTCCCATTATTTTCACCTTTTTGCCTCTTTGCGAAATTATTGAGAGGGGACAGCTTTTCAGGGGGAACGTACCATAATCCCTCCAGTACAAGCAAAGAAATCATGTGAATATCCTAGCCAGCCCTCCCTTTCGAGGCGTTGTTTTGCAATAGGGGCGGCCCCGAGTACGCGGCGCCCGCACCCGTAAATAATCGGCAGCAAGTGCGATTGGCTTCGCGGCGTCGGCAAGCAGGAGCATCGCTTCTCGGCCTTATGGCTAAGATCAAAGTGTAGTAATCGTTCTTATCGAATTAACCTTCGATATATACCGCTATTGTGGTATACAAGGTTAACCGATTTTTGAGACCTGAAGAGGTAGCTGGCTTGCTAGCTCCTCTTCATGGGTCGGCCCGGCGTTGCACTGCTGCTGGGAACGGCCCTCCCCCATATGGGGGAAATAAACACCGGTGCAAGGGGAGCGTCTAGGTTGAATGGACAAGGCCACACCTGTTCTACCCATTTTTACGGGCAATTTGAAGTCCCGCACCATTTCTACACAAGCAAAACCGTCGTCACGGATCATTTGAATATGAACAAAGACAACCTACATGGCTGTGTGTTCCTCCTCCCCCGTCTTCAACTTTACCAATAAGTCTCCCCTTGACCAGATGGCAGCTGTGTTCCGATTCAGTTTTCTCTCTTCTTCCCACCGGGCAAACCAGTGTTTTCGCCTCCCACGTTCCCTTTCAGCCCGTCTTCTTTTCAAGAGAGAGAGAACGCTACTTTGCGGAAATTATCAACCGTCACGCATCTTCCCTCGACCGTGTCAGGCCTTTTTAGGTTAAAGCTCAGCATTCCTTGCGTAATCTATGAACGAATCATCTTTTTATTCGATATTCCTGCCTAGAAAAGTCCTATCTAATCGTTACTCCTTCAAAAACCGTTCCTGCCGGTCCCAGCTCCCCGCCGCGCCCACACCCGTAAAATCTCGGCAGCAAATCCGAATGGCGCCCCCAGTTTCACGTTTCCGATCAGCCTGATGAAGATACCTACCGAGATCTTTGACAAGTTCCTGATGAAAGTACGTCAGTCAGAGGGCTCTAGAATATTCTTATTTTTTTGGTTGGGAATTACCTGATTTCCATTTTTGACAGAAAGGAGAATCTCTTGTTTGTTTGTTCTGGTGGAAAGAAGGGGAAAACATTCCCACGCCTGTTCCGTCCCATTTATGGTTTTGGAATACAAACAGTGATGCATAAGGAAAGCGGGTTATCAAAGGAAATTTACCCCCGGAATTGATAACACACACGTTTGTCTGCCTCCCACCGCCCCACCAGTAATAGACCACCGAGAGCCGACGGAAACATGGCCGCCATAGCTCAGTCGGTTAGAGCGTGGGTCTAATAAGCCCAAGGTCGCAGGTTCGACCCCTGCTGGCGGCAAATCTTTTGTTTTTCCCGTTTCTCTCATTATTTAACCAGTTCTCAATTGTTTTGCCTTTCTCTCTGAGATAAATCCGCCACTGGTCAACAGGGTATTAATTGCCAGCGAGTAACACGTCTCACAGTGGAGATCAAGTCGTTTTGCTCCCTCTCTCCCATACTAGACGGGTTATTCTCCCCCCTTTTCCCTCTAATGCGTTTTCTTCATTCATTGCCTCCTGCCACATTTCGCTTTCTAATGGCAAAGTTTTGACATTGAGGGAGGACACGGAAAAGAGCGAGAGAGAATTTCGTCAGTATGCAAATCCCCACGGAAAACAAGACTCTTACGATAGCCAAGGACTTTTACCAGCGGAAAAAGGGGGGTCTCCTATAAAGTAGCCAGCAGGGGGCGGAATATGGTCACCTTTCTCATGGTTATTCATACTTCCACCGACTGTCCGTAGGCTGATTCATTCTCGAACATAATTTCCTGCCCCTGGTGTACAATACCGTCCTTTTACTCTGGAATCTACCCGCCGCCGCACCCGTAGAATCTCGGCAGCTAACGCAATAGTAAAGTGGCGCGCCGAAGTACCTAGACTTTCAGCTGCCGAAATTTTACGGGCGCGGCGCAGTTCTCCCCGGCCCTGGTAGATGGGGAAGCTCCCCGGAAACACCAATTTTTCTGTCTTCTGTTGCCACCCGTGCGAACACAATGAGCCGGAAATTTCCCATCCGGCTTTCTTTCTCCCCCTCTCCTCTTAAAAAAAGGCTCCTTCTCACACGCTAGCGGCACAAACATATGCAGGCCGCGCGTGAACACCTTTCGGCATAGAGAGAGCGAAAAAGAGAAATCCTGTCCATTTTAATCTCCTCCGGGACTGACCGGTGGTTTTTACACGCGCGATACACGGCTAACACCGTATTGCAATAAGATTATCTGTGCCCCCGGGGGAAGAAAACTAGAAAAGGTCGCGTGTCCGTTGGGAGGGGGCTTGTCGCCTGCTAACTAGTCCCCCCCCCCCCGACCTTGGGATATTCCTCCTCCGGGGCCTCTCATCATCATTGCCAGCCAGCCAGCCTCACCCCCGAGGGGGCCGGTAACCTTTACGGCAAATAGACTTTACCCCACGAGCCGTGTTTGGCCAGCTGCTCTTCTAACCGATCCCCCTCTTCCCCGGCGGGTCGTCTACCTATTTTCCACTCTTCTGTCTATTAAAAAAAGACCTTTTCAGCCTATGGTAGAAGAGCCATGGAGGATACACGAAATTAATCGAGGCCTCCACGCGCATCACGACGCCAGACGCGAGCAGCAGCACCGTTTCGCTCCTTCTCCAAATTCTACAGTACTCTTTGATCCGAGATATCACGAGAGACGACTCAGAAGGTAGGTTCAATTCCGAAATATATTTAAACAGAGGCTTTTTATTCTCCCCCCGGAGAGATTTATTGACTCTTCTCCATGTCAAAGTAACCAAATAGAAATGGAAGGATTTTGTAATAGTTCGGGCGACTGATTCATCACTTTTCGCTCTATTCTTTGAACTGCTCGACCTATTTCAACTAATTTTAGGCTAATATACCTCTCCTCGACTATTTCCTACCTAAAAACTTGGAAAAAAGTCTTTGGTTTCCTAATTTTTGCTCTAGAGAAGATTTCTTATGGTAGTGGTGCTCCTAGGTTATATAGAGCCTCTTGTAATCCGAAAATAAGTTCTCTAGGCCTAGAAAATTGTGGGGAACAAGCTGAAATCCCTCTTTTTACCTATGACCCCCATTTTCTCCATGGAAATGAGTTTTTTCATCATCAAAAATATAGAGGCAGGCAAGGTTTAATCCGTCGCGAAGCTGTTAACTAGGTATGAAATTGGTTTTTAAAGGTTTTTACCCCGTTATAAACTCATCTAGCCCCCATCTAAAACTTTGATTTGCTTCGGAAAAATAGTATTTCTTTGTGAGACCCCTTACCAGGAACACATCCGCCCGTATCTTTTGATTCTCTTTTTCACCTGCTCATCCACTTCTCATTCTCTCTCCTTCTTCTTTTTCGTGGCCCGGGCTGAAATCGTTTTATGACTTTACGACGAAGCATAATGGGGTGATTGTCGAATAAGGGGGATTTTCTCTCTCTCCTCCTCTATAACCACCTCTCTGTCCCTGTCCTGTATCCCCATAAATTCTCCCTGCTCTTCTCTTGCATCTGCCCCATCCTATTGTCTCTATTTCGCATTAGCATCTCCTTAATTTATTGCCCTTGGTTGGTGATCCTTCAAGTTCTCTCTCCCTAATACAAATCAGTATTGGCTGCAAGTTTTCGCTTTTCTCGACTTTTTCCGAGAATTGGATCGCTGCAGCTGCACCCGTAGAATCTCGGCAGTTAAAAGTATCGAAGTTCGGGAAAAGGAGATTCAGCTGCCGAGATTTAACGGGTGTAGGCGCGCGCAAACGGCTGCCATTGGGGGAAAAGGGGTTGAAAAAACAGAACAGTTATGGGATAATCTGGGCAGAACACCCCTTCCCCGCTCTCTCCCTTGTTGTGTTTTCTCCTCGGGGGTGTACGACGACAAAAACGACAGGTTCCCACTCTCTCTGGCCTCTCTTCTCGGTCTCTTTAACGTATGTCTTTTGTTTAAACATTCGACGCGCCAATTGACAACTGGCCAATTGTTTTGATTATCTTTTCTTTATTTTACTGTCGCTCTTTCTCTTCTTCTTATTAGATTTACGACGACAGCCAGAGAAAAATTATTGGGCAGTGGTTTGGCGGGAAACCATGTTCTCTAGACGGTGTTCCTCCTGATCTCTCAATCAGACACAAATTCCCGGTTTCCAAATGTTTTTGTTAGTTCGAGGGGAAAATAGACGGGGAGATATTGTTGACCTAGTTGACATAGTTCAATGATTAATTTTAACAATTTATCTTGTTTTTTCACACTTCTTCCCAAAATTACCGATAGTTCTTCCTCATTCGGGGTAAAATTCAAATTTTTGGCTCCAGATTTCTGAACTGCTGTGGGTGTCTATTCCCACCAAAAATTTCAAAAAAATATAAGAAAATAAGTATAAAAACATCAAATTTGGAAGTAAATAAGGAGATTTCTTCATTTTGTTCAAAAACAGTTAAAAAATAAGTTTGAAAATGGTTTTCCCGGTTCTTTTCTGGTCTAACGCGTGTCCTTTTTGCCTTTAAAAAAATCAACAGACGGCGAAAAGCTCCAAAGTGCAACCTAGAATCCCCTCGAAACGCGTGAACATGTACAGGGTAGGTGGCCGTGTTGACATAGCGGCCACCACCACTAAGGCTCATCAAAGAGCACTCGAGCCGCCGCCCGAGGGCAATACTCCTTCGCTTGACTTTTGCGCTCGATGTTACAGTCCCATCTCTATATAATCTTGTTATTTTTAACCCGCGAAATTCAAATTTTCAGGTGCCCGGAAGCTTTTCACCCGCCATCATCGCCTATGATGTTGAGGACTCGGCAATACCCGGAGGTTTGTTGTTTTCCATCGGGCAGGGGGTTAGGGTCCTATCACGAAGAAATATACAATCGCTTCGGGACCTGTAGAACTCTGGGAAGCCAGAGAGGGATGAGTAGAGAGGGCAATTTCCCCCCATTTCCCCCGAAAGTCCTCCCCAGTCAAAGAAACCGTGTCGCAACAGCCGGTTCAGAATCGCATAATCCTTCACATTTATCCCCTCCAGTCTCTTCTTCAGGTTGCCGGAATCTTTGGCTGTGACGAGCAGCCGGCCCTGCGTCGTTTTACCCGCTATCCTCACGAGCCACCTCCTCCGATGATACATCATGCCAATACCGCTACGGAATTCACAAAAAGGTCAGTTTCCTTTTTATTTTATGGCACTGGGAATATGGGGCTTTTTCCTCCCTGCGCCTTATGGGAGAGAGGAGGCCGGGAAGAGGCATGCCGGCAGCCAATAGATAACCAGTCCGAGACGACTTACATTCATTCATGTGGTGCGTGTGTCTTTTGGCCAGCGGCTGGAATATTTTTGTCTCCCGGAAAAGGTGGCAGAATTGGCGAGTTTTAAGTTGAATTAGAGGAGAAGAGCGCGCCGCCACACCCGTAAAATCTCGGCAGCTCGGCGCTATGTCTTGGGGGGCGCCTATCCATCTAGCTGCCGAGATTTTAAGGGTGCAGCAGATGGAAAAACTGGCGGATTGTACTCAAAGTTTTCACTCTAAAATGTCAGGATTACTATAAGATTGGTACAATTACTCCCCAGAAGAAGACGGGTTACCCCACTGGAACCCCCGGGAGAAGAAAGGAGAGGTCTTCCTAATTCTGATTAGCATAAAACAGGCCACTCCTGAACCAGTTATTCGAGTCAGGAAAACGGGAATTACACTGCGAGTGCGCTGCGCGTGAAAGTTGACACACAGTCAAAACTGCCCTCTTCTCCCGCCATCCCTCTCGACTCCTGACCCTGTCAGATGGTTTTCTGGAGGTTAACATAAAATTATAGCATATTTTGTTATTTTAAAGAGATTTTCCCCTCATAAAAATAGGATGTTCAGCTCGAAGAAGCCGTCATTCTTCACGGGTGCGTGGACCTTCAGAGACAAGAAGCCGAGCCGCCCACCGTTACAGCGGAGTAACCATGACCCATTCCGACGGTAGGGACTGATTCTGACTAAATTTGAATATAAAAATATTTAGGGATGAGAGGCCCCTGAGCATGCACTGCGATGTCCGAGTAGCCAGAAGCCGGAGTGAGACCGCCAACCGGCCGGCCCCTGCCCCAGTCAGAAAGGAGTTCTCCCCACCGCCCCTGCCCATCCATCCACCCCCTCAGGAGTCTAAAGACTTCACTAGTATGTCTGCCCTATGGAGAGATTAATTAGAAACGAATTTAGCCCGGATTACGGTAGAAGAGACCCCAATAATGAGGAATAGAGAAGGAAAGGAGGAGAGAAGAAGCATCCAATCCAGGTAATTATTCCTATTTTGATCTGAAAAAGAGTTTAGTCTGAGGAAAAGCTGTCCAGAGCTAGAAACAGCGGGAAAAATAGTCCACGAGCCGAAGAAACGCGCCAGGAGGGCGAAGGAAAAGGCCCGGGAGGCGAGATGGGCCAGCAAGGAGATACAGGATTGGAGCCTGGATGACGTCCTCCTCTGGCTACAACATCTACAACTGGATGATGTGGCCTCCGTTCTGATTGGTTACGATATGAGAGGGGAAGATCTCCTGAAATGGGACACCGATTGCCTTGGTAGGGCTTATTTCCCCCTTCCGCTGCACCCGTAGATTCTCGGCAGCTGAAGGGACTGTTTAGCTCATGCATTGAATTCAAGAAGAATCCGCTGCCGAGATTCTACGGGTGCGGGGAAACGGCATTTTGTTCAATTTGTGACTATTTCCCCCATTTCAGCGCAACTAGGAGTGAACAACCCGGAAGTTCGGACCAGGATATTAAAAGAATTGAGAGAATTACAACGGAGAGGACCTCAGAAAAAGCCCCAGAGGACACTTTTTGACCTGGTCAGGAGTACCGCCTACGACCAGGTTTGTCTCCTCATTCAATAAAATACAGACGATTTTAAGGTCCTAGCGGTGGAGACCCCTCTAACCCCAAGGGATGTGACCGTCTGCTCCGGGAGAATGGGCTGCCTGCAGATCACCAAAGTCAACGGGGCGAATCTTCCTCTGAGGGAAAGTGACTGGTAAGAAATAGCTTGAATATAATAAAAAATGGGGGCGTTATAGCCTGCTGGAGATTAACGAATGCCCCGGAGAGCAGTTCAAATCGGCCCTGATGTTGACCCGGTTGATTACGGCCAGTCGCGGCGAACCCATCCGTTTTGTTGTACTACGTCAGCATTCTACACAACATAGTGAGGACAGCTCGGTATGCCAACTGGTTATTTTGGGTCTAAATTGTGGAATTATAGAACGAGACATCCAGCAGTGGGGTCTCTTCCTCGCCACGCCTCTCGTCAGAATAAAAGAACTGAAGAATGTCTTCTTTTCTATGAAATCTACGGGTACCTACATATTTTTATGAATTAGAGTTTATTTCTTTAATTGTTATGTGTTTTTGTATTGAGATAAACTTATCTATTTCTGTTATTTTATGGCCGACACGAAGAGAAATCATGAAAGGTAGAAGTGAGAATGAATTAAAAGACTGAAACAAGGAAAATCGCAAAAAAAAAAATATCAAAAAGACTTTTTGGCTTTCTTTCCTACGAAATCAATTGTTAATATATTTGCTTTTCTAAAAACATATAAAAGAAAAGCATAAAATAAAAAGCGGCACTTCCTATTTCACCTCTGCTTCGCGTTCTTATTTTATCCAATAAGAATTGCTGCCATTCTTTGCTATATTCTCTTCAAAATGCTTCTCATCCTCATCTTCTTCTCCACAATACAATTTGCTATTGCCAGGCCTGGCCTTGCAATCCACTGCGGTCCAGATGAACTACCGAGTGTTTATAGCGAAGAAATAGCCAATTCTCTTGCAAAGGTAATATGCAGGTGTACAATCTAAAAAAAGAAGTAAGCTTTAGACATTCACCACATCAGCAGAATTTCTCTATGATGATAAGCAGCATCGAAAATATCTGTTAAATGTCATCGAAATCGGATGTCTTCTTCAGCTTCCTGTCGATGTTCGGGTTGGTCAGATTGCTAATGTCTTCGCCGATATGAGAAATATGGATATCGATGTAAGTAAGGAAGCAAATGTAGAAGAGAAATGATTTAGGAGAAGATTTTGTTTGCTGCTGAATTTGAAGCAACACGAATCGAACAATGGGCGAAGAAATTGAAGCTTATTGGACTTTCCCCCAGACAAACTGTATTGAAGGCTATGAATGTTCCTCTAGAACAAGAAGAAATATGGAAAGGAGCAAATCACAACACACGAAAGATTCTCATTCTCGCAAAGATAAAAGCTGACCTTTGTAAATATAAATTCTAACTTCTACACTGAATATGTTCTCTCTCTCTTTATGTGCAAACAATTTCTTCTTTATCCAATATCTGTAGTGCAACAAAAAGAACGAGAGTAACAAGTGAAACATCAAAGAAAACTATCGAGAAGGCATTGAAATGGTTAGCAGTAGAGGGAAAAACTGAAAGTAATGGTGCACCATTACAAAATTGTTCCCGGATTAGGGAACTGAAACCAGTTGCCTTCCTTCAAAATTCTGCCGCAGTCCTCTCCTTGTCGCTTTCATTTCTTTTGTTGTCTTGCAATTTTATTTACCAGTAATCCACCTACACACAATAATAACGGCAACATTGAATGCGAAATAATAGAAAGATGATGATTTCACAAATTATCATGGCTAGCAGAGATTACAAGTCGCCGCACAATCTCGCCTCTTTTCCGCTTCTGTGTAATCTATAGAAGTGCAGTAACCACTATTGTTATCCCAATAAGCGCAGCTGAATTGTTTTTTTTTGCGTTATTATAGATTGTAACTTACTCGGGAGACAAATCTTCACAAGGAGGCAAATTGCAGAATCCGCAAACATTTGGGCAGTTTTCAATTAGCGATTTCTTTTGTGTAGGATCAAAACAGTCTTTCTTTGTAAAGGCTGCACAGTCGATTCCATTCTCTAAATAATATTACTTTGTTTCTTTTTGTGTTTCTCCAACTTGGATTGTTTGTACAGTTAAATTGCGACAGCTCACAGCAATAGCCACAGAAATGTGCACATTGAGCCTTCGCAGTTTGTTTCCTAGTGGAATTGTAAGCACCATTTGAGTCCTGTTCCTGAATTATTTTTTGCTTCATTATTTTTTACCAGATAGCATTTTGATGGTCTCTTGTTATGTTCTCCAGCTTGTGCTCCATCTGCATTTCCGTCACCATACATTACTTTACAGCGGAGATCTTCCCAAATATTGAAGCAACCAGTAGCGCTTTCAGAATACTGCGTTTTTTTTATTTATATTCAAAATATCACTTACAACTCGTGTTCCTGCAGTATTGGTAACTGTACAGTTCATATCAGCTCCTATTTGATCGTCCGAAGGAGAAGGAGAACGTGTACTAGCCGTAATGGAGTTTGTTTTTGTGCTAGCCGTCGTTGTATTTACATCAGAAGGAGGTTCTGTCCCCTTTCCACCAACGGAAAGGCAAGGCTGTACAAGCAAAGTGAGGAACAACGCGTGCAACATTGCTTGGAAGTGCAAAAAACTCCCTAAACGAGACTTTTAAGCTACTTATCTTCACCTCCAAAGAGATAAGATAGATGTAAGCCTGCACGAAGTAACGAACCCGCCCAGAGAGGGCGCTGCCCATATAAGCAAATCCTTCGATAAGGATAAAAATACGAGTGCTACAGAGGAGCCACGGATAGGAGATGGACTCGCACAAGCAGATTGTAGTGCCGCATTGTAACACGGGCTAAAGGGGGCTTATATAAACGAAGAGCGGTCAGCTAGCTGTTCTTTTTAAAGACTGATCAAACAAGGCAGACAAAACTCTTTGTGCCCGAGACTATAGTTATGATTTCGATCATTTGTTAGCAGATGTGTAATTCTTGGCTTGGAAAATCTTTCCTCACGGTTTTCCACCTTTTCGAATTCCCGTAATGAAGAGACAACAAGATAAATTTTGATACATGTATTTCTATATAAATTATGAATCATGGCATAATTATGTCAACAAAAACTCTAAACATATGAAAAATAAGTAATATATTTTAAATAAGTATGCACACGTACTGAATAGATGACCCGTTAGCTTCACATCTTTAGTTAGCATAGTCGTTGTAATGTACTTGTGACCAAATCCGTTAGTAACTGTCGATATTCAGAAGAAGCCTAAACGAAGAATTTATGAGCACCCAAATAAAACGGGCCAACGTTCAAGCACACCACACTCAAAAACGCACCCAATGCGCCCTGCAGGGCGCTGGGCCGGTGTGCTTGAACGTTCGCCAATAAAACGAACCTGAACTTTTGTTCGCAATCCATCATTTCCGATAGTAACCTGCGCTTTCATCGATGGTATTTTTACTGTTACTGAGCCGTCACAATTATTCTCCCATACAGTATTATGTTTCTTCTAAAATAAATTAGCTAACTTATAGAAAAGCAAATCTGCTCACCTCTTTTAATCGGGCACTAAATAATTCTGGCGTTAGTACTCCCACATATGTCGGCTTTAGAGACCCAATCAGTGAAGTAGCCGGCTAAATAAGACATTTTCCAAAAGAACCACAAATAAATTACCTTTAGTTCATATTCGTCATCGAAAGCGGACAAATAACCGTTTAATGGGCATACGCTGTAACCTGGATTGGATGGATGAGGAGTAGCGTGTAATGTTTTCACTATCTGCAAAATTCTATTGAAACACAGCATAAAATAAGCTCACATCTGGATGCACATTTATTTTTCTCTTCTTCGGCTTCTTATTTGTAACTAGTAAAGTTTCGTCGTAAGTCATTGGTGTACATGAGTTCTACAATAAAGGTTATATAATTAACAACAAATTTAACTTACATATGTAACACATGTATCTGTTTTTCCAGGAATATAAGGTATCAAATACTGATCCGGAACATACACACTCTAAACCATATGATTTACAAAATGCTTCAAGTTTACCTTTGGCTTCAAGTCCGCAAGCCTTTGATTTATATCGGAAAACGTAAGCCTCGTGTCGACTGGATAATAATAGGCTCGAATTTTTAGATCTTCATAAGGTCCATAAACTTCATTAAGAGGATAGTCAGGATCTATTTCAAAATATTAAGCAAATGATACAGAAAACTCACTAGTCATAATAAGAGCATTTTTGTTATCATTGCCCCAGAGGTGGAGCATGTGAGCGGCATCGCCAATACGGAGCGATGGATGACCGCAGAACATCTGATGAATTCAAATTAAAGATTATAAATATAACAAATACTTACTACACAAGGTGTTTTGATTTCTTTTGAAAACGGCTCAAAAAGATTATCGTAGATTTTCAATCTGTTGGTTTTAATATATGTGGAATGTAGAAATGGCTCTTCGGGAATTGCTCCATCATAAATATTCTTCTGTCGATCTTCGGAAAGCCATTCTGCATTTACGTTGGCAAATGCAACTGCTGCCTTAGCCACCGGTGAAATAAAATACACCGGTGTATCCAAAGGTACTCCATTCTGAACAAAAAAAAAGTATAAAAATAGGTCATGTAAAGGTGACTCACAGTTTGGTCTATACTTCTGATAATAAGTTCCACGGCATCGAAAACAAATCCAGTTGGTAAGACTGGAATAAGAACATTTCCGCCAGCTTTCAAAGTCTCCATTGTTATTTCTCGAACTTTGATGGCATTGGACTAAAGATAATATGAATGGATACTGAACTATCACTTACAGAAGGGTCACCATCAGGCGAGCAAGAGAGAGATGACAGTATCATCACATCGAGATCTTTGAATCTATCTAGCTGGTCTTGTTTAACATGGGTGCTTTTATTACTTGTACTGCCAACACATCCTATCTACAAGAAAGAAAATCATATGAAAACTATGGAATACCTTGAAACGGTCGGTGTTGATTATCCAATTGCATGATCCAATTTGATAGCCACTACAGTACGGTGTTATTATCATATTTTCAACAGTTACCTTAAAAAACGTAGAAAAGCAAACTATCAACATACAAAGCTTTGCTGGAAGGATAGCGGAACAATAGTTGCTAGTACGCTTTCCATGACTTCCTTTGAATAAAACTTTTTCCATTCTACGGGATTTCGAAAGGGTGGATTTGGGAAACGCCTGAAAATTGGCTTTTCTTCACACATGAAATTCGTACGAATAAACATCTGGGTTCTTCCATGTTGAATCGGCTTCATCGATCGCTATCCTTTCCCAATATTCGATTAGTTCTTGAATCATCAACCTTAAATGACAATTTATTGTTTTCAACAATGAAGCAGAATACTTACTTTCCAAATTGTATTACTGCTGTAGTGGTATAAATTCTGCCACGGAATCCAGTTTCATGTACATAGAATGGTAAGGCAATCAAAGAATTCCAATGAGATATAAGGATACAGTCAATAGATTCTATTTGAAGTGTGTGCAGCTATAATGCTTTTGAAAGAAACCGAAAAAAAGGACTAACCGGTGTTGGATGAACCTCTGGGATACCTTCAATTAAAAAATTATCGCGAACTCGTCGTATATAATCAATTTCAAAATCTGCTACTGGATATGCGCTAAAATTTGTAATGTTTGCAGAGAACATCAACAAGTCTCACGTTGGAGAATAAATATGCGGTAGAAACGAATTTAATGAACTAAAATCTAACGGGCAATCCACTAAGACCGACACATTTGACCATTTGAGAAGGAAACATGGCCGAGTGGGGTGCCATGAATAACTAGCCTGAAAGCAGAAAAGGTAAAAATAAATGTATGAATGCCTACTAAATTTATTGCCATCTGAGATTCTTCTTATTCTTCACAATCTGAGCTCCTGAAAAATATAATATTACAAGTAAACTTAGCAAGTAAAGAGTGTTGAGGATGTAAAGAAATCGAATCAAATGAAGTAAAACTGAAATATAGAAATGCCATTATCTGCAAGTGAATAGAACATGCATTTTTGCAATCAGAACAGGGTTTTTTAAATGCTGTAACCATTACTTTCACTGATTTACATGTACACATGGAAACTATGAAGCCACATTTCGCGAAGGAGAAAGGAGTAAAAGCAACGAAGAAAGTGAGGAAAGTAAATGATTGTTTTCAAACATTTCGTTCATTTGACCTTAGAGCACCCTTGCAGCAGCCCGTGATGATCAAAAATGGTTGTTGCAATCAGAGAATTCAATGAAGGGGTTGTTGAAGAACAGATAGTGTGTGCTTTGCTATATATTGGTGTCCTTGTAAACGTTTTTTGTATTTCATACCTTTCGAAAAATGTAATTTCATTTACCGATTGATTACAGATAAAGCCATAATGCTGCACCAGCTGTTTCTACGACAACAATCTTCTTCCAAAGTAATTTTTACATTTTATTGCTTACAATTGTTTTCAGATATGTAAAATTGTTAGAAGTGGTTATAGACGAATATCATCTAACACAGAGCCCGCAACAGAAAGGGATTTAAAATGGTAAGTCTACTTTATGTACATTTTTTCTGTTTGTCTGATATATCTGGTAAACGATAGAAGTATTCTGAATCACCACTGTTTTCTCTTATTTTTTTTTCTTCAATTTATTGTTATTTGCAGGAAAGCAATCTATCATTACAGACGAATACAAGCCTGCCGGCTGATGGCAAGAGCAAAATTTGTACAAACAGTGGCTAGTCTCGGCTATTTGCCGTATTCTTATTATCAGTATTGTAGCGGCAACATCGATGTGTCGTGGTTCTCATCAACAGCTTCAATAGCCATAGCTGCCCCAATTATTTTAGCTGTCTTTAGCAGGTTTGCAACATATTTATTTAGTAAAAAAATGCATTCGTGCTAATTTTTTGTCTGCTATCACATTATTTTCTTTTTCAGGTATCTGAATCGGTTGGTTGGTGTTGTATCTATCAGTGATGACTCTCAATGGATTCGTTTTGGCTATCTCACTTTTTGGGGTCAGCGCAAGAATGTGTAAGTGCTTATCATAGAATACAATAATTCGATTTTACTTACAGAATTATACGAATAGATGATTTGTTGCCTCTTTCCGAGACGGGTAATATCGAAGGGCAAAAGATGGTGAAAATACGGTGGTATTCAGATAGGTGAGTTACTCTTCTACATTTTTCTTTATTGATAAAGTAGTCTTTTAATATTATTTCAGTAAGCGATACCTTTTTCTTCCCACAATCGATTGTGATATTCTCGATAACGAAAAAGCCGTATTGGTTTTTGGAAATGCATCGTTTATTAGGCCTAAAATCACATAGATTATGCCGAAATTAGTGAGCATCATTATTTTATCATAAACTTAAGGCAATACTATGTAATAAAATGATAAAATTTTACAAAAATCAAATAGTATTCTGTTATTTTTTGTGCGGCAGTTCTCTGAAGCGTTCTGTTTCAAACACCTCCGTCAAGGCAGTTATCTAATCTATCACAAAGGCTTTCTCCAAATTCTAAGACTGCTTTGCCACGTCAATCGAACGCCGTTTTGTTTATATAAAGGTCCAACTAATCACAGAAAATTCCTACATCAAATGTTGCTTATTCTTTTCCTGCTGGTGCAACCTTGCCTCTTCATAGGTGGTAAAGGGACAGACGCTCCTTCGCCTACTGATGCCGGTATTTCCACAACTTCTCCTCTTATAAAACCAACAGTTCCAATAAATTCTGCGACAACATTACATCCGGCTATCTGTTCTCAACCTGTAGGAGGTAACTTATTCCCCAAAATAAAAGGAATCGAATCTCTTTAGCCTGTCTGGCTGATCAATGCCCCGGTCAGTATGATTGCCGTGATGGGTTCTGCTACCCGCTATGTTGTGATCTAGGAGATTAGTAAGTTGGCCGTCTGTGTTGATTAAAAAATGCTTTCAGTTGCGAAGCATGGAAACAGAATGGTTTTTGTGAAAATGAATACACGAAAAATGATGTGGCGAGGTTTTGCAATCACACTTGTGGTATTTGCTAATAAAGAATCAATTGGTGAAGTTTGATTCGAGAGAAAACCCTTTTCCCTTCCTTTTGCACCAGTGTTTATTTCCCCCATATGGGGGAGGGCCGTTCCCAGCAGCAGTGCAACGCCGGGCCGACCCATGAAGAGGAGCTAGCAAGCCAGCTACCTCTTCAGGTCTCAAAAATCGGTTAACCTTGTATACCACAATAGCGGTATATATCGAAGGTTAATTCGATAAGAACGATTACTACACTTTGATCTTAGCCATAAGGCCGAGAAGCGATACTGCTGGCTGCCGAAGCGGCGACGTCAATAGCGCTTGCTGCCGACTTTTTACGGGTGCGGGCGTCGTGTGCTTGTTACATAAACAAAATTTGGAGTAAAATCTGTTCAAATCATCATAAAATAACAAAAATAAATAAAATAGAAAAGGAGAAGACTCCCGACGCTGATTTACACTGCATGCAGTAGTTGCTACTGTTGCAGATGTATCCCTCGGGGCACTGGCCATTGGAACAACCTAAAATATGTTCACCAATAAGGACAGAGGGACTTTTTTACTTGTTTGGTTGCTTCTACATGGATTAGACGTTGTAAAAGAAGTGGTAGATATTGTCGACGAAACAGTAGATTCCGTCGTCTGGGAGGTAAATTGAGGGGTGGTGGTGTAACCGGACGGGCTGGTTGCCCCCGACGTGGTAGTTCCCGCTGTCGTCCCAGGAGTGGTAGTTCCCGCGGTGGTCCCAGAAGTGGTAGTTCCCGCTGTCGTCCCAGGAGTGGTAGTTCCCGCAGTTGTCCCAAGGGTGGTAGTTACCGTACTAGTCGTCATTTTAACAAAACAGAAGTCGTTTTTACATTCAAATCCGCCGGGGCACATATCCCCTAAGCAGGCTGAAACGGTGAAAATAAAAAAAGGAAAATTGCGCCTACGTCCAGATATTTGTGGACAGCACACTCCGCCTTCACAGTCGTAACCGCCAGCACACTTGTTATTAACATCACAAGCTAAAAAATGGAGAGTACTTCCAGTGATTCCCCTCGTTCTAACCTCCGGTATTATTGGGGCAGGTATCCGGGCAACATTTCAAATTGACGCAAGTGTGCCCGTCAGGACAAAGAGATCCAAGGCAATCTGGAAACTCTTTAGTTTTAGAAAAAAAAGTAATTTGGAGGCGGCAAGGTTCTCAACGGTCCGATCCCGGGAATCTCAGCTCGGGGCTCGGTACCCGATAGTCTGATCTCCTGCACCCGTAACCCCCCGTAAAGGCTCGGCAGGGGGATCATCTTTATTCAAAAGTGTTACTAGGTAGACTCTAATCGTTGATATGGGCCATGGAGGAGCCGGTGCCCCAACCCGGGCCGGAAGAGCCCCGATTCGGCTACAATCCGAATCAGTCCCGAGGAAAAATAACCAGCATCGGGTCCAAATTTTTTTCCCGGCATCACTCGGAAGATTCCCGTATGAAAAAACGGAAAATTTTCACAGAGGACCAGCTTTACCCGGATGTGAAAACAATGACCCCAGCGTATCTCTGATAATAGACGTCAATTTGATTTCCGGAGGCTCCAGGCAGGCTCATTTATCTGCTGAGAAGGCTTACTCTCCTCTGATACGATTAGCTTTGCTTATCAAGTGATGATGAAGAGAATAAAGTGATTTTTTGGCCTATGCCACCACGCAGGAAACGGAAATGGTCACCTCCGTTCTTTGCTTCTTCCTCGCGGCCCAGGAGGATTCAATTTTGAACAATTAAACAAATATGTTACCTTACTGTATTCCCTGCCATTTCCGGTAGGATACAGTCATACTTCATAATTAAAAAAGGATAAGAGCTGACATCCAAAGGGGGAAAGGAATGCTTTTTTATGTATTTGCCAAGGATGGGGGAA
Source organism: Oscheius dolichura (assembly GCA_932521035.1). NCBI lineage: Eukaryota > Metazoa > Nematoda > Chromadorea > Rhabditida > Rhabditidae > Oscheius > Oscheius dolichura. The sequence continues at coordinate 101,581 of OW051494.1, read as the reverse complement.
TGGCAAGTGGGACTCAAACAGACCAGAATTTCACCATTTCCCTCTTTGGAACAAGAAATACTGACCTCCAATGGGTGCCGGACAATTATCGTAGCAGCATCGCCCCCCGGCGGAGCAGCTTGCCCCCGCAAGGCATTCGTTTCCTTCAGGACAGGCTGAAAATGGTAGCCCCTCTTTAATAATAACAAAAGATACTACCTCCAGTATCTATCCAAGGAACAGGACAACCTTGAGAAAAAACACGAGGAAATACGGCCAGAATAAGGTAGAGAAGCAACATTTCAGTGGAAGAGAGGAGGTGACTAACTGGGGCGGGGTGGGACCAGGTTGGAAGGTGTGCAAAAGCCCGGGAGATTAGATAAAGGAAAGAGGAAGTCATGAAAAGAGCCATATATCAGGCACACCCTATTTTATAACCGGAACACTGCAGCAAACCCATTAAAACAGGTCCGATTGGGAAATGGTTTAGAGCCATCGCCTTTTCGGGACTGTAACTCACCCACAGAATGGGCTTTCTGTTTGATTTTGATATCGTCTGAAAGAACGAAAAATTCTGAACAAGATCGGTGTACGTTTCGGTTGAAAACTGGTCATTTCTAGTCCCAAAGGACCAGGAATTCCACCACGATTATGATAGTTCAGAGGAGAATGGCCGCCAACCTTCAAAGCACCACCACGGATCGGAATCACATAATTACCACAAATATTTTTATACTGCCAGATTTACCAGAACATTCTCTACAAGATGATTTTCTCAGAATTTAAATAAATTGGAAATTTGTAATACAAAATGGCCACGTTCTCAATTAGCCCCAATGGCGGCGCCCTTCTGATCGTCTGGGATTTTTAATCGAAGCAAAAACTGAGACTGTTCATTTAATAAAAAAAGACAAATTCTACTAGGAGATGATTATTTCTTCTGATTGGTAGAAGTCTTCGGCCCCCGAAAGGAGGCATCCGTTCTGGTCAGGGTTTCCGGGGTGCCGGCCGTCGTCCTCTCCGCCTCCCTCAACTGGCTGCCAATTCTGGTCAATTGAAACTTGTGCATGTACCAGACAAATCCAACCAGAAGAAGAACAAATCCTAAACGAGTAATTCAATAGAAATCCATTGTTTCCTGACCTAAAATGACACCGCCCCAGATGGCAATCATCATCACGTCGTGGCCATCGATCCCCTCGTCTTCGGTCTCTTCCGTCCTCACAAAGAGCCTCTCTCCCGTATCGAGGACTGCCAAAATTGTCATCCTCAGCTCTTTTTCCTTCAGATTTGTCACCAGCAAGTGAATGCCATTCGGATGGACAGCTCGCCCCTGCTGGCCACAGTCCTTAGTGTAGTCGTAGCGGCCGACGACTTCTCTCTGTATCTGCCAGCGGACCCGCCGTCCGACCACGTAGACCGTCTCATCCACCTGTAGACGGTAGCTCTGGCCGGGTTCCACTCTAAATTTCGTCCATTTCTCTCTCTGAAAATGAAAAAAACTGACTGGATTTTGGTCAAGTTTTTTGTCAGAAGTATCGACTTCAAGGCGACTCCTTGGCACGGGTCCGTCTCTTCTTGTTTCTGTAAAATGGAAATGAAAATACCGTAATCCCCTTTTTAAAAAACTGCCTCTCTATTTAGCACTTTACACTGTTTAAAAGTCTCCGGGACAAATGTGCCCGAGACTGGGCGTAGGCGATCGACTGGAGGTTCTTTGATCCCGGGTCTTATCAAGAAAAGTTGCAATTTTCCAGGCAAAAACCACGTTTTATTCGAACAGTCAAGGTTTTTTTGACTGAAGGAAGAGGCTAAAATCGTTGTATTTTTTTACCCGAGTGAAATGAACGAGCTTCCCCTGTCTCAGCTGAAAGAAATAAGACAAATAAAGCCAACCTGTCCGGCAATTTCCTTCTTCTTCTCCGCGTATTCGCTCATTTCTCTGCACGCTGCCAACAGGGCGCAGTCTAATTTCTGTGAATCATCCTGACACGATTTTGACTGAAGAAAGAGGCCCGTCCCGTGGTAGCTGCTCAAATTAGCCGGCGACGAGTTCCGAACTTCTATAAATTTCGAGGTAAACTTCTCCTAAAACTGTCTTCATCTCTTTTTGGTCGACTGTCACCCACGTGGATTTTTCCTCGAAGGGAAAGTGGAATAATGGAAGAGTAGAGAGGAATTCCCTTGATATTGTACGGCGAAACGTCGAAGATTCTTTCCAGATGGTCCAATTCGGTAGCGTAGATGTCCTCCGTAAACGAGACTCCAAAGTTGACCGGCAGGTCGTGGTGGATCTTTTTCAAGGATAAATAGCCTTTTCTAACTCTGACGGAATAAACCAAATTGCTGAAAACAATACATTAATGAAAAATGAAGCTAGCCAAATTTAATGATAGAGGTTTTTTCCGGGTTACTGTAGCAGCGCGCGCGCCAGAAAACGCGCGTAAACAGCGGGTGGCGCGGCGTTGGACGAAATTCGCTAGACGAACTTTCGATGCCTTTTTCTCCATTATTTGGCATTTTATTAACGTTTCTTTTGAATTACTAATATCCTCTTACCACATTCTTTCAGTAGCGAGGGATCCGCACATTTGAACACTGCAACAGCAGGCGCTGCAACAGCCCCACGGCTCCCATTCCATCTCAATCTGCATCTTTCGTTATTTCTCTTCAAACTGACCAAAACAGACCTTTAAATTCTCCTGATTAAATGTAAGATTGCTCAAATCCCATTGACTATTCCAGGTTTCATAAATTTGGTCGAATGTCTCCGGCAGCGGGTATACGGTATCCTCGGGAAGGACCAGCGAGTCCACATTGACCACGACATCCGTTGTCCTGCTTCCCGACTGGACACACCGGTAGGTGGCTCCATATTTCACTGCTTGAATCTCCTGTATCCCTTTGATTATTTCCTTCACCTCCGGGCCACCGGGTCCCGTGAGGAGATTCGCCTCCAAATTTTGGAAGAACTGTTCCGACGGGGTTATTTGTAGCCGTCCTGTTCCTTCTAGATAGCTTCCCCTGTCCCACCACGTCTGTCCTCCAACACTTCTTGTGAGGGATTGAATAATTTCTGGGCTTTTTGGAGTAGCTGAAGAGGAAAATTATATGCTACGAGGAGGATACAGTAACCTGTGAGAAGATGATGTACAGAATGGAACAGAGCTGGGAGTAGCGGGACCTGATACGTCATATCCGGATCAAAGGACGACATGGGAAAACTGCTCAGCCGATCGGCAAACGAAGAAGAGCCAAGATAGTAGAAATCCCTGAAAAATACCATAATCCAAAGAGTAAATGGTCTGGCGAAATTTAAATTAGCTACCGTAACCAGAGGGGCAAACCAGGTTCAGGCCAATAAGGCGCATTGTCGGGGAAGCCCGCCGCCTTTGCGCTTTTTCGGTGCAATAGTACCACTTACAGTATGCCAAAGATTATAGGCCTAATGCAGCGAAAATGCGCCTTACTCGCCTGGATGCGGTTCGCCGCTCTACCGTAACCTCCAGAATAAAGTCTCTGGTGTAAGCGCGCTCTATTTAAAAGGAAATATGGAGAATACGGTATTTTAAAGGGCTAAAAATGTAAAACGGAACCTTTTTGGAAGGAAATGAAAAGAAATAGCTGATATATTAGAAGGAGGTGAGCAACTGTAGCAGGGAATCTCGAAGGGAAGGCCCGGCTCGGTAAACAGTTGCACTATTTTAGTATCTCCTGGCTGGGAACATCTGAAACTACTGTAATCTTCCGCTATCATAAAAATACGCCTACATCTCGTCTCCCGGGTACTCAACTTTCCTAAAGTTCGGATTTTCCAGCTGGTGCCGTCGGAACCGTTCACCCCTTGGATCCTTGGAATATTCCCAATCCGTGACCGATATCTCCTCCCATTTTGGATCCGGATCGACTTTCTTCACCTTCTCTTCAAAGTATTCCCATTCAAGTGGCATCATCTTTCTCCAATTGCCGTGTTTCCCATCTTCTGGCCAAATTGGCAGGGTGCCATCTTCTCGCGGTGGGTGGTACTGGTAGAGATGGGTTAACAGCCGCGGCAGAAACCATGTCTTCTCTTTTTGACCTAAAATTCCGGGGTTAGGGTCAGGGAAAAGGTCGCTTTACTAGGAATAGGCGGGTCCGAACTCCATGGCCACGTGGGAGAAGAAAATGGAAGTAACAGGAGAAGAAAAAGGACCACAGCCGCCTTCAACATGGGAAAAGTGCGGAAATGGAATCGCGGCTTGTTAAGGATAGAGGTTTGACACTTTTTTACAATTTTTAAGATCCATTCGTCCCCGGAAGAGTACTGAATGAGACAGGACCATGGTACCAGGCGCAGTGACGGCTCTTCGGGTCCCTTCAAGCGGCCGGTCTGTCTGATTCCATGGAAGTCCATTTCTATTCAATACTAGCCCATAAATTCTCCCATAAGCAGCTGTCCCGTTCCATCACCAGGCCGAGATCGAACTAAAAACATTTCCACCTGCCTTTTGATCGGCTCCGAACATACCGGTCACTAATTCCTCCCGGAAAACAATGATCCCCGGGTGTGAAAGTTTTTGCCCTAGAAAAAAAGCCAATTCTGTTTTCTGAAAGAGAAGGAAGCACAACATATTCTCCCTCCTCTTTTTTACCTTCAAGAACTATTCAAATATGTCGGGTTTCCCGGGTAATCCTAACATGACTGCGTCCCGACGGGAGGCGATATTCCCATGGCCAATTCAGGTCTCCCCCGACTCTCTCTCTCTTGCCGTGACACTTCACAGCCCGGAAATTTCCATTTTAGGGGCCAAAAATGGCTCAGTAAGCCGTTTGTTATGATTCTTTTGCTCTCTATCTCTACCACGGAATAATAGCGGACCCAGTCAATGTTTTTCAAACTTGTTCATAGCTCGTTTTCTTGGATTGTAAGAAATTGGAACCTTGCTATTGAAAAGGCAAGTTTGACGTTTCATATAAAGGAAAGTTTGTTCCGGTAGCCCTCGAGTCTCATAAAACGTGGCCGCGAGTATCAAGCTTTAGAAAATAAAGATGTCGTTTTTACTATGGGAAACTTTTCGGCGAAAAATGAATTGCTTTCAACCGCTTCCATACAAGTGTCTATCGTCAGATCTTAGTCTAGTTTACAACTTTTGTTTCCGGGGTAAAAGCAGTGACCCGCCTATAACCGGGAAACAGCCATTTTCCCTGAAATACCCCCGCCCGAATTTGTAAGACAGCTTTTGGTCCCTCCTAGTTCATTTCTTTATTTTTGGGGGTTCTCTCCGAATAAATGAGAAAAGGGAACCTGCCATCTTCCTCGTTTTCCAGATTTCTCAAATGTTCCCTAGGAAGCTCTACATGATTTTATTCTCACTCGCAGTACTGTCCTTCATTCTCTGGGCTCATACAGCCTCCCCTAGCTATTCTATGTAAGCTTTCTTCCATTTTTCTTGCGATTTTCCGTATTCCTCTCCAGATTTCCCCCTTTCTTACCTAAAGCCAATAGCTCAAAGTGGATAGTTATCACTTCTATACAATATCACACACAAGATGTCAAGGTCAGTTTCTTCCAGCCTAGAAGGAGAGCCCACCGCCTTTGCGCTTTTTCGGTTTATAGTCTCTGGCATACTGTAATTATCTTATAAGGGTGCACCGAAATAGCGCCAAGGTGTCACAGTTCCCTAAAAATGCGCCATACTGACCCGAACCCGCTTTGTGCCTTCCTGATCTCCTTTTCCAGGAATTAGCCTCTCAACCAGGTTGGGCTGTGGTTGTGGTGGCGGATAAGAAAACTCCTCCCGACTGGCATCACCCCGATGTTCACTTTCTTTCCCTTGAAGAGCAGAAGAGTCTTGGTAAGAAAAAGCCACGTTTTCTCTCATCTGAACCGCCCTAGGCTATTTTGCCGACCTTCTACCGTATAACAGTTACACCCGAAAGAACCTGGGATATCTTTACGCCATAATGAATGGGGCCGAGTGGATTTATGACACGGATGATGACAACAAACCTTATGATTCGTTTTTAATTCATATATTTCAAGTGGTAGTCTAGGTCGAGGATTGGAACAATTCGACTATACCGAAACAGTCAGTGGCCTTCGTTGTATCTCCAAGTCGCCGAATATTTCGGAAAACCTCTTCAATCCCTATCAATTCTTCGGATACAGAGGGATGTGGCCAAGAGGGTTCCCTTTAGAATACGTGAAAGGACACAGTAACGGCAGGGACCGGTTGATCCTGTGCCGGGCAATGAAGACAGCCGCCGTGCAGCAGGGAATAGTCCACAATGATCCGGATGTCGACGCCGTCTATCGGTAGGTCGTCTTATCGATTTCTTCCTCCACTATATTTATTAGAAACCATCCTTGAAAAACTCTCTCATACGCGTCTCAAAGCGATTTACGGTTCTAGCTAGCCAATTTGAGTCGACTGTCCAAAAAACCAGCGCGCAGTCCTATCCAAGAGAGAGCCAGCTCGATTTGGAAGCCTTTCGCTTCGAGACCCTAGCACAAAAATATTCCTAACCCTGTGTTCTTTAGTCTGTTGTATGCTGACAAAATTACTGGCCTACATGCGAGGTTCAATCAAATGGCCCCAGCGGTCACCCTCGATCAGAACACATACTCTCCATGGAATTCCCAAAATACTCTTTTCCACTACAGAGCCTTCTTTACAATGTTCTTACCCACCACGGTAGCTTTCCGGTAGATTTATAGGATCATGTAAAGCCGATAATTTCTAGGGTAACGGACATTTGGAGATCGTACTTTGCCCAGAAGTTATTGCACCTAATTGGAGAGCAGATAGCCTTCTACCCGGTCAATGCGGTGCAGATCAGAAATTCCCATGATTATTTGAAGGATTTTGAGCAGGAAATGTAAGGGGCCTTCGATTCTATGTGATTTTCTTAGAGATGTTTATGAAAAATCGGGAAAACTTGTCGAATTCCTGGCTAACTGGACCTGTCAGGGAGAAAACAGCGATAACTGCTCATTGGAACTGGCTCGAGCTTTTCTGTAGCAGTTTTTTTTCCAACTTTTAGATATCGTTTTTAGGGAGGAAGGCTTTTGGAAGGAAGAAGATTACATCCTCGTGGAGGCGTGGATAAATACTCTTCGGGGAATGAACTACAATTTTCCAAAGCTTGTAAATCAAACGGAGGATTGGTATGGAATTGGGGAGAAGTGGAGCAATTGCCGGGAGGCAAATCTCGACCTCGGAGTGGAGACATACAGTCCAGAGAAAGAGAAAGTAGGTATTCTCGGACTTTTGAATGGAATACCGTATCCAACGGGGGAAAAGTGCCAATTTTTAACAATCTATTACTCGGATGTTGTTCGCCGTTGTCTGTTAGCCTAGACGACGTGTTCCTCTTCCAGAATCATAAAGAATTTTGGTCCTAAAATAGAGATTGAAGGCGTAGCCATTTATTCATATATTTAGGAGGATACAGTAGCTGAGAGAGCCGTCTCCAGCTACCTGGAGCTTTTGAACTGGTGTGAGAAGCCGACCGCTCCGAATGGAACCGCATTCAACGGTAAGCAGCTACCGTATCGAAACCACCATTGTTTCTAGGCACTCTCCTCCCTCTTCCAGAAGAGTTCGCCCCCTTTCTTTCTAAGGGAACCTTAAAAGATCGACAGGATTCTGTAAATTCCCCTCTTATCGCCTAATACTGGTCCAGGTTCTTGTCCTGATAAACAATTACCCCTGGAAGACGTCTATTGGCCTCCTTCAACGGATGTATTCTCCATTCTTTGGGGTGACCATCTTCTGCGGGACTTGGGATCCTTCTTTATTCGTTGATGGTTCCATAAAATGTTTATAAAGTAAGACAAATCATTTTAGAAGCCCTCCCGCCCCAAGAACCAATCAATTTTATCAATATAACCAAGGAAGAGATGCAAAAGGGCTGGGCATATCATTACTGCGTCAGTAAGGTCAGGGATTTGAGATTACAGAATGTCAAAGGTGAGACAGTACTCCCAACGGGCCAAAAGTGTAGGACGGTGGTTACAACACAGTTTAGAACTCCCTAGAGAATAAGGGAATGCCAAAGTATAGGTATAATCCACTTTTCCTGAGAAATGGCGGCCATTTTTGTGAACTCTTCCAAGAGCGGAAGAATTTCCCATCTATTGGTACTTAAAAAATCCACTTTCCAAAAAGCGCCACAACTGTTTTGTAGAGAATTTTCTGCTCTTTCCGCTGATATCAAAATAATCCAGAGAACAGGGGGCTTTAGGAGAGAATTTGATCAAAGAAGGCGGAAGGCCATGCCTCTTTTGGGAGACCCGTTGCAATTCTTCCCTTTCACTACCTAGGTTATTTCTTCGTGGCGGATGACACCCTTTTCAATTTCTGGTATGACATTCCAATGGATAAAGTGAATCAGCCCGTCCCCATTGACTATCACTCTCAAACTTTTTGGTCTGAAGAATATGGCCGCCGGTTTCTGGCCCTCCTCGACGGGAAATACGCCAACGATTCGAGGGTCCAAAATTCTTGGAAGGAGTACGAAAGCCGGGTGCGAATTGAGTCATACCATATAATTATAAAAAAAACTTCAGCTCTTTGCCAAAGGATCCAATCTGACCGCCGCTGAGCACATCCTAAACTTCACTGGGAAAGCCTGCTCCGATTTGTTGAACTCCTCTCTTTTCCGGTCAACGTTACCGTATTCAGCATGTACATTCCGGCGTCCTACATGGAATATTTTTCAAATCTTATCGAAGTTTTTGTTGAATCGGGAATGATGGTGGAGAATGCCATGCCAAAGCTGTTCCATACGGTGGACTACGAAAGGTATCGTCTTCCTCTGGCCGATCTGTGGGACATTATCACCCGTTAGAAAGCCACCAAGAAGAAATTTGAAAAGGGCGGTTGAAACGAGTCCAGTGGCCGCTTGCACGAAACTGCCCTTGGCCTGCCCCAGCAGTTGCCCCGGATGCACGAATCTGCCCTTCCATTTTTTGCCCTGCCCTTGGCCTGCCCCGGGGAATAATTTTTTACCCCTACTAAAAGGTGGGGTAAACTCCTGCCCCTTGGTATTTTAGGTCGAATTTTCGCTATTATTTTCGTTTTCCTGTCGTATCAATGGATTGTAGAGTTTCAATAATGCTCCCTCATCAACCGCAAAGGACCACCATGTATACAAATTGGCATTTATAACCAAACCCCCACAAACTGTAAACCCGGTTATTATTTACAATGGTAATAGAAACACACGCATAGGCACGTCACATGTAGGGTTGTCAACGGGGCCGGACGGGAGGCAAACGCTCAACCTCATCACACAAAACTCACCATAGTGAGGTTGAACTTGGCCCGAACGGTGACGGGAAGTCCCAGGGATGCCCCGTCCCGTTGCCCAAGTCGATATTATCAGGAAATTTTGGAGTCGCATTACACGTATCACATTAAAAAACGCCCTCCCACTCACCATATCGCCTCACAGGCGAGCCTCAACCATGAAGGGTGGGTAGGGTAAGGAATGGCATGAAATGGCAACGAAGAACGAGAAGGTCGGTACGTGCCGACTACCTCCCAGTCAATAGCTTTAGCTCTTTCTTCAAGCTATTTGGATAAATGTTATTCATCTAATTGAATCCTTTAAATTTTGTCATTTGTAAACCTAAAGAAGTCATTTACATTGAGACAAATCGTTCAAGAGGCGTTAGAGATGTTTAAATTTGCATGACAGGATTGCCGACAGCGGTATTAAAGGCGATTTCGACAAGTACTTGCTATCTGCCCGATGTTTACAAGCCTGGCAGGGCAAAGTGCCCTTGGGGCAGTTTCGTGCAAACGGCCACAGGGGCTTTTTCCTTCGTCCTGACCGCGTCTTCCCCTTTACAGGTCATATAATTCCTTATTTAGGGGCGAAGCATTCTTCTCGTTGTGGACAAACGACAGAGGGACGTCATTTAGAGAATATAAAGACAGCCGACTCGGAGCCCATCCCATAAAATTAAGTTTTATGGATAAGAATCTGAAACAACGACGAGAATTCTGTACAAATGCCCTATCCCGATTTGCTCGGGGCGTTTTTGAATAAAATTGCATGGAACTTGTGTTTTATCTATCTCAGAAGCAATAAATAGATTTGAATAATGAAGTAGAATTATTAAATTTTTTGTATTTTTAGGCTTACTCTCTCCCCTTTTCTCATTGAGTTTAACACTCCTGTCTTCTGACCATTAATTTGTGGCTTTGGCTCGGCCCGTGCCAAAAACACAATGAATCAATGGTGGCTAGAATCAGGTGAATAGGGGTTATGGTTGTGGGCGTCAAGGTTATCGTGGTCGGCGTCACGTTGGTTGATGTGGTTTACGGCGGCTCGAATTCGGTAAACAATTTTAATGGCAGGCGTGACGCGGGCCGGCCACCACCCCGGGTCAGCAATCTCCACGGGCCGGTCACCACCCGGGGTTAGCAATCTGCTTTTCTACCACCACAGGACCTGTCCACCGCTTAGGCTTGACTTTTCGACCACCACAGGACCAGAAGAAGAAGAAACTGGAGAAAAAGAAGACCGGCTCGACGGTCAGCAGCGGCCGGCCGATTGACAGCATCGAGGACCTGCTCGACGAACTGGAGCTCGTCTTCTTTTTCTTGTTCTTCTTATTTTTTGACTTTTCTTCCTTCCTCTTCGATTTCTCTTCTTTTTCCGGCTTCTTCTTCTTATGGCTCGGTTGTTTTGCTCCTTTCTTCTTTTTGGCGACGGAGAAGGAAAGAAAGGAACTGTTGAAGATGACCGACGAGCAGCTGATGGAATACGGAAAGAGAACAGCCGCCTCCAAGGTACACGCCGCCAACTCGCCGCCCCCGAAGCCGACTTCAGGACGACCTACCCCACCATTATGGACTTCAATTAGGCGAGGAGATGGTGATTATTAGGCCCAGAGTGATACAGAGAGAATAACATTTGACTGTAAAATGTTTTGGTTATTATTCAAAAAGTCATACGATGTTAGTTGTATCGCTGTGCCAAAAACGTTTCTATTTATTAGGTTTGGTTGAAAGAAATAGAATTATTTCAGGATCTATAGCTCTTCGTCTTTTGTTCTGCCACTCATAGTTGTTCCGTTTTCTGCTGAATTTATATCTGGCCCAATAGTTGCTTATTACTTTTGCGGGCGTAAACTAATAGTAACACACATACATGGACAAACGCCTTTTTTTGTGGGGCTACAGATTGTTTTATCGGGTCGGTTGAAAAATGCCCGGGCTCTTTAGAATCGTCCTTTCGTGCTCTTCAACTAGGTCGTTGAATTTTTGAAATCGACAAAGAAATGACCGAGATACGGACACAAACACCCAACACTTCCGCCTTCACCCAAAAATGGGCGCGCCCCGCTGAAATGTTTCAATTGTGATTCAAATCACGCGACCAGATTATTATTGTAGTCGAATCATGTGGGGGTATTCTTTTTTGTTGAACGAAAAATTATTTCGATGTTTGTTTTGAAGTTTTCTTTACTTTATCAGTCATTTTTTTCCCAGTTTTCACCGAGGAATTGTATGCGCTGCAATCAGTGTTTCTCAGTTTGGAAGATGTTTATAATTTTGTAGAACGATAATAAAAGTAGCCTAGAATGTCTTGACGATCATTCAAATTTTTGTTACTGAATACACACGAAATCTACTAAATTAGTTTTGATCGTTTCCCTATAACCAGCTGTTGGAAGAAGATTTATTTCAGTTCCTTGAACTCGTCTTCTTTGCCCTTTTCCCCCAATGACACGAACAAATTCAGTGGTGGATCTCACAATCAGGAACGGTCCTATCCAGTCTGCCACAAAATTACTCTAGCTCAATTGCGATGAAGAAGTCAACTGCAGCATCATTCCGGAGAACAAAAATTACACAAATGCCCATTACCCAAAAACACATAACGGGGTAGCCTATTTTTTATTCTAAGAAACGGCTTGACCACCATAAGATTACGGTTCACAGCCGTTTCTTTCTATTGGAGCTTCGGGGGAAGAGGCGTATCCTCCTTCTTCTCGTCCTCCTTCTTGTCGCCGCCTTTCTTCTCGTTGGGCTTATTGTCGTCCTCGTCCTTGACGTAGCAGATGGCGAAGTAGTGCTTGCCATTCTCCGGCACTGCCTTGCCCTGGTTGAAGATCAGGGCCAAGGTGACGGTCTCGCCGGGCTACAAGGCGCCGACGGGCGGACGGATGCGGAACATGTCATTCGAAGTGCACTTTATCTGAAAATAAACGTCATTATTTGGATAGGAACAGGCAAAGTAGATAGAAAAATTCATCAGATCGAACGCGATTCTTTAAACGGCAATTGAACCGGGCTTGGACGGGTTACTGTAGATCGCGCGCCTGTCCAAATTTTCGCCTGACTCTCTTTCTTGTACAAAAGATCAAATTGAAACGCTGTTTCAAATAAAATCCGTCCAGGTACGGCTGGTCCGTCAATCTGTAGTCCAATATTTGAAGTGATCCCTACCTTGTAGACGACGCGTTCCTTCAGAGGATTCGTAATTTTGACGTTGACGATAGACGCCTTGGTCCCGAGCTTGCCGGAGAAAACAATCTGAAAACAAAAGAAATTATTGAAAGCTTGTAAAACGAGCGTCACTCCATTTCTACCGCCCCCAAGCTGCCTTCGGATGGTTGCCGTTCCCCTACAGAGTCTCCGTCGTACCGTATCAAGCGCGCACCCGCACGCGCCATACAGGCTTCAATTCTCGCCCGACCATTCCACCAGCCCTTTTAGAAATGGGCAGTCATGTTTCCATACCGAACGACCGCTACGAGGTACAGAAAAGCTGGAAAGAAGCGAACAGCGGCCTAATCCGGGTGCCCCATTTCTTTGCTACCCAAGGTGCCACTACCGGCTGCTCCCAAACTTTTATTGCCGGTGCTTTTGAGCGCTCTTTGGCTCGTGTTAATGCTACAAAAACGATTGCGCTCGGCCTGCAAGGAGCGCTCTGACTCCGAAGTGCGCGCACCGCCCGCGCCGCCCGTCTCCCAGCACGCCGACGAGCGGCGCCTAATTGGGTTCAGCGAAAATCTCAAGCAAACGGCAAGGATACGTGGTAGCTCATACGGAATACACGGGGAAAGGCGTGCCCATTCCCACTAGCTACCTACCTAACAGCGCCACAAAGTAAAAAGAAAGCAACCTTGTCCGCGGAGTCGAGAGTCAGCTTGAAGCCATTTCCAGTGGCTGTAGAGAGCAGAATGACCGGAAGTGGCTCTCTCCCGACTTATATAGCGTGGATTTGGCAGGATTTGACCCATATTTAACGTTTTTTTCGCTTTTAACCAGGTCAAAAGCGAAGTTTTTCGACAGACAAGAGCTGGATTGACAAGCTGAACACCTGACCAAGAGTGATCAGGCCGTGCCCCGTTGTGTTGCCTCGTCACCAGCCTATTCGCCCCCCTAGATTTCCGTAACCCCTTGTTGGACAAAAGACTAAAGAGAACAGTTGGCAATTCTGGGACAAGTATTCCATCAGTACCCAATAGCAAAACCAGGCGTATTCAAGGAAGGAACCTGGCGAAAAGACCAGAAGATATCAATCAAGGCAGAAAAACTTCGATAGAAGACGTCGAGTGGATTAAAGCCGCTCTTGTAGTCGTGCAACAGAAAGAAGACTCTTTTCCCAACTCAATATTTATTAATTTTGTATTGTTTGCTGCTTCGCCACAACCACCGTGTAGATACGACCAACCATATCTATAAGGAACATATAAACGTCGAGACCAGTGAATTACATGTAACCTCTGAAAGTGCACGTTATAAAGGAATTCGGCATTGTTGCTTCGACGCCAGGAAAAAGTGGGAAAAGAAATGGAAACTGACCTCAAAAATAAATATTGTAGAATCAGTCAACTCGTTCAATATTCGTTTTCACTTTCCTGCATATTGGTCTTCGGATCGAGTCCTTATAACCCAACTCCACGGGGCATGTAGCTCGTGCAATATTCGAAAAACGGCCTGCCCTTCCTTGGCCTTCGATTTGAAATTGAAAATGTTCTTCACGTTCGGCAGGATTTGAATTTCTTCGACTTCTTCTCGATCGTAATTATAAAATCTCGTCCTGGATGACGGAACAAGTGACAATCCCATAAGTTTTGTAGATATCTTCATCTGTATGTCCACTACTCGTAATAGTGATCAGCTCGAGAATGCTTCTCACTGGTTGCCGAAAAACAAGACGGTATTTTTTCCCTCCTTGTCTCCACGAGGTACTTATCAGCACAGCCTAAAGATATAGTTGAAAAAAGAGTTGAAAAAGAACAACCTCAACATCCGTCACCTGCTTTTTTGACAACTCCAAGGCGCCTTCTTCGCCAGGTGCAATACAGACTTACGATGGTCCGTTGACTCGTTTCTTCCAATTGATCAGCTGTCCAAATCTCCAAATTTGCATCTTCTTCCTTCGTCCTCTCTTCGTTTTCCAAGTCTCGAATTAGTTCAATGTTTCCATCGATGTCGGCTTGGCAACCCGCAATTTTTACAGTGGCATTCTGCACCGCTGCCGTCCAATCTGTTTTTGATTTCTTCAATCTTCTCAAAGCCATCTCGTAGTCGTCAATAGCGTCGCTTAATTCCACTAGTTTCCTTTCCGAGATTTCCAAGTCTTCGGCATAGCCGAGTCTTCTTTCTTCGATGGCCTGGTTCCTACCCTCTATCAGAACCCGTATCCTCTCCTTTTTTTCTTGTTCTTGTGATTAGGGATTGTGAAATGTTTTTTAACTGAAAGGAACATTCCAAGCGAAAGAATAGGCAAGATAGCAGCTCGACAGATGTGGGCGAGAGCCGGTACTATCTGAGCATTTTGAACAGAATCTTTTCAGTTTAAATGCTGTTTCAAGGAATATTTGCATGGTTCATGCCTAGGCGAGCTTTCCTACAACAAAACAGCCAAAGCCAAAATGACGTCTGGTAACGCTCTTTCGGTCCTCGGCAATCTGACGAGGCTGCCCCAAAGGCCCTGTCGGGAACAGAGAGAGCAGCCTGCGCTCCAGAAGTCCGCTACTTTTCCAGAGCATGCGCTTTAGAAAACGAGCTGATCTTATAGGCATAGCGGTGTTCTTGGTTTGAAATGTTCAAAAACATTTTCAGACGAAGGGATACGCATGGGAGCCGTTTCATTTGATCGGGCACAGTTTTTCTTCGAGGAGGGAGGGAGCAGAAACTAATTGCGCATCCCGATCCTGGTTTTAGCTAGTTTTTCAATAAACGTACTTTTTTCTTTTCCACTTTCTGAATCCTTGGCTTCTTTTTGACTGGAGACGGACTGGCTGATCTTCTCTGAAAATTAACGATCATCAAATCTTAAGTTTTAAACGATTGTAGAAAACTGGCTGGAGCCATTTCCAACCGACTGTGTATCCCGTTACAATGGTCACATCTTTTTGTTGTATGCGTCGTCATGCCCAATATGATGGCCCAAATGTGATTGCGAATGGGCTCATTGAAGCGCGAAACTTGGGAATTGAGCGGGACCAATTTATTCGAAGTGGAAGCGAAAGTTGTGCTCTTTTTTTCTTATTTTCTTATTTTTGGTCTAATACCGCATAAATTCACCCAAAATTAGTTGTGAAATCATCAGAATTTACTACAATTGCGATAGGAAATGATCAAAACAGTCAAAAATCACGTTGTTCGCTATAAAGAAGGAGATTCGTACCTTTCCACCGGCCATTTTCCTCCGAACAGTCGTCTTTCGCTGAAGATTCGGTGGCATATTGTTCAAGAGTGTAAAAAGGTGCACCAAAGATAGACACATCAGAAGTATGACTTCTGAAATATTTCTGTATATCAGAATGCACTGGGTACTCACCTTTCACGCCTGTTCGTGCATTCACTCCGACGAGTTGCAGGGGAAACTTCTGTTCGTCGTCGTCGGAGCGCCGGTCACTGCCGTGAGAAGAAGAAGAAGAGTGGTGGCGAAAAGACTCCATCTACAGCTCCTGGTCGACAGCCGCCACATTGGGAAGACGGCAAAGTATGAATGAATGAATGGATTCAACTGAACTACCGGTATAAGAGGTGAGATATCACGTTTACTTTGGATATGACCGGAAAATCGCTTCTTCAAACGTTATTCCGTCAAGAACCGTCATTTTCTGTCAGAATGGGCGGGAAAGGGCCAGAAGACCGAAAAGGGGCTTACAAGGGAATCTTTTCCCATCCTTTCCTAGTCGTCCAAAAATGGACGATTTTTGCCTTAGTCATCATACACGTGCAGGTTTCCTGATGCATCAGTAGTACTGAAAGAAAGTTTTGAAAATTGTCGGTTTCGGTTTCGGTTCCCTCTGATCACTTTCGTGCAACCCTGATTCAGTACACGTTCCCAACGCCCCGCCACCATTTCGTGAAAAAAAACGTGAAAAAAACTGACCAGAGGAAGTGGTTTATCATCATGAATTAATATCTTGCCATCGTGATATTTCTATATTTCATTAGTCCTCCACTTTAGCGGCTTCGAACGACATGAGTCATATCGTGATTGCTACCCGATCTCTACCATTGCTTTTCTAATGTTGTTTTCTTTCCACGAGTCTCGTGGTCCGTCTTCAGCTACAGAAGCAGCATCTCGTCTACCGTAATACTGTCCACGCTCTTGTCGATACGGCTCGCAGCGAAGACATCCGTGGACTTTTTTGCTTACTTTATATTCTTTCATTTCGTAAATAATGTAATATTTTAGGAGTTTCTGATCACAGTTCGGCGCTTCCTTTGCCTATGCGGCCGTCTATGAAGGTGCCCGTGCCTCGATGTGGGATGATCTGTTATAGCTGGAGGACTAGCCAGCATGGCTACGCACTCTCTACCGTTGTAAAATAAGGCCATCACCCCCTGGATTCGGTGGCTATGACCACAACAAAGTGCCTTCGACTTGGAATGGTCACTAGAGTGATTTTTATACAACGAAGGGGGCCGTAGAGGTTTACAGGACGTCTATTAGGATGCGAAAGACACCGAGAGATCCCCTTTTCCTCAATTCTTGTGTGAACCAGCCACAGCCTATAACTGGCCCGGATTTTAGCTTAGTTTTACGAAATTGCCCCTTCTCTTTTCCAAAATACGGCTAACAGCTCACAAAGGGGAAAGATCCAAGAAACACGCGATGCCGTTGTCCTTGACTGTTAGGCCAGGCAGTACGGGTTCATAACCCATCTTTCCTTCGTGTGTTCTGACCTCAATACTGGGCCAAGATCTTCCCAGAGGCGGCTACCCTTTTATAAACATCTGGCACTCTTTTTAACTCATTATTTTTTTTTCAGATCTTTGTGCCGACGGACATCGTCTCCTAGTACATGATGCTCTACAGTAGAGAAAGCCTCTACTTCAAGGCAAACAACCTGATGGCCGGGAAGGATCGTGCCGTGTTGGATCGTCTCAATGCTAACGTGGACAAGGGATCACTCGGAAGCTGGACCGTCAAAGCCATCTACCATTGCGACTGGTTTGGAGCAGGGTTGCACGAAATTACGGTTTCGGTTTCGACCCCGAAAGAAAATTTTAGAAAATTATGGGTTTCGGTTTCGGTCCCCTCCGATCACTTTCGTGCAACCGTGTCTTGGAGCTTCAGCTTTGAGCTGCCTGCCCTGAGGCATTAGAACGTTGGGCACTTACTATGCTGTTCAGGATTTTCAAGACAAGGTAATATTTTCGGAGATGCAGGCTATTTTACAGCTACTGTACCCAGATTAAAACGATGAATATAACAATTTTGCAGGCTGGGCTATTTTCGTATCTCTGGCTACTTTCTCCTTTTTCTCTGGCGATGAGCGATGGCTCATGTTTTCCTCATCAACTAGGTTATGATCAATTTCTTATTTTGTTGCGGTTTTTCTGGTTTTTTCAGATGCATCCAGCCGATTTGTGGGAATTTCCTGTGCGTTCACTGTCTTGTAACTTCGGGGGAGGAAGAGGTATAAGCTGGTGGAGGATACAATTCGTGGGCCATAGAAAGGGCTAGAGACGGAAGTAGGAGTCGGTGTGAAAGACGTGACCCAGTACGAACTCGTGGTGCCGATTGTCAGGCAGATCGGGATGCCTACCATGTTCTGGGGTCCGTTGCCCGTCGTTCCACGCCCGTCTCCCTGTGCCTATGTTCCTTGGATGGCCCGTTGGTCTCGGGCATGTGGAAGACGACCTCAACGACATATATCGCGATCAGCTCTAGGTGAAGATTCTTCCTGAAAGGCGCAGATCCAAGAAAGCGGCAGTATCGATAGAGAACCTGAAAAAAAATACAGTAATCTAGTCAAGAAGGCGAGGTCTTGTGTATGGGAAGACCGTCGGATCCCATGGCCCAATCAATAAAATTTCATCCATGCTATATGCCAGTATAAGAATCCAAAATAGAATCTCGCCAAAAGGATACGATCTAAAACACGAATTTTATTAACCAAAAAGAATGATAAGCAGGCGCCAATCCAGAAAAAAAAACTCTCCTAATACAGTAATCTCCTGTGAGTCTCCGAGGAATTGTCTGAAGCCCGGAAAGGCGACTGTCTGCAACAATGAATTGACTGACCAGAAAAGCAAAATAGACAGGAACATCACAAGAGAGAAATTGACCAGAAGAAAAAAAACTGAACGGTAGAACTGCGGAAGAATCGCAACGCGAGTGATTTGAAAGCGAAAGAACGGAAATACCGAGAAGAAACGGTCGAAAACGAGAAAATCACCAGATCTAACGTAAACAAGTCAAAAGGGAAGAATACAACTTACCTGTGGTCAAGCAGAAACTCCGAAGGGAATTGGAGAAGTCTTATTTGCCATCTTGTTGATAAAGTCACAAATATCTCCGAGTGAGACTAGCCCGTTTTTGCAGCGCGAGGGTTTTAGAAGACTCCGAGTACGAATGGCCGCGGCCATTCGTCCCGAGTGCGCGGCCATTCGTCACAGCGCGCGGCCATTCGTCACAACGCGCGGCCATTCGTCACAATACAAGACATTTTATTTATCTCTTTGTACAATTACCATTTAAAATGTCTTAAATACATTTGTCGGTCGTGAACTGTACCATGTCGTCTAAATAATTTACGATTACTTCTTTGTTCACTTTTCCTGTGTCCAGATGTTTTTTGAACGCATACATTTTGTCTTCAGCTGCTTTTCTCTTCAGATAAAATTCCGAAGTTTCATCCTTTTGGTCCTAAAAATTTTATAGAAGGCTTATAGTGATGGCATGCCTGGCGTAACTCAAA
Source organism: Oscheius dolichura (assembly GCA_932521035.1). NCBI lineage: Eukaryota > Metazoa > Nematoda > Chromadorea > Rhabditida > Rhabditidae > Oscheius > Oscheius dolichura. Next base: position 82,425 of record OW051494.1, on the reverse strand, counting down.
ATACTTTCGAAGTTGTATCTTCTTGAGCGATTCCAACAATGTAGCTAAGTTCGGATGCCTTTGCTTCTTCAGTTTCCTTTTCAAGACCCTGGAAAAGGTATCTATGGTTTTTCTATTGCTCTTACGAATGGAAAATTTCCGCAGCATTGCTTGTTCTTTGTTCCACTTGGCCAAATTTTCTCCATTTATCTTCGAAAAAGCCGCTAGTCCAAGTATTTTTGAAATATTGAATGAATTCGTGGCAAGCTTCATAGGCAGGGTGATCTTCAGAAACAGGTGGGACCAGCAATTCACACAAATCAAAGACTTCCTAAAGACAAGTGGTAAATATTGTTCACTATTTTACTTTTGGAAGAAATGCTGATGCTCTGAGACGCCTAATCCATGGATCCAGCAGTGCTTTGTCCTCATCCGTCTTCATAAATTTGGAGAGTAGCTTCTTTGCATGGCGATTCAAAACCATTGAGTAGTGGAACAAACAACCTGCTCTTGTGGCTTCAGGGAACACCTGAAGATTTTCTATTTTATTCTATTGACAAAACGGATGCTCACACGATCCACTGCTAGCATAGCGGCCCGTTCAAAATCCGTAACAATCTTGAGAGAAGAGATATTAACTCCAACTTGCTCCAGTTGTCTTCTCAACGCTACAAAAATTTTTTCATAGGCTGGGGCCGTCTTTTTATTGCAGATTATGTGCATCAGCGGCGCAACCGTGCCATTAGCAGTTACTCCGTGGATACTGTAAACTTGTCCATTTTTTCCAAGTTCCCTGGGATGAATGTTGAAAGTTCCATCAGCAACAATCGTGGTCAATTCTGAAAAATAATTAGCCAAAGAATAGTAGCCTTACTGGTTATTTTTAAATTTCCATGCTGGTCTCTCACTGTATTGTTGGCTGCCCAAAACATGACGTCAGTATAGATAGCCAATTTGTCAACACCATGTTCTCTTACGAAACCTTCAGGCTCCCCTTGAGTAGGTATATAAGAAACCTTGAATTCATCCTAAATCAGATTTTAGATCCGTTAAAAAAATACCTACCGGTACGTTCAACATTGTTGTCTTTACTGTTTCGAACGAAGCGGCAGCCTTTGTAAAAGTGGTTCTACGATTTTCTAGCAGTCCCAAGCTAATCCCCGCTAATTCTTTTTGATTGGCATCTAAAGTTAATGCGTAAACATTTTTGTCGCAGTTACCTAAATGTTCAGAAGCAAGAATTTTTAGGATTGCTCTATCAAAAGCATCAGAAGGTGTTACCGCTTCTTTATTATTCCGAATTTCTCTTGTAATCTCGTAGATCACGCCTTTTGATGCTTCTTTGGCGTAATTAAGCGGAGTGCAATAATGTGGGAGCTTACAAGGATCTTTGGAAAATGTTCCATTGGGTAAGAGCTGAACTCGTGAATTGACGTTTAAAAAGGGTCTGTACATGCAAAGTTATATTTTTTTTCTTCGAGATAGAGAAGCAGCCCATGCAGTAGTAAACTAGTTCACCAGTTTTAAGGTCTCTTCTCCAAGCAAAGCGGTGACAGTGAACGTTATCAGGATGTCTATGGAATGTCTGTTTACAGTGGGTTACTGTACCTGTACATATACGCGGGACGAAGTCCCTTATGGGAAAGTGTTTCTATGGCTGGGAAGACTTCTTCTGGGGAAGGGCCATCTTCTGCTTCCTCTTCTCGCTCCTCTTCAGATTGTGGCTCGCTTTCTGGTTCGTCTTCTGGTCTTCTTTCCAACTCGTCCTCTGGGGTATCTTCGGGATCTGATTCCCTTTCCTCGTCTTCTATTATCTTGCAAACAGCTGTAACAATCCTTTAAATACAGGGAAAAAAAACCTTCTAATGTTTGGAGTCTCTGTGATGGTACGAAGTCATTTTGCGACGGCGGGGGGCCTAAAATTAAAAATTAAAGCTTTTTTAGGTATCTACTCTGTTCTATTTCTGCTGTCCCACATTCCTCTCGAGAAATCTGTTTAATTTGCCAGTCCGTGTCCATCTCGGGTCGGGAGCTGTCGTCTTCCATGTAATTTCCAGCATATTCACACATTTCATGCTAAGGATTATATTGAAGAAAGTATGGTAATATACCTGAGCTTCCTCCACAGTTTGCCATGCTGACATGGCCGCAGCAATAGGGCCCGTCCCTTCCGTATCGCCAAACAAATCTTCTTGACTTGCTCTATTAAACGAAAAGCCCGGGTCGAGTTCCTGATGAGCCGAAGAAGATGGCAGCATATTATACTGTAAGCTCGGCAGTCCACTAATTTTTGAATCTCTCTTCTTAGCCAGAGGTTCTAGGGTCAATGGATCTCTCGTTCGGGAGCGATTCTCCTCGTCGTTTGTCGGTCGCTCTTCATTCAAGGTTCTCGGCACCTCATTCCCTAGATAACGTGCTTTAAAATTATAAAAAGAATACCTGAAGTCTTTTTAAATCCTTGGAAAAATTCGTAAATGTTAGTCCAACTGAGTCCGTGATCCCTCGACAGAACATAACAGAGAGCCGTAAATCGCTCTGCCTCTTTAGCTTGAGTAAACATTGCGAGACATTTGTCAGGATATTTAGTGGCGGCCTCAACCATGAATTTTACCAGGACTAAAACAGATATAATTTGTTGTTTTAATTCAGAAACTTGCATGTTTCTTTCGTCATTCCATTGTAAAATCCGTTGGTTGGAAGAGAAAGGAGCTTTTCTTTAGAAATTTTTTCTCGATCGGGTTCTAAATTGAATATTTCTGGTCCTTATTACTTAATACTATTACTTACCAGCTCCCTTCCTATTACCAGCTTCTCTTGACCTATCCGCTTTCCGTTGTAAAAGTTTTATCTGATCAGCTGGGGCTCCAGTATCTCGCGCCCATTGTAAGGCGCTTTGTGTAGACTCATTGCTCGACTGGCTACTGGTCACTGTTGCACTTGGAATAGATGATGAACGTCGCAATGGAGAGGTATTATACTCAGCAGCTTTCTTTAAGAAAGGATCGGTCGAAAAAATCTCTTCATGTAACTCGGCGCCCGCCTAAACTTGTTGTAAAACGAAAAAATCGATGACGTCACTCACCCAACTTGTAGCCGGCCTTTTCCTCGCTGCTGTGGCTTTTGGGCGAAAATGAACAAATTCCGGCAATTGGCTAGCTGGAGGTTCGATTGGACTGCGTAAAACAGTTTCGTTTGAAGTTCCTTGAATAGAATCTGTCCTCGCCCCTTAAAAAGATCTGTCAAAATCAAAATGGGGAAATTTTCACCAAGATTGAATTCACTGAATGAATGCTGTTCCCTTCTGGGGATCTCAACAGCTTCAGGATGGTCAGAAGATCTCCAGCATTGACGAAGCCATTGCCAACCTCGATTTATTAGCCCTCTCGCTCTTGGCCAGCCTCTATTTATTACCCTTCGCGGACTTGGGCTTGTTTGCGCGGGCCGCATCACCAGATGTTTCTTAAGTCGTGTTTTGCAGGGGAATATGACAGCTTACCTTCATCAATTCAACTGTTTGTTCTGCTGTTGGAATAATTCCCTCTGAAGGATGGACAAGCAAGGAGGAGGCTACTGAAGAAGGGGTTACTGCACTATGAGAGATCGTGGCTTCCTCTTCTCTGGATTTGTTTCTCTCCGCCAGCCGATCACTTGCTCTTTGAATTAGAGAAATAAGTGGCGTGAAGTCGGGCGTTTCATGTGAAGAAACTCCAAACCGGCGTGTTGTCTCTATAGAATGATTTTGAAAATAATCAAATAAAATACCTCTTCTTCTACTTGCAGAAACATGTAATAGAATAGTTGATGGTATAGCTAAAAAACTAACCCATCTACCTAATTTTTTTATTACATATTCAGAATCAGCACGACCATCTGGCAGCTGTCGCAGAATCCTCGTTTGAGTAGAGTAAGTGTTAATCTGGCTCATTCTGAAGTTTTATTATTAAATTATGAAACTGATTTATAAGTGAAAATAAACGTTGGATCGATAGTGAAACTGCGTAGCGGCGAGGAAGACGGAACACGCGCAACGAAAGGAAGACAACATGTGAAAGACGCCAGCTGTGAGAGGGCAACAACACGGTCCACTGCGCGTTGAGTCCTGCTAAGCCGTAACTTTCAAACTGATGGAACTCGTATCTGCTTTTCAATTATTTGCCCAATTTGCGGTATTTATCTACGGCCTTTGGGAAACCTTTGTTCGTAAGGAGAAGGAGCCGGATTTTCTCTGTGTTGACGTATTAACTATGAAAACTACTCCGTTGTTTGTTGTTATTATGGGCAGCGTATTCGGAATAATAAGGTAAGCTCCTATAATTATAGAACTACCTTTTATAGTTTCACTCCAATTACGTGTACTGACGCCACAAGTATAGAAGCAGCCCTGTGTTTAGCCAGAACATTGTACTATGTAGAACCAGGCAAGTCTTTCCCATTCAACGTGAAAAAGAACTCCTTGGTTCGTTTAATAATATTCAAGCATATTTAATTTATCCCTGTAGCATGCGATTACCTACTACCGATACGTAGGGCTCTATCCCTTGTTCCATGTACTCCCCGCTGTTCTCCCTTTCGGTTTTCGCTATTTAATGTGGAAAATGTACAGTAAGCCGCAATTTAATGAGATTAGTCGTTTTAGACCCACATTTGAAGCAACAAATTAGTAATATGAAAAAGGATAAAGAAACTATTAGCGAAGCCACGATAATGCAATTCGCAAGAGGAATGGATAATGATTTGAGAAGATCAAACAAGCGCCTAGTATTTCTGTTTATGTCGACCAAAGCCTTTGCTGCACTTACACACTGGGCACACGTCTTCATTCTCCACCGCTACTTTCACTTGCCTGCCAGTTGGTTGTTTACCGTAAGATAACGTGAAATGCAAAATAACATGTTTATATTTAGAAGATCGGTGATTTGCTCTATGAAACAAACGCCGGCGAAAGGTTTTTTCCTCCCCAAGCGATCTGCCAGTTGGCCCAAATAAGCAAAGGAGATTATCTTCATACCAGTTTCGGCTGTGAGCTGGAATATAACGGACTGTATTCCATGATGGCGCTTATTTCAGGGTAAACTTTCTTTGATTACTGTACTCTTTGATTTTAGACTTTATTTCTGGACCGTTGCCCTTTTTGCAACTATTAATTATATGTATTCTTCATTATATTGGAATTACATCAGCCGCCGAATTTTAAAAGCATTTCTTTCTTGTTATACTCCCCCATCAGAGAGCAGCGCCGGCCCAGACATAGTAATAAGCCGTCTAGGAAAAGGTATTAGTCAGAATTCATAATCTACAAACTGTTATTTAGACGGCACATTTATTGTGTTCCTGGTCAGAATGCATTGTGGACCTCACGTTAGTAATATGTTAATCAGAAGCATTTGCGGACTTTATCTCCAAGAACCGATTGATTTAATCAATATGGTGTAATCATAATCATCAGTGTAAATAAAAAATTATCACAATTGAAATTAGAAAGTGAAAAATAGGCTCGAAATTGACAATTAGCAATCCTACAGCAGAACTTCCTTGTTTACCACATTGCACTTGCTGTTCCTGCAGAAAAATTGCCAATTGTCATTCCTGCAGCTGAACTTCCCGTGTTTACCACATCGCCAACTGCTTTAATCGACAGCCCACAGCTGCCCACAGCCAGCCGTTGTTTTCACCATGATATTCGCCACGCTTTTAACTGCTCTTTTCCCTTTTTCAACCTCGGCTGTTCTTATCGAAGCGGCGACGGCCGGACTAATCGGTAAAATGGTTGATGTTCTCCCGAACAAACATCTTACAGGGCTTACTTCATACGCTGTCTCCAAAATGGGAAAAATTGAGCATACCACACTAGCAGGAGGTTGTTTATGGTGTGGAACCGCGGTGTTCTGCAAGGGACGGTGCGCAGACGGATGGTCTCCCCTTCGTCGAACATCTGACGAAGCGGTTATCAAGCAAGATTATCAAGCAAGCAAGAACTACGAGGAACAAGGAACACTACCCAAGGACTTTGATACACGTGGCCACGGCTGTTGGACAGGGTCCAAAGTATTCTGCTGTCAGTATGTTACTGTAATTCATAGAAAAAAAGGATTGATTTTACAGTATGAACGGCGATCGGACTTGGACCGGGGACTACATTTCCGCTATGACCGGGGCTCTAATTTATTGTCAATACAAACCCGATGTTTACGATCACGAGGTTGATTTCCTTGGAGCATTCTGTGGAAAATTGCACTGCAATAGGACAATGCAGGTAATAACAATTCATATATACTCTCATACCCTTTTCCTCAGGGAGATGCCACGGTATACACAATAGAAACTCGAAGAGATTGGCATACCAAACCTGGCACACAAAAATGCGACGAACTTTATCCAATAAACAACCCCCACAACATCAAAGGAGAGGCCGAATACGGGAGAATATCGTGGAAAACAATTAATTCTTCGTTTTATTTTGATATGTGGTACAAAATGCCTCTCATAACTTAATTAAATGGTAATTGTACAAAGAGATAAATAAAATGTCTTGTATTGTGACGAATGGCCGCGCACTGGGGAAGAATGGCCGCGCGTTGTGACGAATGGCCGCGCGTTGTGACGAATGGCCGCGCGTTGTGACGAATGGCCGCGCGCTGTGACGAATGGCCGCGCGCTGTGACGAATGGCCGCGCGTTGTGACGAATGGCCGCGCACTCGGGACGAATGGCCGCGCGTTGTGACGAATGGCCGCGCACTCGGGACGAATGGCCGCGGCCATTCGTACTCGGAGTCGTTTTAGAAGAGCCCCAAACTTCAAGATAACCGAGACGCCCCCAACAATAGGGATTCCTAGTCGTCGCGGCTTGTTTTTGGTATCAAACGGCTTCTTCGTTGAGATAAAACCAATGGTAAAAGAATTAATGGCCCGGAGCCTGAATATAACCGGAACTACCCTCTGTTATTCAGTTATTAGGCATCCTAATAAAATATTTCATGGCTAAAGATAATAATAAAAGACCACAATAATTAACAGAACAGCCATAGCCCAAGAAAAGTTGACAGTGTTCCCTTCCGGGAACACGTTCCTCGTGATGGTCTCCAGTGGAGCCGGTCGCGGCTTGAAATCCGAGAGGACCGCCTCTGGGAGCGGGTCGTTCACGACCTGCACCACGGAGACCTCAAAAGTCTGATTATTACGGTTATGGCAATAAGTAGACGGGGCAGACTTCATTTGGCTGCAGATCCGGGTAGAGGTTAGTGAGCATGAAGTCGCAGAATAGGTCGAGCTGGTTGATGGGCGACACAATGATTATGGCGCCTAAATTGTGAAGTTTTCACTGAAAATGATGCTCAACTGACCGCTCCCCTCGTGATCATGCCCATCGATGACGGCGATGGTCTTTGCCTCTCGGTCGAAGATCACCAGGACGGCCCTCTCTACCATAATCAGCAGGATGAAGATCTGGCTGAAGCCAGTCAGAAATTTGCTCTCCACCGCGGCCCGAATGTGCTTGACCAGGTGCTTCGTCTCCTCGCCTGCCATGCCCACCTCATGGATCCCACCAACTTCGGTGATAGCCTGGGGAATGGAGAAGAAGAGCTCCTTCTCCCCTTCTGCTCTCCTCTTGATCATTCCCGTACGATGTAGGCCGTTGCCATCGAGAATGGCATGGGCTTGACAGGAGGGCGGGAGCCAAAATTACCTTGGGCGACTGCTCTAGGGCAAGACCCGACATCAAGTGGAGCCCGGTGTGGTAGAGGTACTTGGCCAGCATCAAGGCAATGATGGTGCAGGCGGAGGAGTCGCGCTTCCTCCCAAAGAGACGGGACTGGCACAGCTCGCCGGGCAGTATCCAGATATGAACAGCATCGCCTGCCGTCGGCGAAAAAAGCCAATCCATCGATCCTTCCTTCTCAGAGTGGGATTCGGCGCAGTTGGCCAGAGGAGCCTACATCGAATGAATGGCAATTCCCCCATTTTTTTGTGTGTTCAAACATTTATTTAACTGGTTTTTACCATATTCTGGAGCGATTCTTTCCCACAAATTTCGAACTGGAGCACTTGGCGAGTCTACTATATAAACTCCTCGTTTGATAGAATAAATAGGCTGGTACAACATCTCTGTCTCGACAGGGGGCCGGCGGCGCTCCTGGATGAGCCTTTTCCGCCTCCATTTCTTTGTGCACTTCTTCGTCCCAGTCAGATGTTTTCAGTTCGAAGCCGGGTAGCTGCCCTATCCGAGACCCGCCTTCGGCATCTCCTCCTCCTCCATCACGTCGTCGTCGTCCCATCCGTTACCTGTCTGTGTGCCCTCCCTCTTATGGGCATCCTCCTATCCGTTTCTCATCTGGTCCTTCTTGACAGCCACCTTCCCCACGTAGCCCGCCGTCTTCTTCAGCGGCTGTACGACTTTGTCATTTTTCTTGACAAAAAATGACCGTTCATAAGTCATTACGGGGGTAGAAAAGTTAAGCCTAAACGGTGGACGTGGTGGTAGAAACGTTAAGCCTAAACGGTGAACACCGCATTACGGTGGACGCGGTGGTAGAAAGCTAAAAACGGAATGGTCCTTCGTGTCCACCAGCTAAAAACGGAGCGCTCCTTCGTAAAATTTTATGGACCTCGGCCATGAAAAGCCGGTCAGGTTCGTCGGCAATAAAAAGCCGGTCAGATTTCTCGGCCCTAAAAAGCCGGTCAAACACCTCGGCAATAAAAGTCAGTCAGATTCGTCGGCCCTAAGCCTAAGCCTCAAACTCTTCCGTAAAATACCCAAACTGTTATTCGAACCACCGCCTAAAACATAGGACTCTTTTTGTGGTGGATTTAATTTTGTGGTGGATCAATCCAGCTGTCTTTTTTTGTGATGGATAGACACTCCTGTCTTTTTTTGTGATGGATAGACACTCCTGTCTTTTTTTTATGGTGGATAGACCCCCCTGTCTTTTTTTTATGGTGGATAGACCCCCCTGTCTTTTTTTTATGGTGGATAGACCCCCCTGTCTTTTTTTTGTGGTGGATAGACCCCCCTGTCTTTTTTTTATGGTGGATAGACCCCCCTGTCTTTTTTTTATGGTGGATAGACCCCCCTGTCTTTTTTTTATGGTGGATAGACCCCCCTGTCTTTTTTTTGTGGTGGATAGACCCCCCTGTCTTTTTTTTGTGGTGGATCAATCCAGCTGTCTTTTTTTTTGTGGTGGATTGACCCCCCTGTCTTTTTTTTGTGGTGGATAGACCCCCCTGTTTTTTTTTCATGGTGGATCAATCCAGCTGTCTTTTTTTTATGGTGGATAGACCCTAAAATTGATGGTAGAACCCGTTAGCCCTAAAAAATTGATGGAGGAACCCGTTAGCCCTAAAAAATTGATGGAGGAAATCGTTAGCCCTAAAAAATTGATGGAGGAACCCGTTAGCCCTATAAAATTGATGGAGGAACCCGTTAGCCCTAGAAAATTGATGGAGGAACCCGGTAACCCTATAAAATTGATGGAGGAACCCGTTAGCCCTATAAAATTGATGGAGGAACCCGTTAGCCCTATAAAATTGATGGAGGAACCCGTTAGCCCTAAAAAATTGATGGAGGAACCCGTTAGCCCTAGAAAATTGATGGAGGAACCCGTTAGCCCTAAAAAATTGATGGTAAAATCCGTTAGCCCTAAAAAATTGATGGAGGAAATCGTTAGCCCTAAAAAATTGATGGAGGAACCCGTTAGCCCTAAAAAATTGATGGAGGAACCCGTTAGCCCTAGAAAATTGATGGAGGAACCCGTTAGCCCTAAAAAATTGATGGAGGAAATCGTTAGCCCTAAAAAATTGATGGAGGAACCCGTTAGCCCTAAAAAATTGATGGAGGAAATCGTTAGCCCTAAAAAATTGATGGTAAAATCCGTTAGCCCTAAAAAATTGATGGTAGAATCCGTTAGCCCTAGAAAATTGATGGAGGAAATCGTTAGCCCTAGAAAATTGATGGTAGAATCCGTTAGCCCTAGAAAATTGATGGAGGAACCCGTTAGCCCTATAAAATTGATGGAGGAACCCGTTAGCCCTATAAAATTGATGGAGGAACCCGTTAGCCCTAAAAAATTGATGGAGGAACCCGTTAGCCCTAGAAAATTGATGGAGGAACCCGTTAGCCCTAAAAAATTGATGGTAAAATCCGTTAGCCCTAAAAAATTGATGGAGGAAATCGTTAGCCCTAAAAAATTGATGGAGGAACCCGTTAGCCCTAAAAAATTGATGGAGGAACCCGTTAGCCCTAGAAAATTGATGGAGGAAATCGTTAGCCCTAAAAAATTGATGGAGGAACCCGTTAGCCCTAAAAAATTGATGGAGGAACCCGTTAGCCCTAGAAAATTGATGGAGGAAATCGTTTAGCCCTAAAAAATTGATGGTAGAATCCGTTAGCCCTAAAAAATCGAGCCCCTTGATACTAATTTTCATAAAAGTTGGCTGAAAAATGGAAGAGCCACAGCATCAAACAGATGCGGCACGTCGTCGATGGGGTGCCTTTCGCTGTGGTCTTTTTTGAACAAGGTTCATCTAAAAACCTTTGCAAAACAGTTATATACACAGTTTTTTACGCTGATTCTGAATATGTAATAAAAAAATTAGGTAGATGGGTTAGTTTTTTAGCTATACCATCAACTATTCTATTACATGTTTCTGCACGTAGCCCATTTCGGCTAATGAATTTTGAACATTCGACATCACTATAGTCTGTTTCAAATGGAAAACTTCTCCCGCACGGTTCGGACCTTCAAATTTTTCGAGTTCAATTTCTTTCAAAATTTTCGATAATTGTATCTGACATAGATTTCGGCGATTTTTATATTTTTTCGGTAGTTCATAGCTCAAAATAAGCAAAAGCAGCGATAAAAATAATCAAGATATATGTGAAATACGCATAAAAATGCATGCCAAAATGTCAGGTTGGACCATCTAGACGGGCAAATGCTCTATCTGGACCCGACTTTACCTTTAACTAAATTTTTTCCATTTGAAATGGACTATATCTTATTAGGGCATGAGTGTTTAGTTTTTGGCACAAATTTTCATGAAAATTGGCAGAAAATGGAAGAGCCGCAACATCAAACAGAGGCGACGCGCAGCCGCCGTGTCTGTTGAAGAACGCATTTTTTCTAGCAGTTGGACTGCAGAGCCGTAAAAACTTGCTAAATTGACCTTATTTACCTTATTGGTGGCTTCTTCGAGCTTTATACAATTTTTTGTCAATTATACGAAATCGACAGGAAGACAAACTTGTGCAATGACGTTTGCTGCTTTAGAAATTATTGTGGCACAACCCATTTTTCCTCCTAGAGAATGGGGAAAACCAGGACTATTTCATGGCACAAGCTTTAGGATCTATGATATTCTACCGAATATCAACAAAAAGGGAACAATCCGTTTGTTAAAAAGAGGAATCTCAATAAAAAGGGTGATTTGGGAGAGCCTACAAAAAGGGAACAATAGGGAAAACCCCAAAGGACACAACAAAAAGAGAACAATACTGGTTCAGTAAAAATATAACCAAATCACGGCTATCTTTTTGGATATTGCCCTTTCTCTGCTGTTTTTGGCAATGAATTATGTTCAGCCATGGAAAATAGGGCTCTGGGAAAAAAAAATGAAGGCATTGTCTCTGGGAACGGGTATTTCCATGACACAAAATACTGACAAAGCGGACATATGCGGGGGGTCGAGGGGGGCGGCAGCCCCCCTCGTAGATTAAAAAGAATGAAAGTGGGGAAAAGTAGAATACGATGTAGATGTAAGCATTTCAAACAGGCTTCTTCCCATGAATAAGAGCATACTGATATGACGGGCCTGGGCGGGGGGTCGAGGGGGGCGGCAGCCCCCCTCGTAGATTATAAATAAAAAGGAAAAATCAAAGTAGAAGACTGAAAGTTGTCGATCCTAACCGATAGCCGTGATTTGGTTATATTTTTACTGAACCAGTATTGTTCTCTTTTTGTTGTGTCCTTTGGGGTTTTCCCTATTGTTCCCTTTTTGTAGGCTCTCCCAAATCACCCTTTTTATTGAGATTCCTCTTTTTAACAAACGGATTGATGGTAGAATCCGTTAGCCCTAAAAAATTGATGGTAAAATCCGTTAGCCCTAAAAAATTGATGGTAGAATCCGTTAGCCCTAAAAAATTGATGGTAGAATCCGTTAGCCCTAAAAAATTGATGGTAGAATCCGTTAGCCCTAAAAAATTGATGGAGGAAATCGTTAGCCCTAAAAAATTGATGGAGGAACCCGTTAGCCCTAGAAAATTGATGGAGGAACCCGTTAGCCCTAAAAAATTGATGGAGGAAATCGTTAGCCCTAAAAAATTGATGGTAAAATCCGTTAGCCCTAAAAAATTGATGGTAGAATCCGTTAGCCCTAGAAAATTGATGGAGGAAATCGTTAGCCCTAGAAAATTGATGGTAGAATCCGTTAGCCCTAGAAAATTGATGGAGGAACCCGTTAGCCCTATAAAATTGATGGAGGAACCCGTTAGCCCTATAAAATTGATGGAGGAACCCGTTAGCCCTAAAAAATTGATGGAGGAACCCGTTAGCCCTAGAAAATTGATGGAGGAACCCGTTAGCCCTAAAAAATTGATGGTAAAATCCGTTAGCCCTAAAAAATTGATGGAGGAAATCGTTAGCCCTAAAAAATTGATGGAGGAACCCGTTAGCCCTAAAAAATTGATGGAGGAACCCGTTAGCCCTAGAAAATTGATGGAGGAAATCGTTAGCCCTAAAAAATTGATGGAGGAACCCGTTAGCCCTAAAAAATTGATGGAGGAACCCGTTAGCCCTAGAAAATTGATGGAGGAAATCGTTTAGCCCTAAAAAATTGATGGTAGAATCCGTTAGCCCTAAAAAATCGAGCCCCTTGATACTAATTTTCATAAAAGTTGGCTGAAAAATGGAAGAGCCACAGCATCAAACAGATGCGGCACGTCGTCGATGGGGTGCCTTTCGCTGTGGTCTTTTTTGAACAAGGTTCATCTAAAAACCTTTGCAAAACAGTTATATACACAGTTTTTTACGCTGATTCTGAATATGTAATAAAAAAATTAGGTAGATGGGTTAGTTTTTTAGCTATACCATCAACTATTCTATTACATGTTTCTGCACGTAGCCCATTTCGGCTAATGAATTTTGAACATTCGACATCACTATAGTCTGTTTCAAATGGAAAACTTCTCCCGCACGGTTCGGACCTTCAAATTTTTCGAGTTCAATTTCTTTCAAAATTTTCGATAATTGTATCTGACATAGATTTCGGCGATTTTTATATTTTTTCGGTAGTTCATAGCTCAAAATAAGCAAAAGCAGCGATAAAAATAATCAAGATATATGTGAAATACGCATAAAAATGCATGCCAAAATGTCAGGTTGGACCATCTAGACGGGCAAATGCTCTATCTGGACCCGACTTTACCTTTAACTAAATTTTTTCCATTTGAAATGGACTATATCTTATTAGGGCATGAGTGTTTAGTTTTTGGCACAAATTTTCATGAAAATTGGCAGAAAATGGAAGAGCCGCAACATCAAACAGAGGCGACGCGCAGCCGCCGTGTCTGTTGAAGAACGCATTTTTTCTAGCAGTTGGACTGCAGAGCCGTAAAAACTTGCTAAATTGACCTTATTTACCTTATTGGTGGCTTCTTCGAGCTTTATACAATTTTTTGTCAATTATACGAAATCGACAGGAAGACAAACTTGTGCAATGACGTTTGCTGCTTTAGAAATTATTGTGGCACAACCCATTTTTCCTCCTAGAGAATGGGGAAAACCAGGACTATTTCATGGCACAAGCTTTAGGATCTATGATATTCTACCGAATATCAACAAAAAGGGAACAATCCGTTTGTTAAAAAGAGGAATCTCAATAAAAAGGGTGATTTGGGAGAGCCTACAAAAAGGGAACAATAGGGAAAACCCCAAAGGACACAACAAAAAGAGAACAATACTGGTTCAGTAAAAATATAACCAAATCACGGCTATCTTTTTGGATATTGCCCTTTCTCTGCTGTTTTTGGCAATGAATTATGTTCAGCCATGGAAAATAGGGCTCTGGGAAAAAAAAATGAAGGCATTGTCTCTGGGAACGGGTATTTCCATGACACAAAATACTGACAAAGCGGACATATGCGGGGGGTCGAGGGGGGCGGCAGCCCCCCTCGTAGATTAAAAAGAATGAAAGTGGGGAAAAGTAGAATACGATGTAGATGTAAGCATTTCAAACAGGCTTCTTCCCATGAATAAGAGCATACTGATATGACGGGCCTGGGCGGGGGGTCGAGGGGGGCGGCAGCCCCCCTCGTAGATTATAAATAAAAAGGAAAAATCAAAGTAGAAGACTGAAAGTTGTCGATCCTAACCGATAGCCGTGATTTGGTTATATTTTTACTGAACCAGTATTGTTCTCTTTTTGTTGTGTCCTTTGGGGTTTTCCCTATTGTTCCCTTTTTGTAGGCTCTCCCAAATCACCCTTTTTATTGAGATTCCTCTTTTTAACAAACGGATTGATGGTAGAATCCGTTAGCCCTAAAAAATTGATGGTAAAATCCGTTAGCCCTAAAAAATTGATGGTAGAATCCGTTAGCCCTAAAAAATTGATGGTAGAATCCGTTAGCCCTAAAAAATTGATGGTAGAATCCGTTAGCCCTAAAAAATTGATGGTAAAATCCGTTAGCCCTAAAAAATTGATGGAGGAAATCGTTAGCCCTAAAAAATTGATGGAGGAACCCGTTAGCCCTAGAAAATTGATGGAGGAAATCGTTAGCACTAAAAAATTGATGGAGGAACCCGTTAGCCCTAGAAAATTGATGGAGGAACCCGTTAGCCCTAAAAAATTGATGGAGGAAATCGTTAGCCCTTAAAAATTGATGGAGGAACCCGTTAGCCCTAAAAAATTGATGGAGGAAATCGTTAGCCCTAAAAAATTGATGGTAAAATCCGTTAGCCCTAAAAAATTGATGGTAGAATCCGTTAGCCCTAAAAAATTGATGGTAGAATCCGTTAGCCCTAAAAAATTGGTGGTAGAATCCGTTAGCCCTAAAAAATTGATGGTAAAATCCGTTAGCCCTAAAAAATTGATGGAGGAAATCGTTAGCCCTAAAAAATTGATGGAGGAACCCGTTAGCCCTAGAAAATTGATGGAGGAAATCGTTAGCCCTAAAAAATTGATGGAGGAACCCGTTAGCCCTAGAAAATTGATGGAGGAACCCGTTAGCCCTAAAAAATTGATGGAGGAAATCGTTAGCCCTAAAAAATTGATGGAGGAACCCGTTAGCCCTAAAAAATTGATGGAGGAAATCGTTAGCCCTAAAAAATTGATGGTAAAATCCGTTAGCCCTAAAAAATTGATGGTAGAATCCGTTAGCCCTAGAAAATTGATGGAGGAAATCGTTAGCCCTAGAAAATTGATGGTAGAATCCGTTAGCCCTAGAAAATTGATGGAGGAACCCGTTAGCCCTATAAAATTGATGGAGGAACCCGTTAGCCCTATAAAATTGATGGAGGAACCCGTTAGCCCTAAAAAATTGATGGAGGAACCCGTTAGCCCTAGAAAATTGATGGAGGAACCCGTTAGCCCTAAAAAATTGATGGTAAAATCCGTTAGCCCTAAAAAATTGATGGAGGAAATCGTTAGCCCTAAAAAATTGATGGAGGAACCCGTTAGCCCTAAAAAATTGATGGAGGAACCCGTTAGCCCTAGAAAATTGATGGAGGAAATCGTTAGCCCTAAAAAATTGATGGAGGAACCCGTTAGCCCTAAAAAATTGATGGAGGAACCCGTTAGCCCTAGAAAATTGATGGAGGAAATCGTTTAGCCCTAAAAAATTGATGGTAGAATCCGTTAGCCCTAAAAAATCGAGCCCCTTGATACTAATTTTCATAAAAGTTGGCTGAAAAATGGAAGAGCCACAGCATCAAACAGATGCGGCACGTCGTCGATGGGGTGCCTTTCGCTGTGGTCTTTTTTGAACAAGGTTCATCTAAAAACCTTTGCAAAACAGTTATATACACAGTTTTTTACGCTGATTCTGAATATGTAATAAAAAAATTAGGTAGATGGGTTAGTTTTTTAGCTATACCATCAACTATTCTATTACATGTTTCTGCACGTAGCCCATTTCGGCTAATGAATTTTGAACATTCGACATCACTATAGTCTGTTTCAAATGGAAAACTTCTCCCGCACGGTTCGGACCTTCAAATTTTTCGAGTTCAATTTCTTTCAAAATTTTCGATAATTGTATCTGACATAGATTTCGGCGATTTTTATATTTTTTCGGTAGTTCATAGCTCAAAATAAGCAAAAGCAGCGATAAAAATAATCAAGATATATGTGAAATACGCATAAAAATGCATGCCAAAATGTCAGGTTGGACCATCTAGACGGGCAAATGCTCTATCTGGACCCGACTTTACCTTTAACTAAATTTTTTCCATTTGAAATGGACTATATCTTATTAGGGCATGAGTGTTTAGTTTTTGGCACAAATTTTCATGAAAATTGGCAGAAAATGGAAGAGCCGCAACATCAAACAGAGGCGACGCGCAGCCGCCGTGTCTGTTGAAGAACGCATTTTTTCTAGCAGTTGGACTGCAGAGCCGTAAAAACTTGCTAAATTGACCTTATTTACCTTATTGGTGGCTTCTTCGAGCTTTATACAATTTTTTGTCAATTATACGAAATCGACAGGAAGACAAACTTGTGCAATGACGTTTGCTGCTTTAGAAATTATTGTGGCACAACCCATTTTTCCTCCTAGAGAATGGGGAAAACCAGGACTATTTCATGGCACAAGCTTTAGGATCTATGATATTCTACCGAATATCAACAAAAAGGGAACAATCCGTTTGTTAAAAAGAGGAATCTCAATAAAAAGGGTGATTTGGGAGAGCCTACAAAAAGGGAACAATAGGGAAAACCCCAAAGGACACAACAAAAAGAGAACAATACTGGTTCAGTAAAAATATAACCAAATCACGGCTATCTTTTTGGATATTGCCCTTTCTCTGCTGTTTTTGGCAATGAATTATGTTCAGCCATGGAAAATAGGGCTCTGGGAAAAAAAAATGAAGGCATTGTCTCTGGGAACGGGTATTTCCATGACACAAAATACTGACAAAGCGGACATATGCGGGGGGTCGAGGGGGGCGGCAGCCCCCCTCGTAGATTAAAAAGAATGAAAGTGGGGAAAAGTAGAATACGATGTAGATGTAAGCATTTCAAACAGGCTTCTTCCCATGAATAAGAGCATACTGATATGACGGGCCTGGGCGGGGGGTCGAGGGGGGCGGCAGCCCCCCTCGTAGATTATAAATAAAAAGGAAAAATCAAAGTAGAAGACTGAAAGTTGTCGATCCTAACCGATAGCCGTGATTTGGTTATATTTTTACTGAACCAGTATTGTTCTCTTTTTGTTGTGTCCTTTGGGGTTTTCCCTATTGTTCCCTTTTTGTAGGCTCTCCCAAATCACCCTTTTTATTGAGATTCCTCTTTTTAACAAACGGATTGATGGTAGAATCCGTTAGCCCTAAAAAATTGATGGTAAAATCCGTTAGCCCTAAAAAATTGATGGTAGAATCCGTTAGCCCTAAAAAATTGATGGTAGAATCCGTTAGCCCTAAAAAATTGATGGTAGAATCCGTTAGCCCTAAAAAATTGATGGAGGAAATCGTTAGCCCTAAAAAATTGATGGAGGAACCCGTTAGCCCTAGAAAATTGATGGAGGAACCCGTTAGCCCTAAAAAATTGATGGAGGAAATCGTTAGCCCTAAAAAATTGATGGAGGAACCCGTTAGCCCTAAAAAATTGATGGAGGAAATCGTTAGCCCTAAAAAATTGATGGTAAAATCCGTTAGCCCTAAAAAATTGATGGTAGAATCCGTTAGCCCTAGAAAATTGATGGAGGAAATCGTTAGCCCTAGAAAATTGATGGTAGAATCCGTTAGCCCTAGAAAATTGATGGAGGAACCCGTTAGCCCTAAAAAATTGATGGTAAAATCCGTTAGCCCTAAAAAATTGATGGTAAAATCCGTTAGCCCTAAAAAATTGATGGAGGAACCAGTTAGCCCTAAAAAATCCTACCCTAATAATAGGCAGATCTCTGTCTGTCTGCAAGACCTGTCGTCTGTACGGATTGACCGGTCAAATGAGAGAGAAGCAGAAAGTTTCGGCCGTCTGACCTTATCCGACAGTCAAACGGTATTTGACCGTTAAACGTTAATCCGACAAGAAAATAACTAGGATCCGGTCAAAAGATCCCAGGAAAAGTTCCAGAGATAGAGAAAGAGGGAGTATGTTTGAATTGGAGGTGACAGTTTGCCGGCCGAATACCGGTATTCGGTCAAAAGCGATGTCAAAAGAGGGAAAAAGCGATCATTTTGGTTACGTGGACCTATTCAGCTGTCGTCTTTTCTTTGCCCTTCTTTCTCTTCCTCTTTCTCTTTCTTTGTTCTTTTTTTTCTTTGTTCTTTTCAATTCTCTTTTCTGATTACAAAATGGATGAGGATATGAGGAGACGGCTCGAAGCAGCGCGGATGAGCGCCCGTAGAAGCCAAGAAGGTCCGGAGGAAATCGCGAGACGTCGAGCAGCCGACAGGGAGCGAAGCCAGGCCAGACGAAATGCTCGACAAAGCCAAAGCCAGGAGATACCCAATCCACGACGAAGAACAGCTGAGGTAGCCATGTTGGACGACAGAGGAAGAGATCCAGATGACTTCATTGATCCGGCTGCCTACATCGCCCGGCTGATGGCTCAACCCCGAGCCAACAGAGTTCAAGTTCACCGTCACAGAGAAAGGTGCTTTGTTTAAAAATCGAAACACAGTTTCATTTAGAGAGGAAGAAGAAGAGCTGCTGCTCCGTCAAGAACAAGATGCTCAACGGCATTCAATGGCTCGAAGTGAAGAGACGGAGGAGGGCAGACAGCGGCGACTTCGAATGGATTCCCAACAGCATACTGTGGCTAGAAGAGAGCAGACAGAGGAGGACAGACGGCGTCGACTTCAAATAGATTCCCAACAGCATGCTGCCGCTAGAAGAGAGGAGACGGACGACGAAAGACAACATCGGCTTGAATTGGACGCTGAACAACATGCTGTTGCACGAAGCCAAGAGGCAGAAGAAGCTCGAGAGCAGCGGCATCAGCACGATGCAGCTCGCCACCGAGATGTCCATCAAGCCCAACGCCGTACGGTCCCCGATCTTCCTGCTGCTTACTCAAATGCCATTCCTGCTCTTCACTATTGTGGCCCTATGATCGAAGCGTGTCAAGCCTGTCACGCCATCTTCTTCCGAGGTAAGTATCGCTTCAACTGGCCAGTTCGAATTTCAGACGAGGCCAGATCGATGAGGAATCAAGATACCGGTCTTCGAACTTACAACAAGTGCTGTGGGAATGGTCGAATTGTGGTGCCGCTCTTTGATGACTTCCCCCAAACACTGAGAATCTTTTTGTGGACTCTCACGATGTGACCAAGCATTTCAAAAACATCACGCGGTCATATAATAGCGCCTTGGCCACGGCCAGCCTCAACTGCAAAGTTAGTTCCTTTAAATATCGAAAAAATATTCGTTGTAGAACGAGTTGATGAGCGGAAGAGGGCCCGGAGTCTTCAAAATCCATGGAGGAGTCCAGCACAAAATTGGGCCAGCTCTCCCGGGAGCCAACCAGCGACCCAGCTACGGCCAGCTTTGGTTCATGGGCACGAATCAAGCCAATCAGGAACGCATGGGAGTTCCGAGCAATCAAAACTGTCACCCACCGCTGATGAGAGAGTTGGCCGATGTTCTGGGAGCAACAAATCCCTACGCCAACGGCTACAAGACGATGGGCGATGTATACCGTGAAGAAGCCGCCAGAGCGCGCCAGAATGGAACCGCAATCCCAGAAATGAAGATGGTCTTCATTAACAGGGCCTGCCGAGATCAGCGGCGATACAATGCTCCAACTGCCAATGAAGTCGCCGCCATCTTCGTCGCTGTCGACGATCCGGCCCCTCAAGAGTACACAACAGTGAGCTTGACCAGAGGATTCCAGACTCTCAGAGTGGGAGACCAAGTTTGCTCTTCCTTCTTTACGGCCTAACTGTTTTTAGAAGCTGGATTCAATGACTTATCCGTTGTTCTTCCCCACCGGTCGCCACGGATGGCACACACAAATGGAAAGCAGAAATGCCAGAGGACAGACCAAGAGGGTTACCATTCGGGACTATTATTCCTACCTGGCTTATGTTCGGCACGAGTTCAGCCCTCTCCACTGGGGATCCAAGCTGTTCCAACAGTTTTTGGTAGATGTAGCTGTTAGAATTGAAATGAACGACCTTTTCTGGCTTCGTCGTAATCAGGTTTGTTTTTAGTAAGATAAGGGTCAAGTTGAAGTATTTTAGTCACAAATCCGAGCTGATCTTTATCAAAATCTTCGGCAATTCGTAGCAGATGGAGAAGATGGCCTCGCCGGCACACGGATTGTCCTACCTGCCAGCCATATGGGATCTCCTCGGTTCTATGCGCAGTGTTACGCCGTTAGTTCCATTTTCTCTGCCGATTTGAGTGTTATTTACAGGACACAATGGCATTAGTGACCAGGTATGGCAAGCCGGATGTTTTTTTGACAATGACGACGAATCCCGACTGGCTGGAGATCAAGGAAAACATCGGCCTGGGACAAACAACTTCCGACAGACCAGACATTGTCACCAGGGTGTTCAATTTGAAGCTGAAAGAACTCCTCCACGACATCAAGGAAGAGAAGATATTGGGAGAAGTGGCCGCTTTCGCCGACGTGGTCGAATTCCAGAAGAGAGGGTTACCCCATGTACACATGTTGGCTACGCTGACAAGGGCCTTCAAACTGGACACCGCGGAACGGGGTAAGATCAATTTCATTGTCAAGTAGTTTTCATTTCAGTGGATCAATTGATATGTGCTGAGCTACCGGATCCAGAAGCAGAGCCTGAACTCTTCCGAATTGTCACAAAATTCATGCTCCATCGAAAATGTGGCCCACTGAATCCGCACTCTCCCTGTATGAAGGACGGAAAGTGCTCGAAGGGATTTCCGAAGAACTTCTCCGACAGCACCGATATTTCTGGCTCAGGATACCCTGTCTACCGTCGTCGCGATGATGGACGCCATTTCGACAAAGACGGCCACCGCTATACAAACCAGGACGTGGTTCCATACAACAAGTATTTGCTCATCAAGTTGGAATGCCATATCAACATGGAGTTCTGCTTCCTGATCCATTCAGTCAAGTATTTGTATAAATACATTTACAAGGGATCAGATGCGGTTTGTTCTTTTAACAACCGCCGAAGAAATCTCTTTTCAGATAGAAGTGGAGTTGAGAAGCGAGAGAAGAACAGCGAATGGAGGAGCGGTAGATGAAATTGAAGATCACATTGAAGGCAGATACCTCTGTGCCCCTGAAGCAGTCCACCGTCTTCTAAGTTACCCCATTCATGAGCGGTCCCACTCGATTGAACACCTCGAAATCCATCTACCGGACCACCATCGAGTGAGGTTCCGACCTGGACAGGAAGCACAAATTTTGCAAGATGAGATGGCGAGAAAGACCACGTTGACGGAGTTCTTCAAATTGAACAAAGAATGGCACGAAAAGGAGTTGGCCGGAGAAGATTTGGGTGCAGTAGTGGGTGCAGTAGATCCGAGAAGTTTCTACTACTCCGAAATACCAGAGCACTTTGTCTGGCAGCAGGTTTGATTCGTTTTTTAACTGAATTCAACTGTCTTTAGAGTAAGAAGTGGACATTGAGACGCATTACGACAAAGCCAAAAATTGGCCGCCTTCTCCACGCTTCGGTAAAAGACGTCGAGCGCCACTGCCTGCGTCGTCTGCTCCTCGCCAGGAAAGGTGCAATCTCCTTCGAGGATTTACGTACTGTAAATGGCAATCTTCTGCCGACATTTGAAGCAGCCGCAGTCGACATGGGTCTCATCCATACCGACCGCCATTTCGAGGACTCAATGAACGAAGGAGTTCAACTCCAAATGCCCAGGGAACTCCGGAAATTGTTCGCTTCTCTGCTGTCTTTTGTGCAAAATGCCAACGCCCAAGCCATGTGGAATGTATACAAGAATTCAATGAGTGAGGATTATACTCACAGAGGTGGGGTATTCTTTAATTTTTACACTATTCTATAGGTCGTTCTGCGTTTGAGGCGCATGCGCTGACTTATTATGATCTGATGGATCAGTTGGACACGGCCGGAATTGACATTAACTCCATCATTGTCTTTGACAGTCTTCCAGCTAGGGATGCTCTCGGCGAGGACGATGCAGACATTCCGGACTACGTCACAGTCGGCCACTTCAGAGCCGCTCTCCGTCCTGCTCAAGAAGCAGTTGTTGGAGCCGTAGTTGACAGAGGAGAGAAATTGGTGTTTGTCGATGGTCCCGGTGGTACAGGGAAAACTTTTGTTTACACATGCCTGTATAACATTCTCAAAGGTTGGTGACTTTTAATTTGTTCGGTGTAACTGTCGTTTAGGAATGGGAAAGAATGTTGCCTGTTTGGCCTGGACTGGCATTGCGGCCAATTTGCTCTGTGAAGGCAAAACTATTTGTAGCTTCTTCAAGCTCAATACGTCCGCTGACTGCAAGAACTCGACCCTAAAGCCGAACTCCAAGGAAGGTAGAAGCCTCAAAGCTGTCGACGTCTTCATTATCGATGAAGTCTCTATGTTGTCCTATTGGGTATTAGAAGTGATGAGCACGGTTCTTGGCCTCCAAGATGTCCACAACAACCAGGAGCCGTTTGGAGGAAAGACCGTCCTATTGGGCGGCGATTTTCGTCAACTTCTTCCCATTCCGCCCAAAGGAAGCGGACTTCGGTCACAGCAGACATGCCTGAAGAACAGCCGACTCTTCAGCCGCTTCACGACCTTCAAATTGGTGGAGAATATGAGAGTCGTTGGAAACGCTGCCGAATGGAAGGAGTTTTTGCTGAAACTTGGAGACGGCCGACTGGAACAAGTCGAGAATGGAGGAATTGAGCTGCCGATAGAGATTGTCACGTCAGGAGACCTAATCGATGATGTCTTCGAAGAAATCTACGACCAGCCCGATCACCTCAACCCGAGAGCTATACTGTGCCGGAAGAACAAGGACGTAAACCGCATCAACAACACGATTCTGGACAGGATGACGTCGGAGGAGAAGATCTACCACAGCATCGACTCCATCGACACAGACGGCCCCGTGGATGACTTGAGGTATCCTGACGAGTTTCTCCACACCCTGGAGCCGTCTGGATTCCCCCCTCATCGTCTCCGTCTCAAGGTTGCCTATATTTTCCACCTAATCGAGTCTCTTATTTCCAGCTAGGCTGTATTGTGATCCTTCTTCGAAATCTCAATGTCAGCCAGGGCCTTTGTAATGGCACAAGGTTCCAAGTTATCGGCTTTACGCGGAATTTATTAGTTTGCCGTTTTATAAACGGAGCCAAAAATGGACAGATGGTGCTGATCCCCAGGATCTCTCTTCTGAGTGGGAAAAGTTTGTCACTTTGCTTATTTTCTTTTCAACCAAACCTTTAGCAATTGGTATTCCGCTTTCTCGACGGCAGTTCCCAGTCAAACTGGCCTTTGCTATGTCGATCACCAAATCCCAAGGACAGTCGCTGGAGAAAGTGGGAGTAACGTTAAAGGAGCCTGTTTTTTCTCACGGAATGCTCTATGTGGCCCTTTCCCGCTGTACCAGCATGGACGGAGTGAGAGTGGAGACGATGCCATCCGATGGAAATAGAGCTATCAACATCGTGGAGCAAGCCGTCCTTTAAGTCCATTTATCCCTCATCTCTAATTTATTGTTTTTGTAGTGTACCCTCTGACCCCCGGAAAGGGGTATCCCCAGATCCCCAGTACAGGCTTCGGCCTGGAAGAGGTGACGGGGGCCCCCTCCGGGGAAAGGAGGGTGTTTTGTCAGGTACCATCATTTGTTTTAATGAATTGTTTTATTTCTCTTCTCTGATCTTTTCTCTTGAAAATGAAATACTCGATCAAGGGGGGCCTCAAGGCGGGTGAGGCCCCGCGAAGCGGGGCCGAGGTCGACTTGTTGATGGTAGAATCCGTTAGCCCTAAAAAATTGATGGTAGAATCCGTTAGCCCTAAAAAATTGATGGTAGAATCCGTTAGCCCTAAAAAATTGATGGAGGAACCCGTTAGCCCTAAAAAATTGATGGAGGAACCCGTTAGCCCTAAAAAATTGATGGAGGAACCCGCTAGCCCTAAAAAATTGATGGAGGAACCCGTTAGCCCTAAAAAATTGATGGAGGAACCCGTTAGCCCTCTAAAATTGATGGAGGAACCCGTTAGCCCTAAAAAATTGATGGTAAAATCCGTTAGCCCTAAAAAATTGATGGAGGAACCCGTTAGCCCTAAAAAATTGATGGTAGAATCCGTTAGCCCTAAAAAATTGATCGTAGAATCCGTTAGCCCTAAAAAATTGATGGAGGAACCCGTTAGCCCTAAAAAATTGATGGAGGAACCCGTTAGCCCTCTAAAATTGATGGAGGAACCCGTTAGCCCTAAAAAATTGATGGTAGAATCCGTTAGCCCTAAAAAATTGATGGAGGAACCCGTTAGCCCTAAAAAATTGATGGAGGAACCCGTTAGCCCTAAAAAATTGATGGTAAAATCCGTTAGCCCTAAAAAATTGATGGAGGAACCCGTTAGCCCTCTAAAATTGATGGAGGAACCCGTTAGCCCTAGAAAATTGATGGAGGAACCCGTTAGCCCTAAAAAATTGATGGTAGAATCCGTTAGCCCTAAAAAATTGATGGAGGAACCCGTTAGCCCTAAAAAATTGATCGTAGAATCCGTTAGCCCTAAAAAATTGATGGTAGAATCCGTTAGCCCTAAAAAATTGATGGAGGAACCCGTTAGCCCTAAAAAATTGATGGAGGAACCCGTTAGCCCTCTAAAATTGATGGAGGAACCCGTTAGCCCTAAAAAATTGATGGTAGAATCCGTTAGCCCTAAAAAATTGATGGAGGAAATCGTTAGCCCTAAAAAATTGATGGAGGAACCCGTTAGCCCTAAAAAATTGATGGTAAAATCCGTTAGCCCTAAAAAATTGATGGAGGAACCCGTTAGCCCTAAAAAATTGATGGTAAAATCCGTTAGCCCTAAAAAATTGATGGAGGAACCCGTTAGCCCTCTAAAATTGATGGAGGAACCCGTTAGCCCTAGAAAATTGATGGAGGAACCCGTTAGCCCTAAAAAATTGATCGAGGAACCCGTTACTAAAAAATTGAACACTAAAAAGCTGTCTTTTTTATGGTGGATAGACCCCCCTGTCTTTTTTTATGGTGGATAGACCCCCCTGTCTTTTTTTATGGTGGATAGACCCCCCTGTCTTTTTTTCATGGTGGATCCATCCAGCTGTCTTTTTTTATGGTGGATAGACCCCCCTGTCTTTTTTTTATGGTGGATAGACCCCCCTGTCTTTTTTTTATGGTGGATAGACCCCCCTGTCTTTTTTTATGGTGGATAGACCCCCCTGTCTTTTTTTATGGTGGATAGACCCCCCTGTCTTTTTTCATGGTTGATAGACCCCCCTGTCTTTTTTCATGGTTGATAGACCCCCCTGTCTTTTTTATGGTGGATAGACCCCCCTGTCTTTTTTTTATGGTGGATAGACCCCCCTGTCTTTTTTTTATGGTGGATAGACCCCCCTGTCTTTTTTTTGCGGTGGATCAATCCAGCTGTCTTTTTTTATGGTGGATAGACCCCCCTGTCTTTTTTTGTGGTGGATAGACCCCCCTGTCTTTTTTTGTGGTGGATAGACCCCCCTGTCTTTTTTTATGGTGGATAGACCCCCCTGTCTTTTTTTTGCGGTGGATCAATCCAGCTGTCTTTTTTTATGGTGGATAGACCCCCCTGTCTTTTTTTGTGGTGGATAGACCCCCCTGTCTTTTTTTATGGTGGATAGACCCCCCTGTCTTTTTTTTGCGGTGGATCAATCCAGCTGTCTTTTTTTATGGTGGATAGACCCCCCTGTCTTTTTTTGTGGTGGATAGACCCCCCTGTCTTTTTTTGTGGTGGATAGACCCCCCTGTCTTTTTTTATGGTGGATAGACCCCCCTGTCTTTTTTTCATGGTGGATAGACCCCCCTGTCTTTTTTTATGGTGGATAGACCCCCCTGTCTTTTTTTGTGGTGGATAGACCCCCCTGTCTTTTTTTGTGGTGGATAGACCCCCCTGTCTTTTTTTTATGGTGGATAGACCCCCCTGTCTTTTTTTGTGGTGGATAGACCCCCCTGTCTTTTTTTATGGTGGATAGACCCCCCTGTCTTTTTTTATGGTGGATAGACCCCCCTGTCTTTTTTCATGGTTGATAGACCCCCCTGTCTTTTTTTATGGTGGATAGACCCCCCTGTCTTTTTTATGGTGGATAGACCCCCCTGTCTTTTTTTTGCGGTGGATAGACCCCCCTGTCTTTTTTTCATGGTGGATAGACCCCCCTGTCTTTTTTTTATGGTGGATAGACCCCCCTGTCTTTTTTTTGCGGTGGATCAATCCAGCTGTCTTTTTTTATGGTGGATAGACCCCCCTGTCTTTTTTTGTGGTGGATAGACCCCCCTGTCTTTTTTTGTGGTGGATAGACCCCCCTGTCTTTTTTTATGGTGGATAGACCCCCCTGTCTTTTTTTCATGGTGGATAGACCCCCCTGTCTTTTTTTGTGGTGGATAGACCCCCCTGTCTTTTTTTGTGGTGGATAGACCCCCCTGTCTTTTTTTTATGGTGGATAGACCCCCCTGTCTTTTTTTGTGGTGGATAGACCCCCCTGTCTTTTTTTGTGGTGGATAGACCCCCCTGTCTTTTTTTTATGGTGGATAGACCCCCCTGTCTTTTTTTTATGGTGGATAGACCCCCCTGTCTTTTTTTGTGGTGGATAGACCCCCCTGTCTTTTTTTATGGTGGATAGACCCCCCTGTCTTTTTTTATGGTGGATAGACCCCCCTGTCTTTTTTCATGGTTGATAGACCCCCCTGTCTTTTTTTATGGTGGATAGACCCCCCTGTCTTTTTTTGTGGTGGATAGACCCCCCTGTCTTTTTTTTATGGTGGATAGACCCCCCTGTCTTTTTTTGTGGTGGATAGACCCCCCTGTCTTTTTTTATGGTGGATAGACCCCCCTGTCTTTTTTTATGGTGGATAGACCCCCCTGTCTTTTTTCATGGTTGATAGACCCCCCTGTCTTTTTTCATGGTTGATAGACCCCCCTGTCTTTTTTATGGTGGATAGACCCCCCTGTCTTTTTTATGGTGGATAGACCCCCCTGTCTTTTTTTTATGGTGGATAGACCCCCCTGTCTTTTTTATGGTGGATAGACCCCCCTGTCTTTTTTTTGCGGTGGATAGACCCCCCTGTCTTTTTTTCATGGTGGATAGACCCCCCTGTCTTTTTTTTATGGTGGATAGACCCCCCTGTCTTTTTTTTGCGGTGGATCAATCCAGCTGTCTTTTTTTATGGTGGATAGACCCCCCTGTCTTTTTTTGTGGTGGATAGACCCCCCTGTCTTTTTTTGTGGTGGATAGACCCCCCTGTCTTTTTTTATGGTGGATAGACCCCCCTGTCTTTTTTTTGCGGTGGATAGACCCCCCTGTCTTTTTTTCATGGTGGATAGACCCCCCTGTCTTTTTTTGTGGTGGATAGACCCCCCTGTCTTTTTTTGTGGTGGATAGACCCCCCTGTCTTTTTTTTATGGTGGATAGACCCCCCTGTCTTTTTTTGTGGTGGATAGACCCCCCTGTCTTTTTTTGTGGTGGATAGACCCCCCTGTCTTTTTTTTATGGTGGATAGACCCCCCTGTCTTTTTTTATGGTGGATAGACCCCCCTGTCTTTTTTTGTGGTGGATAGACCCCCCTGTCTTTTTTTATGGTGGATAGACCCCCCTGTCTTTTTTTATGGTGGATAGACCCCCCTGTCTTTTTTCATGGTTGATAGACCCCCCTGTCTTTTTTTATGGTGGATAGACCCCCCTGTCTTTTTTCATGGTTGATAGACCCCCCTGTCTTTTTTTATGGTGGATAGACCCCCCTGTCTTTTTTTATGGTGGATAGACCCCCCTGTCTTTTTTCATGGTGGATAAACCCCCCTGTCTTTTTTTGTGGTGGATAGACCCCCCTGTCTTTTTTTTATGGTGGATAGACCCCCCTGTCTTTTTTTTATGGTGGATAGACCCCCCTGTCTTTTTTTTATGGTGGATAGACCCCCCTGTCTTTTTTTCATGGTTGATAGACCCCCCTGTCTTTTTTTTATGGTGGATAGACCCCCCTGTCTGTTTTTTATGGTGGATAGACCCCCCTGTCTTTTTTTCATGGTTGATAGACCCCCCCTGTCTTTTTTTTATGGTGGATAGACCCCCCTGTCTCTTTTTTATGGTGGATAGACCCCCCTGTCTTTTTCTATGGTGGATAGACCCCCCTGTCTTTTTTTATGGTGGATAGACCCCCCTGTCTTTTTTTATGGTGGATAGACCCCCCTGTCTTTTTTTCATGGTGGATAGACCCCCCTGTCTTTTTTTGTGGTGGATAGACCCCCCTGTCTTTTTTTTATGGTGGATAGACCCCCCTGTCTTTTTTATGGTGGATAGACCCCCCTGTCTTTTTTTTATGGTGGATAGACCCCCCTGTCTTTTTTTTATGGTGGATAGACCCCCCTGTCTTTTTTTTATGGTGGATAGACCCCCCTGTCTTTTTTTTATGGTGGATAGACCCCCCTGTCTTTTTTTCATGGTTGATAGACCCCCCTGTCTTTTTTTTATGGTGGATAGACCCCCCTGTCTGTTTTTTATGGTGGATAGACCCCCCTGTCTTTTTTTCATGGTTGATAGACCCCCCCTGTCTTTTTTTTATGGTGGATAGACCCCCCTGTCTCTTTTTTATGGTGGATAGACCCCCCTGTCTTTTTCTATGGTGGATAGACCCCCCTGTCTTTTTTTATGGTGGATAGACCCCCCTGTCTTTTTTTATGGTGGATAGACCCCCCTGTCTTTTTTTCATGGTGGATAGACCCCCCTGTCTTTTTTTGTGGTGGATAGACCCCCCTGTCTTTTTTTTATGGTGGATAGACCCCCCTGTCTTTTTTATGGTGGATAGACCCCCCTGTCTTTTTTTTATGGTGGATAGACCCCCCTGTCTTTTTTTTATGGTGGATAGACCCCCCTGTCTTTTTTTAATGGTGGATAGACCCCCCTGTCTTTTTTTTA
This sequence comes from Oscheius dolichura, assembly GCA_932521035.1. NCBI lineage: Eukaryota > Metazoa > Nematoda > Chromadorea > Rhabditida > Rhabditidae > Oscheius > Oscheius dolichura. Next base: position 53,210 of record OW051494.1, on the reverse strand, counting down.
TGGTGGATAGACCCCCCTGTCTTTTTTTGTGGTGGATAGACCCCCCTGTCTTTTTTTGTGGTGGATAGACCCCCCTGTCTTTTTTTATGGTGGATAGACCCCCCTGTCTTTTTTTTGTGGTGGATAGACCCCCCTGTCTTTTTTTTATGGTGGATAGACCCCCCTGTCTTTTTCTTATGGTGGATAGACCCCCCTGTCTTTTTTTCATGGTGGATAGACCCCCCTGTCTATTTTTTATGGTGGATAGACCCCCCTGTCTATTTTTATGGTGGATAGACCCCCCTGTCTTTTTTTCATGGTGGATAGACCCCCCTGTCTTTTTTTTATGGTGGATAGACCCCCCTGTCTTTTTTTATGGTGGATAGACCCCCCTGTCTTTTTTTCATGGTGGATAGACCCCCCTGTCTTTTTTTCATGGTTGATAGACCTCCCTGTCTTTTTTTTGCGGTGGATCAATCCAGCTGTCTTTTTTTATGGTGGATAGACCCCCCTGTCTTTTTTTATGGTGGATAGACCCCCCTGTCTTTTTTTATGGTGGATAGACCCCCCTGTCTTTTTTTGTGGTGGATAGACCCCCCTGTCTTTTTTTGTGGTGGATAGACCCCCCTGTCTTTTTTTGTGGTGGATAGACCCCCCTGTCTTTTTTTATGGTGGATAGACCCCCCTGTCTTTTTTTTAATGAATTGTTTTATTTCTCTTCTCTGATCTTTTCTCTTGAAAATGAAATACTCGATCAAGGGGGGCCTCAAGGCGGGTGAGGCCCCGCGAAGCGGGGCCGAGGTCGACTTGTTGATGGTAGAATCCGTTAGCCCTAAAAAATTGATGGTAGAATCCGTTAGCACTAAAAAATTGATGGTAGAATCCGTTAGCCCTAAAAAATTGATGGAGGAACCCGTTAGCCCTAAAAAATTGATGGAGGAACCCGTTAGCCCTAAAAAATTGATGGAGGAACCCGTTAGCCCTCTAAAATTGATGGAGGAACCCGCTAGCCCTAAAAAATTGATGGAGGAACCCGTTAGCCCTAAAAAATTGATCGTAGAATCCGTTAGCCCTAAAAAATTGATGGTAGAATCCGTTAGCCCTAAAAAATTGATGGAGGAACCCGTTAGCCCTAAAAAATTGATCGTAGAATCCGTTAGCCCTAAAAAATTGATGGTAGAATCCGTTAGCCCTAAAAAATTGATGGAGGAACCCGTTAGCCCTAAAAAATTGATGGAGGAACCCGTTAGCCCTCTAAAATTGATGGAGGAACCCGTTAGCCCTAAAAAATTGATGGTAGAATCCGTTAGCCCTAAAAAATTGATGGAGGAAATCGTTAGCCCTAAAAAATTGATGGAGGAACCCGTTAGCCCTAAAAAATTGATGGTAAAATCCGTTAGCCCTAAAAAATTGATGGAGGAACCCGTTAGCCCTAAAAAATTGATGGTAAAATCCGTTAGCCCTAAAAAATTGATGGAGGAACCCGTTAGCCCTCTAAAATTGATGGAGGAACCCGTTAGCCCTAGAAAATTGATGGAGGAACCCGTTAGCCCTAAAAAATTGATCGAGGAACCCGTTACTAAAAAATTGAACACTAAAAAGCTGTCTTTTTTATGGTGGATAGACCCCCCTGTCTTTTTTTATGGTGGATAGACCCCCCTGTCTTTTTTTATGGTGGATAGACCCCCCTGTCTTTTTTTCATGGTGGATCCATCCAGCTGTCTTTTTTTATGGTGGATAGACCCCCCTGTCTTTTTTTTATGGTGGATAGACCCCCCTGTCTTTTTTTTATGGTGGATAGACCCCCCTGTCTTTTTTTTGTGGTGGATAGACCCCCCTGTCTTTTTTTATGGTGGATAGACCCCCCTGTCTTTTTTTATGGTGGATAGACCCCCCTGTCTTTTTTCATGGTTGATAGACCCCCCTGTCTTTTTTCATGGTTGATAGACCCCCCTGTCTTTTTTATGGTGGATAGACCCCCCTGTCTTTTTTTTATGGTGGATAGACCCCCCTGTCTTTTTTTTATGGTGGATAGACCCCCCTGTCTTTTTTTTGCGGTGGATCAATCCAGCTGTCTTTTTTTATGGTGGATAGACCCCCCTGTCTTTTTTTGTGGTGGATAGACCCCCCTGTCTTTTTTTGTGGTGGATAGACCCCCCTGTCTTTTTTTATGGTGGATAGACCCCCCTGTCTTTTTTTTGCGGTGGATCAATCCAGCTGTCTTTTTTTATGGTGGATAGACCCCCCTGTCTTTTTTTGTGGTGGATAGACCCCCCTGTCTTTTTTTGTGGTGGATAGACCCCCCTGTCTTTTTTTATGGTGGATAGACCCCCCTGTCTTTTTTTTGCGGTGGATCAATCCAGCTGTCTTTTTTTATGGTGGATAGACCCCCCTGTCTTTTTTTGTGGTGGATAGACCCCCCTGTCTTTTTTTGTGGTGGATAGACCCCCCTGTCTTTTTTTATGGTGGATAGACCCCCCTGTCTTTTTTTTGCGGTGGATAGACCCCCCTGTCTTTTTTTCATGGTGGATAGACCCCCCTGTCTTTTTTTATGGTGGATAGACCCCCCTGTCTTTTTTTGTGGTGGATAGACCCCCCTGTCTTTTTTTGTGGTGGATAGACCCCCCTGTCTTTTTTTTATGGTGGATAGACCCCCCTGTCTTTTTTTGTGGTGGATAGACCCCCCTGTCTTTTTTTATGGTGGATAGACCCCCCTGTCTTTTTTTATGGTGGATAGACCCCCCTGTCTTTTTTCATGGTTGATAGACCCCCCTGTCTTTTTTTATGGTGGATAGACCCCCCTGTCTTTTTTATGGTGGATAGACCCCCCTGTCTTTTTTTTGCGGTGGATAGACCCCCCTGTCTTTTTTTCATGGTGGATAGACCCCCCTGTCTTTTTTTTATGGTGGATAGACCCCCCTGTCTTTTTTTTGCGGTGGATCAATCCAGCTGTCTTTTTTTATGGTGGATAGACCCCCCTGTCTTTTTTTGTGGTGGATAGACCCCCCTGTCTTTTTTTGTGGTGGATAGACCCCCCTGTCTTTTTTTATGGTGGATAGACCCCCCTGTCTTTTTTTCATGGTGGATAGACCCCCCTGTCTTTTTTTGTGGTGGATAGACCCCCCTGTCTTTTTTTGTGGTGGATAGACCCCCCTGTCTTTTTTTTATGGTGGATAGACCCCCCTGTCTTTTTTTGTGGTGGATAGACCCCCCTGTCTTTTTTTGTGGTGGATAGACCCCCCTGTCTTTTTTTTATGGTGGATAGACCCCCCTGTCTTTTTTTTATGGTGGATAGACCCCCCTGTCTTTTTTTGTGGTGGATAGACCCCCCTGTCTTTTTTTATGGTGGATAGACCCCCCTGTCTTTTTTTATGGTGGATAGACCCCCCTGTCTTTTTTCATGGTTGATAGACCCCCCTGTCTTTTTTTATGGTGGATAGACCCCCCTGTCTTTTTTTGTGGTGGATAGACCCCCCTGTCTTTTTTTTATGGTGGATAGACCCCCCTGTCTTTTTTTGTGGTGGATAGACCCCCCTGTCTTTTTTTGTGGTGGATAGACCCCCCTGTCTTTTTTTTATGGTGGATAGACCCCCCTGTCTTTTTTTGTGGTGGATAGACCCCCCTGTCTTTTTTTATGGTGGATAGACCCCCCTGTCTTTTTTCATGGTTGATAGACCCCCCTGTCTTTTTTCATGGTTGATAGACCCCCCTGTCTTTTTTATGGTGGATAGACCCCCCTGTCTTTTTTATGGTGGATAGACCCCCCTGTCTTTTTTATGGTGGATAGACCCCCCTGTCTTTTTTTTGCGGTGGATAGACCCCCCTGTCTTTTTTTCATGGTGGATAGACCCCCCTGTCTTTTTTTTATGGTGGATAGACCCCCCTGTCTTTTTTTCATGGTTGATAGACCCCCCTGTCTTTTTTTATGGTGGATAGACCCCCCTGTCTTTTTTCATGGTTGATAGACCCCCCTGTCTTTTTTTATGGTGGATAGACCCCCCTGTCTTTTTTTGTGGTGGATAGACCCCCCTGTCTTTTTTTTATGGTGGATAGACCCCCCTGTCTTTTTTTGTGGTGGATAGACCCCCCTGTCTTTTTTTATGGTGGATAGACCCCCCTGTCTTTTTTTATGGTGGATAGACCCCCCTGTCTTTTTTCATGGTTGATAGACCCCCCTGTCTTTTTTCATGGTTGATAGACCCCCCTGTCTTTTTTATGGTGGATAGACCCCCCTGTCTTTTTTATGGTGGATAGACCCCCCTGTCTTTTTTTTATGGTGGATAGACCCCCCTGTCTTTTTTATGGTGGATAGACCCCCCTGTCTTTTTTTTGCGGTGGATAGACCCCCCTGTCTTTTTTTCATGGTGGATAGACCCCCCTGTCTTTTTTTTATGGTGGATAGACCCCCCTGTCTTTTTTTTGCGGTGGATCAATCCAGCTGTCTTTTTTTATGGTGGATAGACCCCCCTGTCTTTTTTTGTGGTGGATAGACCCCCCTGTCTTTTTTTGTGGTGGATAGACCCCCCTGTCTTTTTTTATGGTGGATAGACCCCCCTGTCTTTTTTTTGCGGTGGATAGACCCCCCTGTCTTTTTTTCATGGTGGATAGACCCCCCTGTCTTTTTTTGTGGTGGATAGACCCCCCTGTCTTTTTTTGTGGTGGATAGACCCCCCTGTCTTTTTTTTATGGTGGATAGACCCCCCTGTCTTTTTTTGTGGTGGATAGACCCCCCTGTCTTTTTTTGTGGTGGATAGACCCCCCTGTCTTTTTTTTATGGTGGATAGACCCCCCTGTCTTTTTTTATGGTGGATAGACCCCCCTGTCTTTTTTTGTGGTGGATAGACCCCCCTGTCTTTTTTTATGGTGGATAGACCCCCCTGTCTTTTTTTATGGTGGATAGACCCCCCTGTCTTTTTTCATGGTTGATAGACCCCCCTGTCTTTTTTTATGGTGGATAGACCCCCCTGTCTTTTTTCATGGTTGATAGACCCCCCTGTCTTTTTTTATGGTGGATAGACCCCCCTGTCTTTTTTTATGGTGGATAGACCCCCCTGTCTTTTTTCATGGTGGATAAACCCCCCTGTCTTTTTTTGTGGTGGATAGACCCCCCTGTCTTTTTTTTATGGTGGATAGACCCCCCTGTCTTTTTTTTATGGTGGATAGACCCCCCTGTCTTTTTTTTATGGTGGATAGACCCCCCTGTCTTTTTTTCATGGTTGATAGACCCCCTTGTCTTTTTTTTATGGTGGATAGACCCCCCTGTCTGTTTTTTATGGTGGATAGACCCCCCTGTCTTTTTTTCATGGTTGATAGACCCCCCCTGTCTTTTTTTTATGGTGGATAGACCCCCCTGTCTCTTTTTTATGGTGGATAGACCCCCCTGTCTTTTTCTATGGTGGATAGACCCCCCTGTCTTTTTTTATGGTGGATAGACCCCCCTGTCTTTTTTTATGGTGGATAGACCCCCCTGTCTTTTTTTCATGGTGGATAGACCCCCCTGTCTTTTTTTGTGGTGGATAGACCCCCCTGTCTTTTTTTATGGTGGATAGACCCCCCTGTCTTTTTTTCATGGTGGATAGACCCCCCTGTCTTTTTTTATGGTGGATAGACCCCCCTGTCTTTTTTATGGTGGATAGACCCCCCTGTCTTTTTTATGGTGGATAGACCCCCCTGTCTTTTTTTTATGGTGGATAGACCCCCCTGTCTTTTTTATGGTGGATAGACCCCCCTGTCTTTTTTTTATGGTGGATAGACCCCCCTGTCTTTTTTTCATGGTGGATAGACCCCCCTGTCTTTTTTTATGGTGGATAGACCCCCCTGTCTTTTTTTCATGGTGGATAGACCCCCCTGTCTTTTTTTGTGGTGGATAGACCCCCCTGTCTTTTTTTGTGGTGGATAGACCCCCCTGTCTTTTTTTTGCGGTGGATCAATCCAGCTGTCTTTTTTTTATGGTGGATAGACCCCCCTGTCTTTTTTTATGGTGGATAGACCCCCCTGTCTTTTTTTATGGTGGATAGACCCCCCTGTCTTTTTTTTGCGGTGGATAGACCCCCCTGTCTTTTTTTTATGGTGGATAGACCCCCCTGTCTTTTTTTATGGTGGATAGACCCCCCTGTCTTTTTTTTATGGTGGATAGACCCCCCTGTCTTTTTTTGTGGTGGATAGACCCCCCTGTCTTTTTTTGTGGTGGATAGACCCCCCTGTCTTTTTTTTATGGTGGATAGACCCCCCTGTCTTTTTTTGCGGTGGATAGACCCCCCTGTCTTTTTTTTATGGTGGATAGACCCCCCTGTCTTTTTTTATGGTGGATAGACCCCCCTGTCTTTTTTTTATGGTGGATAGACCCCCCTGTCTTTTTTTGTGGTGGATAGACCCCCCTGTCTTTTTTTGTGGTGGATAGACCCCCCTGTCTTTTTTTTATGGTGGATAGACCCCCCTGTCTTTTTTTGTGGTGGATAGACCCCCCTGTCTTTTTTTATGGTGGATAGACCCCCCTGTCTTTTTTTATGGTGGATAGACCCCCCTGTCTTTTTTCATGGTTGATAGACCCCCCTGTCTTTTTTTATGGTGGATAGACCCCCCTGTCTTTTTTCATGGTTGATAGACCCCCCTGTCTTTTTTTATGGTGGATAGACCCCCCTGTCTTTTTTTATGGTGGATAGACCCCCCTGTCTTTTTTCATGGTGGATAAACCCCCCTGTCTTTTTTTGTGGTGGATAGACCCCCCTGTCTTTTTTTTATGGTGGATAGACCCCCCTGTCTTTTTTTTATGGTGGATAGACCCCCCTGTCTTTTTTTTATGGTGGATAGACCCCCCTGTCTTTTTTTCATGGTTGATAGACCCCCCTGTCTTTTTTTTATGGTGGATAGACCCCCCTGTCTCTTTTTTATGGTGGATAGACCCCCCTGTCTTTTTTTCATGGTTGATAGACCCCCCCTGTCTTTTTTTTATGGTGGATAGACCCCCCTGTCTCTTTTTTATGGTGGATAGACCCCCCTGTCTTTTTCTATGGTGGATAGACCCCCCTGTCTTTTTTTATGGTGGATAGACCCCCCTGTCTTTTTTTGTGGTGGATAGACCCCCCTGTCTTTTTTTTATGGTGGATAGACCCCCCTGTCTTTTTTTCATGGTGGATAGACCCCCCTGTCTTTTTTTGTGGTGGATAGACCCCCCTGTCTTTTTTTGTGGTGGATAGACCCCCCTGTCTTTTTTTATGGTGGATAGACCCCCCTGTCTTTTTTTCATGGTGGATAGACCCCCCTGTCTTTTTTTATGGTGGATAGACCCCCCTGTCTTTTTTATGGTGGATAGACCCCCCTGTCTTTTTTATGGTGGATAGACCCCCCTGTCTTTTTTTTATGGTGGATAGACCCCCCTGTCTTTTTTATGGTGGATAGACCCCCCTGTCTTTTTTTTATGGTGGATAGACCCCCCTGTCTTTTTTTCATGGTGGATAGACCCCCCTGTCTTTTTTTATGGTGGATAGACCCCCCTGTCTTTTTTTCATGGTGGATAGACCACCCTGTCTTTTTTTTGCGGTGGATCAATCCAGCTGTTTTTTTTTATGGTGGATAGACCCCCCTGTCTTTTTTTTATGGTGGATAGACCCCCCTGTCTTTTTTTTATGGTGGATAGACCCCCCTGTCTTTTTTTATGGTGGATAGACCCCCCTGTCTTTTTTTCATGGTGGATAGACCCCCCTGTCTTTTTTTCATGGTGGATAGACCCCCCTGTCTTTTTTTGTGGTGGATAGACCCCCCTGTCTTTTTTTATGGTGGATAGACCCCCCTGTCTTTTTTTCATGGTGGATAGACCCCCCTGTCTTTTTTTGTGGTGGATAGACCCCCCTGTCTTTTTTTATGGTGGATAGACCCCCCTGTCTTTTTTTCATGGTGGATAGACCCCCCTGTCTTTTTTTATGGTGGATAGACCCCCCTGTCTTTTTTATGGTGGATAGACCCCCCTGTCTTTTTTATGGTGGATAGACCCCCCTGTCTTTTTTTTATGGTGGATAGACCCCCCTGTCTTTTTTATGGTGGATAGACCCCCCTGTCTTTTTTTTATGGTGGATAGACCCCCCTGTCTTTTTTTCATGGTGGATAGACCCCCCTGTCTTTTTTTATGGTGGATAGACCCCCCTGTCTTTTTTTCATGGTGGATAGACCACCCTGTCTTTTTTTTGCGGTGGATCAATCCAGCTGTTTTTTTATGCCTAAACGGTGGACACGGCATTACGGTGGTGGAAAAGTTAAGCCTAAACGGTGGACACGGCATTACGGTGGTAGAAAAGTTAAGCCTAAACGGTGGACACGGCATTACGGTGGACGTGGTGGTAGAAAAGTTAAGCCTAAACGGTGGACACGGCATTACGGTGGTAGAAAAGTTAAGCCTAAACGGTGGACACGGCATTACGGTGGACGTGGTGGTAGAAAAGTTAAGCCTAAACGGTGGACACGGCATTACGGTGGTAGAAAAGTTAAGCCTAAACGGTGGACACGGCATTACGGTGGTAGAAAAGTTAAGCCTAAACGGTGGACACGGCATTACGGTGGACGTGGTGGTAGAAAAGTTAAGCCTAAACGGTGGACACGGCATTACGGTGGTGGAAAAGTTAAGCCTAAACGGTGGACACGGCATTACGGTGGTAGAAAAGTTAAGCCTAAACGGTGGACACGGCATTACGGTGGACGTGGTGGTAGAAAAGTTAAGCCTAAACGGTGGACACGGCATTACGGTGGTAGAAAAGTTAAGCCTAAACGGTGGACACGGCATTACGGTGGTAGAAAAGTTAAGCCTAAACGGTGGACACGGCATTACGGTGGTAGAAAAGTTAAGCCTAAACGGTGGACACGGCATTACGGTGGACGTGGTGGTAGAAAAGTTAAGCCTAAACGGTGGACACGGCATTACGGTGGTAGAAAAGTTAAGCCTAAACGGTGGACACGGCGTTACGGTGGACGTGGTGGTAGAAAAGTTAAGCCTAAACGGTGGACACGGCATTACGGTGGACGTGGTGGTAGAAAAGTTAAGCCTAAACGGTGGACACGGCATTACGGTGGACGTGGTGGTAGAAAAGTTAAGCCTAAACGGTGGACACGGCATTACGGTGGACGTGGTGGTAGAAAAGTTAAGCCTAAACGGTGGACACGGCATTACGGTGGTAGAAAAGTTAAGCCTAAACGGTGGACACGGCATTACGGTGGTAGAAAAGTTAAGCCTAAACGGTGGACACGGCATTACGGTGGACGTGGTGGTAGAAAAGTTAAGCCTAAACGGTGGACACGGCATTACGGTGGTGGAAAAGTTAAGCCTAAACGGTGGACACGGCATTACGGTGGTAGAAAAGTTAAGCCTAAACGGTGGACACGGCATTACGGTGGACGTGGTGGTAGAAAAGTTAAGCCTAAACGGTGGACACGGCATTACGGTGGTAGAAAAGTTAAGCCTAAACGGTGGACACGGCATTACGGTGGTAGAAAAGTTAAGCCTAAACGGTGGACACGGCATTACGGTGGTAGAAAAGTTAAGCCTAAACGGTGGACACGGCATTACGGTGGACGTGGTGGTAGAAAAGTTAAGCCTAAACGGTGGACACGGCATTACGGTGGTAGAAAAGTTAAGCCTAAACGGTGGACACGGCGTTACGGTGGACGTGGTGGTAGAAAAGTTAAGCCTAAACGGTGGACACGGCATTACGGTGGACGTGGTGGTAGAAAAGTTAAGCCTAAACGGTGGACACGGCATTACGGTGGACGTGGTGGTAGAAAAGTTAAGCCTAAACGGTGGACACGGCATTACGGTGGACGTGGTGGTAGAAAAGTTAAGCCTAAACGGTGGACACGGCATTACGGTGGACGTGGTGGTAGAAAAGTTAAGCCTAAACGGTGGACACGGCATTACGGTGGACGTGGTGGTAGAAAAGTTAAGCCTAAACGGTGGACACGGCATTACGGTGGACGTGGTGGTAGAAAAGTTAAGCCTAAACGGTGGACACGGCGTTACGGTGGTAGAAAAGTTAAGCCTAAACGGTGGACACGGCATTACGGTGGACGTGGTGGTAGAAAAGTTAAGCCTAAACGGTGGACACGGCATTACGGTGGACGTGGTGGTAGAAAAGTTAAGCCTAAACGGTGGACACGGCATTACGGTGGACGTGGTGGTAGAAAAGTTAAGCCTAAACGGTGGACACGGCATTACGGTGGGCGTGGTGGTAGAAAAGTTTAGCCTAAACGGTGGACACGGCATTACGGTGGACGTGGTGGTAGAAAAGTTAAGCCTAAACGGTGGACACGGCATTACGGTGGTAGAAAAGTTAAGCCTAAACGGTGGACACGGCATTACGGTGGTAGAAAAGTTAAGCCTAAACGGTGGACACGGCATTACGGTGGACGTGGTGGTAGAAAAGTTAAGCCTAAACGGTGGACACGGCATTACGGTGGACGTGGTGGTAGAAAAGTTAAGCCTAAACGGTGGACACGGCATTACGGTGGTAGAAAAGTAAAGCCTAAACGGTGGACACGGCATTACGGTGGTAGAAAAGTAAAGCCTAAACGGTGGACACGGCATTACGGTGGTGGAAAAGTTAAGCCTAAACGGTGGACACGGCATTACGGTGGGCGTGGTGGTAGAAAAGTTTAGCCTAAACGGTGGACACGGCATTACGGTGGACGTGGTGGTAGAAAAGTTAAGCCTAAACGGTGGACACGGCATTACGGTGGTAGAAAAGTTAAGCCTAAACGGTGGACACGGCATTACGGTGGTGGAAAAGTTAAGCCTAAACGGTGGACACGGCATTACGGTGGTGGAAAAGTTAAGCCTAAACGGTGGACACGGCATTACGGTGGGCGTGGTGGTAGAAAAGTTTAGCCTAAACGGTGGACACGGCATTACGGTGGACGTGGTGGTAGAAAAGTTAAGCCTAAACGGTGGACACGGCATTACGGTGGACGTGGTGGTAGAAAAGTTAAGCCTAAACGGTGGACACGGCATTACGGTGGTAGAAAAGTTAAGCCTAAACGGTGGACACGGCATTACGGTGGGCGTGGTGGTAGAAAAGTTTAGCCTAAACGGTGGACACGGCATTACGGTGGACGTGGTGGTAGAAAAGTTAAGCCTAAACGGTGGACACGGCATTACGGTGGTAGAAAAGTTAAGCCTAAACGGTGGACACGGCATTACGGTGGTAGAAAAGTTAAGCCTAAACGGTGGACACGGCATTACGGTGGTGGAAAAGTTAAGCCTAAACGGTGGACACGGCATTACGGTGGACGTGGTGGTAGAAAAGTTAAGCCTAAACGGTGGACACGGCATTACGGTGGTAGAAAAGTTAAGCCTAAACGGTGGACACGGCATTACGGTGGTAGAAAAGTTAAGCCTAAACGGTGGACACGGCATTACGGTGGTAGAAAAGTTAAGCCTAAACGGTGGACACGGCATTACGGTGGTAGAAAAGTTAAGCCTAAACGGTGGACACGGCATTACGGTGGTAGAAAAGTTAAGCCTAAACGGTGGACACGGCATTACGGTGGTAGAAAAGTAAAGCCTAAACGGTGGGCACGGCATTACGGTGGTAGAAAAGTAAAGCCTAAACGGTGGACACGGCGTTACGGTGGACGTGGTGGTAGAAAAGTTTAGCCTAAACGGTGGACACGGCATTACGGTGGTGGAAAAGTTAAGCCTAAACGGTGGACACGGCATTACGGTGGACGTGGTGGTAGAAAAGTTAAGCCTAAACGGTGGACACGGCATTACGGTGGTAGAAAAGTTAAGCCTAAACGGTGGACACGGCATTACGGTGGACGTGGTGGTAGAAAAGTTAAGCCTAAACGGTGGACACGGCGTTACGGTGGACGTGGTGGTAGAAAAGTTAAGCCTAAACGGTGGACACGGCATTACGGTGGTAGAAAAGTTAAGCCTAAACGGTGGACACGGCATTACGGTGGTAGAAAAGTTAAGCCTAAACGGTGGACACGGCATTACGGTGGTAGAAAAGTTAAGCCTAAACGGTGGACACGGCATTACGGTGGACGTGGTGGTAGAAAAGTTAAGCCTAAACGGTGGACACGGCATTACGGTGGTGGAAAAGTTAAGCCTAAACGGTGGACACGGCATTACGGTGGTAGAAAAGTTAAGCCTAAACGGTGGACACGGCATTACGGTGGACGTGGTGGTAGAAAAGTTAAGCCTAAACGGTGGACACGGCATTACGGTGGTAGAAAAGTTAAGCCTAAACGGTGGACACGGCATTACGGTGGACGTGGTGGTAGAAAAGTTAAGCCTAAACGGTGGACACGGCATTACGGTGGTAGAAAAGTTAAGCCTAAACGGTGGACACGGCATTACGGTGGTAGAAAAGTTAAGCCTAAACGGTGGACACGGCATTACGGTGGACGTGGTGGTAGAAAAGTTAAGCCTAAACGGTGGACACGGCATTACGGTGGTGGAAAAGTTAAGCCTAAACGGTGGACACGGCATTACGGTGGTAGAAAAGTTAAGCCTAAACGGTGGACACGGCATTACGGTGGACGTGGTGGTAGAAAAGTTAAGCCTAAACGGTGGACACGGCATTACGGTGGTAGAAAAGTTAAGCCTAAACGGTGGACACGGCATTACGGTGGTAGAAAAGTTAAGCCTAAACGGTGGACACGGCATTACGGTGGTGGAAAAGTTAAGCCTAAACGGTGGACACGGCATTACGGTGGACGTGGTGGTAGAAAAGTTAAGCCTAAACGGTGGACACGGCATTACGGTGGTAGAAAAGTTAAGCCTAAACGGTGGACACGGCGTTACGGTGGACGTGGTGGTAGAAAAGTTAAGCCTAAACGGTGGACACGGCATTACGGTGGACGTGGTGGTAGAAAAGTTAAGCCTAAACGGTGGACACGGCATTACGGTGGACGTGGTGGTAGAAAAGTTAAGCCTAAACGGTGGACACGGCATTACGGTGGACGTGGTGGTAGAAAAGTTAAGCCTAAACGGTGGACACGGCATTACGGTGGACGTGGTGGTAGAAAAGTTAAGCCTAAACGGTGGACACGGCATTACGGTGGACGTGGTGGTAGAAAAGTTAAGCCTAAACGGTGGACACGGCATTACGGTGGACGTGGTGGTAGAAAAGTTAAGCCTAAACGGTGGACACGGCGTTACGGTGGTAGAAAAGTTAAGCCTAAACGGTGGACACGGCATTACGGTGGACGTGGTGGTAGAAAAGTTAAGCCTAAACGGTGGACACGGCATTACGGTGGACGTGGTGGTAGAAAAGTTAAGCCTAAACGGTGGACACGGCATTACGGTGGACGTGGTGGTAGAAAAGTTAAGCCTAAACGGTGGACACGGCATTACGGTGGGCGTGGTGGTAGAAAAGTTTAGCCTAAACGGTGGACACGGCATTACGGTGGACGTGGTGGTAGAAAAGTTAAGCCTAAACGGTGGACACGGCATTACGGTGGTAGAAAAGTTAAGCCTAAACGGTGGACACGGCATTACGGTGGTAGAAAAGTTAAGCCTAAACGGTGGACACGGCATTACGGTGGACGTGGTGGTAGAAAAGTTAAGCCTAAACGGTGGACACGGCATTACGGTGGTAGAAAAGTTAAGCCTAAACGGTGGACACGGCATTACGGTGGTGGAAAAGTTAAGCCTAAACGGTGGACACGGCATTACGGTGGTGGAAAAGTTAAGCCTAAACGGTGGACACGGCATTACGGTGGGCGTGGTGGTAGAAAAGTTTAGCCTAAACGGTGGACACGGCATTACGGTGGACGTGGTGGTAGAAAAGTTAAGCCTAAACGGTGGACACGGCATTACGGTGGACGTGGTGGTAGAAAAGTTAAGCCTAAACGGTGGACACGGCATTACGGTGGTAGAAAAGTTAAGCCTAAACGGTGGACACGGCATTACGGTGGGCGTGGTGGTAGAAAAGTTTAGCCTAAACGGTGGACACGGCATTACGGTGGACGTGGTGGTAGAAAAGTTAAGCCTAAACGGTGGACACGGCATTACGGTGGTAGAAAAGTTAAGCCTAAACGGTGGACACGGCATTACGGTGGTAGAAAAGTTAAGCCTAAACGGTGGACACGGCATTACGGTGGTGGAAAAGTTAAGCCTAAACGGTGGACACGGCATTACGGTGGACGTGGTGGTAGAAAAGTTAAGCCTAAACGGTGGACACGGCATTACGGTGGTAGAAAAGTTAAGCCTAAACGGTGGACACGGCATTACGGTGGTAGAAAAGTTAAGCCTAAACGGTGGACACGGCATTACGGTGGTAGAAAAGTTAAGCCTAAACGGTGGACACGGCATTACGGTGGTAGAAAAGTTAAGCCTAAACGGTGGACACGGCATTACGGTGGTAGAAAAGTTAAGCCTAAACGGTGGACACGGCATTACGGTGGTAGAAAAGTAAAGCCTAAACGGTGGACACGGCATTACGGTGGTAGAAAAGTAAAGCCTAAACGGTGGACACGGCGTTACGGTGGACGTGGTGGTAGAAAAGTTTAGCCTAAACGGTGGACACGGCATTACGGTGGTGGAAAAGTTAAGCCTAAACGGTGGACACGGCATTACGGTGGACGTGGTGGTAGAAAAGTTAAGCCTAAACGGTGGACACGGCATTACGGTGGTAGAAAAGTTAAGCCTAAACGGTGGACACGGCATTACGGTGGACGTGGTGGTAGAAAAGTTAAGCCTAAACGGTGGACACGGCGTTACGGTGGACGTGGTGGTAGAAAAGTTAAGCCTAAACGGTGGACACGGCATTACGGTGGTAGAAAAGTTAAGCCTAAACGGTGGACACGGCATTACGGTGGTAGAAAAGTTAAGCCTAAACGGTGGACACGGCATTACGGTGGTAGAAAAGTTAAGCCTAAACGGTGGACACGGCATTACGGTGGACGTGGTGGTAGAAAAGTTAAGCCTAAACGGTGGACACGGCATTACGGTGGTGGAAAAGTTAAGCCTAAACGGTGGACACGGCATTACGGTGGTAGAAAAGTTAAGCCTAAACGGTGGACACGGCATTACGGTGGACGTGGTGGTAGAAAAGTTAAGCCTAAACGGTGGACACGGCATTACGGTGGTAGAAAAGTTAAGCCTAAACGGTGGACACGGCATTACGGTGGACGTGGTGGTAGAAAAGTTAAGCCTAAACGGTGGACACGGCATTACGGTGGTAGAAAAGTTAAGCCTAAACGGTGGACACGGCATTACGGTGGTAGAAAAGTTAAGCCTAAACGGTGGACACGGCATTACGGTGGACGTGGTGGTAGAAAAGTTAAGCCTAAACGGTGGACACGGCATTACGGTGGTGGAAAAGTTAAGCCTAAACGGTGGACACGGCATTACGGTGGTAGAAAAGTTAAGCCTAAACGGTGGACACGGCATTACGGTGGACGTGGTGGTAGAAAAGTTAAGCCTAAACGGTGGACACGGCATTACGGTGGTAGAAAAGTTAAGCCTAAACGGTGGACACGGCATTACGGTGGTAGAAAAGTTAAGCCTAAACGGTGGACACGGCATTACGGTGGTGGAAAAGTTAAGCCTAAACGGTGGACACGGCATTACGGTGGACGTGGTGGTAGAAAAGTTAAGCCTAAACGGTGGACACGGCATTACGGTGGTAGAAAAGTTAAGCCTAAACGGTGGACACGGCGTTACGGTGGACGTGGTGGTAGAAAAGTTAAGCCTAAACGGTGGACACGGCATTACGGTGGACGTGGTGGTAGAAAAGTTAAGCCTAAACGGTGGACACGGCATTACGGTGGACGTGGTGGTAGAAAAGTTAAGCCTAAACGGTGGACACGGCATTACGGTGGACGTGGTGGTAGAAAAGTTAAGCCTAAACGGTGGACACGGCATTACGGTGGACGTGGTGGTAGAAAAGTTAAGCCTAAACGGTGGACACGGCATTACGGTGGACGTGGTGGTAGAAAAGTTAAGCCTAAACGGTGGACACGGCGTTACGGTGGTAGAAAAGTTAAGCCTAAACGGTGGACACGGCATTACGGTGGACGTGGTGGTAGAAAAGTTAAGCCTAAACGGTGGACACGGCATTACGGTGGACGTGGTGGTAGAAAAGTTAAGCCTAAACGGTGGACACGGCATTACGGTGGACGTGGTGGTAGAAAAGTTAAGCCTAAACGGTGGACACGGCGTTACGGTGGTAGAAAAGTTAAGCCTAAACGGTGGACACGGCATTACGGTGGACGTGGTGGTAGAAAAGTTAAGCCTAAACGGTGGACACGGCATTACGGTGGACGTGGTGGTAGAAAAGTTAAGCCTAAACGGTGGACACGGCATTACGGTGGACGTGGTGGTAGAAAAGTTAAGCCTAAACGGTGGACACGGCATTACGGTGGGCGTGGTGGTAGAAAAGTTTAGCCTAAACGGTGGACACGGCATTACGGTGGACGTGGTGGTAGAAAAGTTAAGCCTAAACGGTGGACACGGCATTACGGTGGTAGAAAAGTTAAGCCTAAACGGTGGACACGGCATTACGGTGGTAGAAAAGTTAAGCCTAAACGGTGGACACGGCATTACGGTGGACGTGGTGGTAGAAAAGTTAAGCCTAAACGGTGGACACGGCATTACGGTGGACGTGGTGGTAGAAAAGTTAAGCCTAAACGGTGGACACGGCATTACGGTGGTAGAAAAGTAAAGCCTAAACGGTGGACACGGCATTACGGTGGTAGAAAAGTAAAGCCTAAACGGTGGACACGGCATTACGGTGGTGGAAAAGTTAAGCCTAAACGGTGGACACGGCATTACGGTGGGCGTGGTGGTAGAAAAGTTTAGCCTAAACGGTGGACACGGCATTACGGTGGACGTGGTGGTAGAAAAGTTAAGCCTAAACGGTGGACACGGCATTACGGTGGTAGAAAAGTTAAGCCTAAACGGTGGACACGGCATTACGGTGGTGGAAAAGTTAAGCCTAAACGGTGGACACGGCATTACGGTGGGCGTGGTGGTAGAAAAGTTTAGCCTAAACGGTGGACACGGCATTACGGTGGACGTGGTGGTAGAAAAGTTAAGCCTAAACGGTGGACACGGCATTACGGTGGACGTGGTGGTAGAAAAGTTAAGCCTAAACGGTGGACACGGCATTACGGTGGGCGTGGTGGTAGAAAAGTTTAGCCTAAACGGTGGACACGGCATTACGGTGGACGTGGTGGTAGAAAAGTTAAGCCTAAACGGTGGACACGGCATTACGGTGGTAGAAAAGTTAAGCCTAAACGGTGGACACGGCATTACGGTGGTAGAAAAGTTAAGCCTAAACGGTGGACACGGCATTACGGTGGTGGAAAAGTTAAGCCTAAACGGTGGACACGGCATTACGGTGGACGTGGTGGTAGAAAAGTTAAGCCTAAACGGTGGACACGGCATTACGGTGGTAGAAAAGTTAAGCCTAAACGGTGGACACGGCATTACGGTGGTAGAAAAGTTAAGCCTAAACGGTGGACACGGCATTACGGTGGTAGAAAAGTTAAGCCTAAACGGTGGACACGGCATTACGGTGGTAGAAAAGTTAAGCCTAAACGGTGGACACGGCATTACGGTGGTAGAAAAGTTAAGCCTAAACGGTGGACACGGCATTACGGTGGTAGAAAAGTAAAGCCTAAACGGTGGACACGGCATTACGGTGGTAGAAAAGTAAAGCCTAAACGGTGGACACGGCGTTACGGTGGACGTGGTGGTAGAAAAGTTTAGCCTAAACGGTGGACACGGCATTACGGTGGTGGAAAAGTTAAGCCTAAACGGTGGACACGGCATTACGGTGGGCGTGGTGGTAGAAAAGTTTAGCCTAAACGGTGGACACGGCATTACGGTGGACGTGGTGGTAGAAAAGTTAAGCCTAAACGGTGGACACGGCATTACGGTGGTAGAAAAGTTAAGCCTAAACGGTGGACACGGCATTACGGTGGACGTGGTGGTAGAAAAGTTAAGCCTAAACGGTGGACACGGCGTTACGGTGGACGTGGTGGTAGAAAAGTTAAGCCTAAACGGTGGACACGGCATTACGGTGGTAGAAAAGTTAAGCCTAAACGGTGGACACGGCATTACGGTGGTAGAAAAGTTAAGCCTAAACGGTGGACACGGCATTACGGTGGTAGAAAAGTTAAGCCTAAACGGTGGACACGGCATTACGGTGGACGTGGTGGTAGAAAAGTTAAGCCTAAACGGTGGACACGGCATTACGGTGGTGGAAAAGTTAAGCCTAAACGGTGGACACGGCATTACGGTGGTAGAAAAGTTAAGCCTAAACGGTGGACACGGCATTACGGTGGACGTGGTGGTAGAAAAGTTAAGCCTAAACGGTGGACACGGCATTACGGTGGTAGAAAAGTTAAGCTTAAACGGTGGACACGGCATTACGGTGGTGGAAAAGTTAAGCCTAAACGGTGGACACGGCATTACGGTGGGCGTGGTGGTAGAAAAGTTTAGCCTAAACGGTGGACACGGCATTACGGTGGACGTGGTGGTAGAAAAGTTAAGCCTAAACGGTGGACACGGCATTACGGTGGACGTGGTGGTAGAAAAGTTAAGCCTAAACGGTGGACACGGCATTACGGTGGTAGAAAAGTTAAGCCTAAACGGTGGACACGGCGTTACGGTGGACGTGGTGGTAGAAAAGTTTAGCCTTAACGGTGGACACGGCATTACGGTGGACGTGGTGGTAGAAAAGTTAAGCCTAAACGGTGGACACGGCATTACGGTGGTAGAAAAGTTAAGCCTAAACGGTGGACACGGCATTACGGTGGGCGTGGTGGTAGAAAAGTTTAGCCTAAACGGTGGACACGGCATTACGGTGGACGTGGTGGTAGAAAAGTTAAGCCTAAACGGTGGACACGGCATTACGGTGGTAGAAAAGTTAAGCCTAAACGGTGGACACGGCATTACGGTGGTGGAAAAGTTAAGCCTAAACGGTGGACACGGCATTACGGTGGGCGTGGTGGTAGAAAAGTTTAGCCTAAACGGTGGACACGGCATTACGGTGGACGTGGTGGTAGAAAAGTTAAGCCTAAACGGTGGACACGGCATTACGGTGGACGTGGTGGTAGAAAAGTTAAGCCTAAACGGTGGACACGGCATTACGGTGGTAGAAAAGTTAAGCCTAAACGGTGGACACGGCGTTACGGTGGACGTGGTGGTAGAAAAGTTTAGCCTAAACGGTGGACACGGCATTACGGTGGACGTGGTGGTAGAAAAGTTAAGCCTAAACGGTGGACACGGCATTACGGTGGTAGAAAAGTTAAGCCTAAACGGTGGACACGGCATTACGGTGGACGTGGTGGTAGAAAAGTTAAGCCTAAACGGTGGACACGGCGTTACGGTGGACGTGGTGGTAGAAAAGTTAAGCCTAAACGGTGGACACGGCATTACGGTGGTAGAAAAGTTAAGCCTAAACGGTGGACACGGCATTACGGTGGTAGAAAAGTTAAGCCTAAACGGTGGACACGGCATTACGGTGGTAGAAAAGTTAAGCCTAAACGGTGGACACGGCATTACGGTGGACGTGGTGGTAGAAAAGTTAAGCCTAAACGGTGGACACGGCATTACGGTGGTGGAAAAGTTAAGCCTAAACGGTGGACACGGCATTACGGTGGTAGAAAAGTTAAGCCTAAACGGTGGACACGGCATTACGGTGGACGTGGTGGTAGAAAAGTTAAGCCTAAACGGTGGACACGGCATTACGGTGGTAGAAAAGTTAAGCCTAAACGGTGGACACGGCATTACGGTGGTGGAAAAGTTAAGCCTAAACGGTGGACACGGCATTACGGTGGGCGTGGTGGTAGAAAAGTTTAGCCTAAACGGTGGACACGGCATTACGGTGGACGTGGTGGTAGAAAAGTTAAGCCTAAACGGTGGACACGGCATTACGGTGGTAGAAAAGTTAAGCCTAAACGGTGGACACGGCATTACGGTGGACGTGGTGGTAGAAAAGTTAAGCCTAAACGGTGGACACGGCATTACGGTGGTAGAAAAGTTAAGCCTAAACGGTGGACACGGCGTTACGGTGGACGTGGTGGTAGAAAAGTTTAGCCTAAACGGTGGACACGGCATTACGGTGGACGTGGTGGTAGAAAAGTTAAGCCTAAACGGTGGACACGGCATTACGGTGGTAGAAAAGTTAAGCCTAAACGGTGGACACGGCATTACGGTGGTGGAAAAGTTAAGCCTAAACGGTGGACACGGCATTACGGTGGGCGTGGTGGTAGAAAAGTTTAGCCTAAACGGTGGACACGGCATTACGGTGGACGTGGTGGTAGAAAAGTTAAGCCTAAACGGTGGACACGGCATTACGGTGGACGTGGTGGTAGAAAAGTTAAGCCTAAACGGTGGACACGGCATTACGGTGGTAGAAAAGCTAAGCCTAAACGGTGGACACGGCGTTACGGTGGACGTGGTGGTAGAAAAGTTTAGCCTAAACGGTGGACACGGCATTACGGTGGACGTGGTGGTAGAAAAGTTAAGCCTAAACGGTGGACACGGCATTACGGTGGTAGAAAAGTTAAGCCTAAACGGTGGACACGGCATTACGGTGGTAGAAAAGTTAAGCCTAAACGGTGGACACGGCATTACGGTGGACGTGGTGGTAGAAAAGTTAAGCCTAAACGGTGGACGTGGTGGTAGAAAAGTTAAGCCTAAACGGTGGACACGGCGTTACGGTGGACGTGGTGGTAGAAAAGTTAAGCCTAAACGGTGGACGTGGTGGTAGAAAAGTTAAGCCTAAACGGTGGACACGGCATTACGGTGGTAGAAAAGTTAAGCCTAAACGGTGGACACGGCGTTACGGTGGACGTGGTGGTAGAAAAGTTAAGCCTAAACGGTGGACACGGCATTACGGTGGACGTGGTGGTAGAAAAGTTAAGCCTAAACGGTGGACACGGCGTTACGGTGGTGGAAAAGTTAAGCCTAAACGGTGGACGTGGTGGTAGAAAAGTTAAGCCTAAACGGTGGACACGGCATTACGGTGGTAGAAAAGTTAAGCCTAAACGGTGGACACGGCATTACGGTGGTAGAAAAGTTAAGCCTAAACGGTGGACACGGCATTACGGTGGTAGAAAAGTTAAGCCTAAACGGTGGACACGGCATTACGGTGGACGTGGTGGTAGAAAAGTTAATCCTAAACGGTGGACACGGCATTACGGTGGTAGAAAAGTTAAGCCTAAACGGTGGACACGGCATTACGGTGGACGTGGTGGTAGAAAAGTTAAGCCTAAACGGTGGACACGGCGTTACGGTGGTGGAAAAGTTAAGCCTAAACGGTGGACGTGGTGGTAGAAAAGTTAAGCCTAAACGGTGGACACGGCATTACGGTGGTAGAAAAGTTAAGCCTAAACGGTGGACACGGCATTACGGTGGTAGAAAAGTTAAGCCTAAACGGTGGACACGGCATTACGGTGGTAGAAAAGTTAAGCCTAAACGGTGGACACGGCATTACGGTGGACGTGGTGGTAGAAAAGTTAATCCTAAACGGTGGACACGGCATTACGGTGGTAGAAAAGTTAAGCCTAAACGGTGGACACGGCATTACGGTGGACGTGGTGGTAGAAAAGTTAAGCCTAAACGGTGGACACGGCGTTACGGTGGTGGAAAAGTTAAGCCTAAACGGTGGACACGGCGTTACGGTGGTAGAAAAGTTAAGCCTAAACGGTGGACACGGCATTACGGTGGTAGAAAAGTTAAGCCTAAACGGTGGACACGGCAATACGGTGGTAGAAAAGTTAAGCCTAAACGGTGGACACGGCGTTACGGTGGACGTGGTGGTAGAAAAGTTAAGCCTAAACGGTGGACACGGCGTTACGGTGGACGTGGTGGTAGAAAAGTTAAGCCTAAACGGTGGACACGGCATTACGGTGGACGTGGTGGTAGAAAAGTTAAGCCTAAACGGTGGACGTGGTGGTAGAAAAGTTAAGCCTAAACGGTGGACACGGCGTTACGGTGGACGTGGTGGTAGAAAAGTTAAGCCTAAACGGTGGACACGGCATTACGGTGGTAGAAAAGTTAAGCCTAAACGGTGGACACGGCATTACGGTGGTAGAAAAGTTAAGCCTAAACGGTGGACACGGCGTTACGGTGGACGTGGTGGTAGAAAAGTTAAGCCTAAACGGTGGACGTGGTGGTAGAAAAGTTAAGCCTAAACGGTGGACACGGCATTACGGTGGTAGAAAAGTTAAGCCTAAACGGTGGACACGGCGTTACGGTGGACGTGGTGGTAGAAAAGTTAAGCCTAAACGGTGGACACGGCATTACGGTGGACGTGGTGGTAGAAAAGTTAAGCCTAAACGGTGGACACGGCGTTACGGTGGTGGAAAAGTTAAGCCTAAACGGTGGACGTGGTGGTAGAAAAGTTAAGCCTAAACGGTGGACACGGCATTACGGTGGTGGAAAAGTTAAGCCTAAACGGTGGACACGGCATTACGGTGGTAGAAAAGTTAAGCCTAAACGGTGGACACGGCATTACGGTGGTAGAAAAGTTAAGCCTAAACGGTGGACACGGCATTACGGTGGACGTGGTGGTAGAAAAGTTAAGCCTAAACGGTGGACGTGGTGGTAGAAAAGTTAAGCCTAAACGGTGGACACGGCGTTACGGTGGACGTGGTGGTAGAAAAGTTAAGCCTAAACGGTGGACGTGGTGGTAGAAAAGTTAAGCCTAAACGGTGGACACGGCATTACGGTGGTGGAAAAGTTAAGCCTAAACGGTGGACACGGCATTACGGTGGTAGAAAAGTTAAGCCTAAACGGTGGACACGGCAATACGGTGGTAGAAAAGTTAAGCCTAAACGGTGGACACGGCATTACGGTGGTAGAAAAGTTAAGCCTAAACGGTGGACACGGCATTACGGTGGTAGAAAAGTTAAGCCTAAACGGTGGACACGGCGTTACGGTGGACGTGGTGGTAGAAAAGTTAAGCCTAAACGGTGGACGTGGTGGTAGAAAAGTTAAGCCTAAACGGTGGACACGGCATTACGGTGGTAGAAAAGTTAAGCCTAAACGGTGGACACGGCGTTACGGTGGACGTGGTGGTAGAAAAGTTAAGCCTAAACGGTGGACACGGCGTTACGGTGGACGTGGTGGTAGAAAAGTTAAGCCTAAACGGTGGACACGGCATTACGGTGGACGTGGTGGTAGAAAAGTTAAGCCTAAACGGTGGACACGGCGTTACGGTGGTGGAAAAGTTAAGCCTAAACGGTGGACGTGGTGGTAGAAAAGTTAAGCCTAAACGGTGGACACGGCATTACGGTGGGCGTGGTGGTAGAAAAGTTTAGCCTAAACGGTGGACACGGCATTACGGTGGACGTGGTGGTAGAAAAGTTAAGCCTAAACGGTGGACACGGCATTACGGTGGTAGAAAAGTTAAGCCTAAACGGTGGACACGGCATTACGGTGGTAGAAAAGTTAAGCCTAAACGGTGGACACGGCATTACGGTGGACGTGGTGGTAGAAAAGTTAAGCCTAAACGGTGGACGTGGTGGTAGAAAAGTTAAGCCTAAACGGTGGACACGGCGTTACGGTGGACGTGGTGGTAGAAAAGTTAAGCCTAAACGGTGGACACGGCATTACGGTGGACGTGGTGGTAGAAAAGTTAAGCCTAAACGGTGGACACGGCGTTACGGTGGTGGAAAAGTTAAGCCTAAACGGTGGACGTGGTGGTAGAAAAGTTAAGCCTAAACGGTGGACACGGCATTACGGTGGTGGAAAAGTTAAGCCTAAACGGTGGACACGGCATTACGGTGGTAGAAAAGTTAAGCCTAAACGGTGGACACGGCATTACGGTGGTAGAAAAGTTAAGCCTAAACGGTGGACACGGCATTACGGTGGACGTGGTGGTAGAAAAGTTAAGCCTAAACGGTGGACGTGGTGGTAGAAAAGTTAAGCCTAAACGGTGGACACGGCATTACGGTGGACGTGGTGGTAGAAAAGTTAATCCTAAACGGTGGACACGGCATTACGGTGGTAGAAAAGTTAAGCCTAAACGGTGGACACGGCATTACGGTGGTAGAAAAGTTAAGCCTAAACGGTGGACACGGCATTACGGTGGTAGAAAAGTTAAGCCTAAACGGTGGACACGGCATTACGGTGGTAGAAAAGTTAAGCCTAAACCGTGGACACGGCATTACGGTGGACGTGGTGGTAGAAAAGTTAAGCCTAAACGGTGGACACGGCGTTACGGTGGTAGAAAAGTTAAGCCTAAACGGTGGACACGGCATTACGGTGGACGTGGTGGTAGAAAAGTTAAGCCTAAACGGTGGACACGGCGTTACGGTGGTGGAAAAGTTAAGCCTAAACGGTGGACACGGCATTACGGTGGTGGAAAAGTTAAGCCTAAACGGTGGACACGGCATTACGGTGGACGTGGTGGTAGAAAAGTTAAGCCTAAACGGTGGACACAGCATTACGGTGGTGGAAAAGTTAAGCCTAAACGGTGGACACGGCATTACGGTGGTAGAAAAGTTAAGCCTAAACGGTGGACACGGCATTACGGTGGTAGAAAAGTTAAGCCTAAACGGTGGACACGGCGTTACGGTGGACGTGGTGGTAGAAAAGTTAAGCCTAAACGGTGGACACGGCGTTACGGTGGACGTGGTGGTAGAAAAGTTAAGCCTAAACGGTGGACGTGGTGGTAGAAAAGTTAAGCCTAAACGGTGGACACGGCGTTACGGTGGACGTGGTGGTAGAAAAGTTAAGCCTAAACGGTGGACACGGCGTTACGGTGGTAGAAAAGTTAAGCCTAAACGGTGGACACGGCATTACGGTGGACGTGGTGGTAGAAAAGTTAAGCCTAAACGGTGGACACGGCGTTACGGTGGTGGAAAAGTTAAGCCTAAACGGTGGACACGGCATTACGGTGGTGGAAAAGTTAAGCCTAAACGGTGGACACGGCATTACGGTGGACGTGGTGGTAGAAAAGTTAAGCCTAAACGGTGGACACAGCATTACGGTGGTGGAAAAGTTAAGCCTAAACGGTGGACACGGCATTACGGTGGTAGAAAAGTTAAGCCTAAACGGTGGACACGGCATTACGGTGGTAGAAAAGTTAAGCCTAAACGGTGGACACGGCGTTACGGTGGACGTGGTGGTAGAAAAGTTAAGCCTAAACGGTGGACACGGCGTTACGGTGGACGTGGTGGTAGAAAAGTTAAGCCTAAACGGTGGACACGGCGTTACGGTGGACGTGGTGGTAGAAAAGTTAAGCCTAAACGGTGGACACGGCGTTACGGTGGACGTGGTGGTAGAAAAGTTAAGCCTAAACGGTGGACACGGCATTACGGTGGACGTGGTGGTAGAAAAGTTAAGCCTAAACGGTGGACACGGCGTTACGGTGGACGTGGTGGTAGAAAAGTTAAGCCTAAACGGTGGACACGGCGTTACGGTGGACGTGGTGGTAGAAAAGTTAAGCCTAAACGGTGGACGTGGTGGTAGAAAAGTTAAGCCTAAACGGTGGACACGGCATTACGGTGGTGGAAAAGTTAAGCCTAAACGGTGGACACGGCATTACGGTGGTAGAAAAGTTAAGCCTAAACGGTGGACACGGCATTACGGTGGTAGCAAAGTTAAGCCTAAACGGTGGACACGGCATTACGGTGGACGTGGTGGTAGAAGAGTTAATCCTAAACGGTGGACACGGCATTACGGTGGTAGAAAAGTTAAGCCTAAACGGTGGACACGGCATTACGGTGGTAGAAAAGTTAAGCCTAAACGGTGGACACGGCATTACGGTGGACGTGGTGGTAGAAAAGTTAAGCCTAAACGGTGGACACGGCATTACGGTGGGCGTTGTGGTAGAAAAGTTTAGCCTAAACGGTGGACACGGCATTACGGTGGACGTGGTGGTAGAAAAGTTAAGCCTAAACGGTGGACGTGGTGGTAGAAAAGTTAAGCCTAAACGGTGGACACGGCATTACGGTGGTGGAAAAGTTAAGCCTAAACGGTGGACACGGCATTACGGTGGTAGAAAAGTTAAGCCTAAACGGTGGACACGGCATTACGGTGGTAGAAAAGTTAAGCTTAAACGGTGGACACGGCATTACGGTGGACGTGGTGGTAGAAAAGTTAATCCTAAACGGTGGACACGGCATTACGGTGGTAGAAAAGTTAAGCCTAAACGGTGGACACGGCATTACGGTGGTAGAAAAGTTAAGCCTAAACGGTGGACACGGCATTACGGTGGTAGAAAAGTTAAGCCTAAACGGTGGACACGGCGTTACGGTGGACGTGGTGGTAGAAAAGTTAAGCCTAAACGGTGGACACGGCGTTACGGTGGACGTGGTGGTAGAAAAGTTAAGCCTAAACGGTGGACACGGCGTTACGGTGGACGTGGTGGTAGAAAAGTTAAGCCTAAACGGTGGACACGGCGTTACGGTGGACGTGGTGGTAGAAAAGTTAAGCCTAAACGGTGGACACGGCATTACGGTGGTAGAAAAGTTAAGCCTAAACGGTGTACACGGCATTACGGTGGTAGAAAAGTTAAGCCTAAACGGTGGACACGGCGTTACGGTGGACGTGGTGGTAGAAAAGTTAATCCTAAACGGTGGACACGGCATTACGGTGGACGTGCTGGTAGAAAAGTTAATCCTAAACGGTGGACACGGCATTACGGTGGTAGAAAAGTTAAGCCTAAACGGTGGACACGGCATTACGGTGGTAGAAAAGTTAAGCCTAAACGGTGGACACGGCATTACGGTGGACGTGGTGGTAGAAAAGTTAAGCCTAAACGGTGGACACGGCGTTACGGTGGTAGAAAAGTTAAGCCTAAACGGTGGACGCGGCATTACGGTGGACGTGGTGGTAGAAAAGTTAATCCTAAACGGTGGACACGGCATTACGGTGGTAGAAAAGTTAAGCCTAAACGGTGGACACGGCATTACGGTGGACGTGGTGGTAGAAAAGTTAATCCTAAACGGTGGACACGGCATTACGGTGGTAGAAAAGTTAAGCCTAAACGGTGGACACGGCATTACGGTGGACGTGGTGGTAGAAAAGTTAAGCCTAAACGGTGGACACGGCGTTACGGTGGTGGAAAAGTTAAGCCTAAACGGTGGACACGGCGTTACGGTGGTAGAAAAGTTAAGCCTAAACGGTGGACACGGCATTACGGTGGTAGAAAAGTTAAGCCTAAACGGTGGACACGGCAATACGGTGGTAGAAAAGTTAAGCCTAAACAGTGGACACGGCGTTACGGTGGACGTGGTGGTAGAAAAGTTAAGCCTAAACGGTGGACACGGCGTTACGGTGGACGTGGTGGTAGAAAAGTTAAGCCTAAACGGTGGACACGGCGTTACGGTGGACGTGGTGGTAGAAAAGTTAAGCCTAAACGGTGGACACGGCATTACGGTGGACGTGGTGGTAGAAAAGTTAAGCCTAAACGGTGGACACGGCGTTACGGTGGACGTGGTGGTAGAAAAGTTAAGCCTAAACGGTGGACACGGCATTACGGTGGTAGAAAAGTTAAGCCTAAACGGTGGACACGGCATTACGGTGGTAGAAAAGTTAAGCCTAAACGGTGGACACGGCGTTACGGTGGACGTGGTGGTAGAAAAGTTAAGCCTAAACGGTGGACGTGGTGGTAGAAAAGTTAAGCCTAAACGGTGGACACGGCATTACGGTGGTAGAAAAGTTAAGCCTAAACGGTGGACACGGCGTTACGGTGGACGTGGTGGTAGAAAAGTTAAGCCTAAACGGTGGACACGGCGTTACGGTGGACGTGGTGGTAGAAAAGTTAAGCCTAAACGGTGGACACGGCATTACGGTGGACGTGGTGGTAGAAAAGTTAATCCTAAACGGTGGACACGGCATTACGGTGGTAGAAAAGTTAAGCCTAAACGGTGGACACGGCATTACGGTGGTAGAAAAGTTAAGCCTAAACGGTGGACACGGCATTACGGTGGACGTGGTGGTAGAAAAGTTAAGCCTAAACGGTGGACACGGCGTTACGGTGGTGGAAAAGTTAAGCCTAAACGGTGGACGTGGTGGTAGAAAAGTTAAGCCTAAACGGTGGACACGGCATTACGGTGGTGGAAAAGTTAAGCCTAAACGGTGGACACGGCATTACGGTGGTAGAAAAGTTAAGCCTAAACGGTGGACACGGCATTACGGTGGTAGAAAAGTTAAGCCTAAACGGTGGACACGGCATTACGGTGGTAGAAAAGTTAAGCCTAAACGGTGGACACGGCATTACGGTGGACGTGGTGGTAGAAAAGTTAAGCCTAAACGGTGGACACGGCGTTACGGTGGTAGAAAAGTTAAGCCTAAACGGTGGACACGGCATTACGGTGGACGTGGTGGTAGAAAAGTTAAGCCTAAACGGTGGACACGGCGTTACGGTGGTGGAAAAGTTAAGCCTAAACGGTGGACACGGCATTACGGTGGTGGAAAAGTTAAGCCTAAACGGTGGACACGGCATTACGGTGGACGTGGTGGTAGAAAAGTTAAGCCTAAACGGTGGACACGGCATTACGGTGGTGGAAAAGTTAAGCCTAAACGGTGGACACGGCATTACGGTGGTAGAAAAGTTAAGCCTAAACGGTGGACACGGCATTACGGTGGTAGAAAAGTTAAGCCTAAACGGTGGACACGGCGTTACGGTGGACGTGGTGGTAGAAAAGTTAAGCCTAAACGGTGGACACGGCGTTACGGTGGACGTGGTGGTAGAAAAGTTAAGCCTAAACGGTGGACGTGGTGGTAGAAAAGTTAAGCCTAAACGGTGGACACGGCGTTACGGTGGACGTGGTGGTAGAAAAGTTAAGCCTAAACGGTGGACACGGCATTACGGTGGACGTGGTGGTAGAAAAGTTAAGCCTAAACGGTGGACACGGCGTTACGGTGGACGTGGTGGTAGAAAAGTTAAGCCTAAACGGTGGACGTGGTGGTAGAAAAGTTAAGCCTAAACGGTGGACACGGCATTACGGTGGTGGAAAAGTTAAGCCTAAACGGTGGACACGGCATTACGGTGGTAGAAAAGTTAAGCCTAAACGGTGGACACGGCATTACGGTGGACGTGGTGGTAGAAAAGTTAATCCTAAACGGTGGACACGGCATTACGGTGGTAGAAAAGTTAAGCCTAAACGGTGGACACGGCATTACGGTTGTAGAAAAGTTAAGCCTAAACGGTGGACACGGCATTACGGTGGGCGTGGTGGTAGAAAAGTTTAGCCTAAACGGTGGACACGGCATTACGGTGGACGTGGTGGTAGAAAAGTTAAGCCTAAACGGTGGACACGGCATTACGGTGGTGGAAAAGTTAAGCCTAAACGGTGGACGTGGTGGTAGAAAAGTTAAGCCTAAACGGTGGACACGGCATTACGGTGGTGGAAAAGTTAAGCCTAAACGGTGGACACGGCATTACGGTGGACGTGGTGGTAGAAAAGTTAAGCCTAAACGGTGGACGTGGTGGTAGAAAAGTTAATTCTAAACGGTGGACACGGCATTACGGTGGTAGAAAAGTTAAGCCTAAACGGTGGACACGGCATTACGGTGGTAGAAAAGTTAAGCCTAAACGGTGGACACGGCATTACGGTGGTAGAAAAGTTAAGCCTAAACGGTGGACACGGCATTACGGTGGACGTGGTGGTAGAAAAGTTAAGCCTAAACGGTGGACGTGGTGGTAGAAAAGTTAAGCCTAAACGGTGGGCGTGGTGGTAGAAAAGTTTAGCCTAAACGGTGGACACGGCATTACGGTGGACGTGGTGGTAGAAAAGTTAAGCCTAAACGGTGGACGTGGTGGTAGAAAAGTTAATTCTAAACGGTGGACACGGCATTACGGTGGTAGAAAAGTTAAGCCTAAACGGTGGACACGGCATTACGGTGGTAGAAAAGTTAAGCCTAAACGGTGGACACGGCATTACGGTGGTAGAAAAGTTAAGCCTAAACGGTGGACACGGCATTACGGTGGACGTGGTGGTAGAAAAGTTAATCCTAAACGGTGGACACGGCATTACGGTGGTAGAAAAGTTAAGCCTAAACGGTGGACACGGCATTACGGTTGTAGAAAAGTTAAGCCTAAACGGTGGACACGGCATTACGGTGGGCGTGGTGGTAGAAAAGTTTAGCCTAAACGGTGGACACGGCATTACGGTGGACGTGGTGGTAGAAAAGTTAAGCCTAAACGGTGGACACGGCATTACGGTGGTGGAAAAGTTAAGCCTAAACGGTGGACGTGGTGGTAGAAAAGTTAAGCCTAAACGGTGGACACGGCATTACGGTGGTGGAAAAGTTAAGCCTAAACGGTGGACACGGCATTACGGTGGACGTGGTGGTAGAAAAGTTAAGCCTAAACGGTGGACGTGGTGGTAGAAAAGTTAATTCTAAACGGTGGACACGGCATTACGGTGGTAGAAAAGTTAAGCCTAAAGGGTGGACACGGCATTACGGTGGTAGAAAAGTTAAGCCTAAACGGTGGACACGGCATTACGGTGGTAGAAAAGTTAAGCCTAAACGGTGGACACGGCATTACGGTGGACGTGGTGGTAGAAAAGTTAAGCCTAAACGGTGGACGTGGTGGTAGAAAAGTTAAGCCTAAACGGTGGGCGTGGTGGTAGAAAAGTTTAGCCTAAACGGTGGACACGGCATTACGGTGGACGTGGTGGTAGAAAAGTTAAGCCTAAACGGTGGACGTGGTGGTAGAAAAGTTAATTCTAAACGGTGGACACGGCATTACGGTGGTAGAAAAGTTAAGCCTAAACGGTGGACACGGCATTACGGTGGTAGAAAAGTTAAGCCTAAACGGTGGACACGGCATTACGGTGGTAGAAAAGTTAAGCCTAAACGGTGGACACGGCATTACGGTGGACGTGGTGGTAGAAAAGTTAAGCCTAAACGGTGGACACGGCGTTACGGTGGACGTGGTGGTAGAAAAGTTAAGCCTAAACGGTGGACACGGCGTTACGGTGGACGTGGTGGTAGAAAAGTTAAGCCTAAACGGTGGACGTGGTTTTAGAAAAGTTAAGCCTAAACGGTGGACACGGCATTACGGTGGTAGAAAAGTTAAGCCTAAACGGTGGACACGGCATTACGGTGGTAGAAAAGTTAAGCCTAAACGGTGGACACGGCATTACGGTGGACGTGGTGGTAGAAAAGTTAATCCTAAACGGTGGACACGGCATTACGGTGGACGTGGTGGTAGCAAAATTAATCCTAAACGGTGGACACGGCATTACGGTGGTAGAAAAGTTAAGCCTAAACGGTGGACACGGCATTACGGTGGTAGAAAAGTTAAGCCTAAACGGTGGACACGGCATTACGGTGGACGTGGTGGTAGAAAAGTTAATCCTAAACGGTGGACACGGCATTACGGTGGTAGAAAAGTTAAGCCTAAACGGTGGACACGGCATTACGGTGGTAGAAAAGTTAAGCTTAAACGGTGGACACGGCATTACGGTGGACGTGGTGGTAGAAAAGTTAAGCCTAAACGGTGGACACGGCGTTACGGTGGTAGAAAAGTTAAGCCTAAACGGTGGACACGGCATTACGGTGGACGTGGTGGTAGAAAAGTTAATCCTAAACGGTGGACACGGCATTACGGTGGACGTGGTGGTAGAAAAGTTAAGCCTAAACGGTGGACACGGCGTTACGGTGGTAGAAAAGTTAAGCCTAAACGGTGGACACGGCATTACGGTGGACGTGGTGGTAGAAAAGTTAAGCCTAAACGGTGGACACGGCGTTACGGTGGTGGAAAAGTTAAGCCTAAACGGTGGACACGGCGTTACTGTGGTAGAAAAGTTAAGCCTAAACGGTGGACACGGCATTACGGTGGTAGAAAAGTTAAGCCTAAACGGTGGACACGGCATTACGGTGGTAGAAAAGTTAAGGCTAAACGGTGGACACGGCGTTACGGTGGTAGAAAAGTTAAGCCTAAACGGTGGACACGGCATTACGGTGGTAGAAAAGTTAAGCCTAAACGGTGGACACGGCATTACGGTGGACGTGGTGGTAGAAAAGTTAAGCCTAAACGGTGGACACGGCATTACGGTGGTAGAAAAGTTAAGCCTAAACGGTGGACACGGCATTACGGTGGACGTGGTGGTAGAAAAGTTAAGCCTAAACGGTGGACACGGCGTTACGGTGGACGTGGTGGTAGAAAAGTTAAGCCTAAACGGTGGACGTGGTGGTAGAAAAGTTAAGCCTAAACGGTGGACACGGCATTACGGTGGTAGAAAAGTTAAGCCTAAACGGTGGACACGGCATTACGGTGGACGTGGTGGTAGAAAAGTTAATCCTAAACGGTGGACACGGCATTACGGTGGTAGAAAAGTTAAGCCTAAACGGTGGACACGGCATTACGGTGGACGTGGTGGTAGAAAAGTTAAGCCTAAACGGTGGACACGGCGTTACGGTGGTAGAAAAGTTAAGCCTAAACGGTGGACACGGCATTACGGTGGTAGAAAAGGTAAGCCTAAACGGTGGACACGGCATTACGGTGGACGTGGTGGTAGAAAAGTTAAGCCTAAACGGTGGACACGGCATTACGGTGGGCGTGGTGGTAGAAAAGTTTAGCCTAAACGGTGGACACGGCATTACGGTGGACGTGGTGGTAGAAAAGTTAAGCCTAAACGGTGGACGTGGTGGTAGAAAAGTTAAGCCTAAACGGTGGACACGGCATTACGGTGGTGGAAAAGTTAAGCCTAAACGGTGGACACGGCATTACGGTGGTAGAAAAGTTAAGCCTAAACGGTGGACACGGCATTACGGTGGGCGTGGTGGTAGAAAAGTTTAGCCTAAACGGTGGACACGGCATTACGGTGGACGTGGTGGTAGAAAAGTTAAGCCTAAACGGTGGACACGGCATTACGGTGGTGGAAAAGTTAAGCCTAAACGGTGGACGTGGTGGTAGAAAAGTTAAGCCTAAACGGTGGACACGGCATTACGGTGGTGGAAAAGTTAAGCCTAAACGGTGGACACGGCATTACGGTGGACGTGGTGGTAGAAAAGTTAAGCCTAAACGGTGGACGTGGTGGTAGAAAAGTTAATTCTAAACGGTGGACACGGCATTACGGTGGTAGAAAAGTTAAGCCTAAACGGTGGACACGGCATTACGGTGGTAGAAAAGTTAAGCCTAAACGGTGGACACGGCATTACGGTGGTAGAAAAGTTAAGCCTAAACGGTGGACACGGCATTACGGTGGACGTGGTGGTAGAAAAGTTAAGCCTAAACGGTGGACGTGGTGGTAGAAAAGTTAAGCCTAAACGGTGGGCGTGGTGGTAGAAAAGTTTAGCCTAAACGGTGGACACGGCATTACGGTGGACGTGGTGGTAGAAAAGTTAAGCCTAAACGGTGGACGTGGTGGTAGAAAAGTTAATTCTAAACGGTGGACACGGCATTACGGTGGTAGAAAAGTTAAGCCTAAACGGTGGACACGGCATTACGGTGGTAGAAAAGTTAAGCCTAAACGGTGGACACGGCATTACGGTGGTAGAAAAGTTAAGCCTAAACGGTGGACACGGCATTACGGTGGACGTGGTGGTAGAAAAGTTAATCCTAAACGGTGGACACGGCATTACGGTGGTAGAAAAGTTAAGCCTAAACGGTGGACACGGCATTACGGTTGTAGAAAAGTTAAGCCTAAACGGTGGACACGGCATTACGGTGGGCGTGGTGGTAGAAAAGTTTAGCCTAAACGGTGGACACGGCATTACGGTGGACGTGGTGGTAGAAAAGTTAAGCCTAAACGGTGGACACGGCATTACGGTGGTGGAAAAGTTAAGCCTAAACGGTGGACGTGGTGGTAGAAAAGTTAAGCCTAAACGGTGGACACGGCATTACGGTGGTGGAAAAGTTAAGCCTAAACGGTGGACACGGCATTACGGTGGACGTGGTGGTAGAAAAGTTAAGCCTAAACGGTGGACGTGGTGGTAGAAAAGTTAATTCTAAACGGTGGACACGGCATTACGGTGGTAGAAAAGTTAAGCCTAAACGGTGGACACGGCATTACGGTGGTAGAAAAGTTAAGCCTAAACGGTGGACACGGCATTACGGTGGTAGAAAAGTTAAGCCTAAACGGTGGACACGGCATTACGGTGGACGTGGTGGTAGAAAAGTTAAGCCTAAACGGTGGACGTGGTGGTAGAAAAGTTAAGCCTAAACGGTGGGCGTGGTGGTAGAAAAGTTTAGCCTAAACGGTGGACACGGCATTACGGTGGACGTGGTGGTAGAAAAGTTAAGCCTAAACGGTGGACGTGGTGGTAGAAAAGTTAATTCTAAACGGTGGACACGGCATTACGGTGGTAGAAAAGTTAAGCCTAAACGGTGGACACGGCATTACGGTGGTAGAAAAGTTAAGCCTAAACGGTGGACACGGCATTACGGTGGTAGAAAAGTTAAGCCTAAACGGTGGACACGGCATTACGGTGGACGTGGTGGTAGAAAAGTTAAGCCTAAACGGTGGACACGGCGTTACGGTGGACGTGGTGGTAGAAAAGTTAAGCCTAAACGGTGGACACGGCGTTACGGTGGACGTGGTGGTAGAAAAGTTAAGCCTAAACGGTGGACGTGGTTTTAGAAAAGTTAAGCCTAAACGGTGGACACGGCATTACGGTGGTAGAAAAGTTAAGCCTAAACGGTGGACACGGCATTACGGTGGTAGAAAAGTTAAGCCTAAACGGTGGACACGGCATTACGGTGGACGTGGTGGTAGAAAAGTTAATCCTAAACGGTGGACACGGCATTACGGTGGACGTGGTGGTAGCAAAATTAATCCTAAACGGTGGACACGGCATTACGGTGGTAGAAAAGTTAAGCCTAAACGGTGGACACGGCATTACGGTGGTAGAAAAGTTAAGCCTAAACGGTGGACACGGCATTACGGTGGACGTGGTGGTAGAAAAGTTAATCCTAAACGGTGGACACGGCATTACGGTGGTAGAAAAGTTAAGCCTAAACGGTGGACACGGCATTACGGTGGTAGAAAAGTTAAGCTTAAACGGTGGACACGGCATTACGGTGGACGTGGTGGTAGAAAAGTTAATCCTAAACGGTGGACACGGCATTACGGTGGACGTGGTGGTAGAAAAGTTAAGCCTAAACGGTGGACACGGCGTTACGGTGGTAGAAAAGTTAAGCCTAAACGGTGGACACGGCATTACGGTGGACGTGGTGGTAGAAAAGTTAAGCCTAAACGGTGGACACGGCGTTACGGTGGTGGAAAAGTTAAGCCTAAACGGTGGACACGGCGTTACTGTGGTAGAAAAGTTAAGCCTAAACGGTGGACACGGCATTACGGTGGTAGAAAAGTTAAGCCTAAACGGTGGACACGGCATTACGGTGGTAGAAAAGTTAAGGCTAAACGGTGGACACGGCGTTACGGTGGTAGAAAAGTTAAGCCTAAACGGTGGACACGGCATTACGGTGGTAGAAAAGTTAAGCCTAAACGGTGGACACGGCATTACGGTGGACGTGGTGGTAGAAAAGTTAAGCCTAAACGGTGGACACGGCATTACGGTGGTAGAAAAGTTAAGCCTAAACGGTGGACACGGCATTACGGTGGACGTGGTGGTAGAAAAGTTAAGCCTAAACGGTGGACACGGCGTTACGGTGGACGTGGTGGTAGAAAAGTTAAGCCTAAACGGTGGACGTGGTGGTAGAAAAGTTAAGCCTAAACGGTGGACACGGCATTACGGTGGTAGAAAAGTTAAGCCTAAACGGTGGACACGGCATTACGGTGGACGTGGTGGTAGAAAAGTTAATCCTAAACGGTGGACACGGCATTACGGTGGACGTGGTGGTAGAAAAGTTAAGCCTAAACGGTGGACACGGCGTTACGGTGGTAGAAAAGTTAAGCCTAAACGGTGGACACGGCATTACGGTGGTAGAAAAGGTAAGCCTAAACGGTGGACACGGCATTACGGTGGACGTGGTGGTAGAAAAGTTAAGCCTAAACGGTGGACACGGCATTACGGTGGGCGTGGTGGTAGAAAAGTTTAGCCTAAACGGTGGACACGGCATTACGGTGGACGTGGTGGTAGAAAAGTTAAGCCTAAACGGTGGACGTGGTGGTAGAAAAGTTAAGCCTAAACGGTGGACACGGCATTACGGTGGTGGAAAAGTTAAGCCTAAACGGTGGACACGGCATTACGGTGGTAGAAAAGTTAAGCCTAAACGGTGGACACGGCATTACGGTGGTAGAAAAGTTAAGCCTAAACGGTGGACACGGCATTACGGTGGACGTGGTGGTAGAAAAGTTAAGCTTAAACGGTGGACACGGCATTACGGTGGACGTGGTGGTAGAAAAGTTAAGCCTAAACGGTGGACACGGCATTACGGTGGTAGAAAAGTTAAGCCTAAACGGTGGACACGGCGTTACGGTGGACGTGGTGGTAGAAAAGTTAAGCCTAAACGGTGGACACGGCATTACGGTGGACGTGGTGGTAGAAAAGTTAATCCTAAACGGTGGACACGGCATTACGGTGGTAGAAAAGTTAAGCCTAAACGGTGGACACGGCATTACGGTGGACGTGGTGGTAGAAAAGTTAAGCTTAAACGGTGGACACGGCATTACGGTGGACGTGGTGGTAGAAAAGTTAAGCCTAAACGGTGGACACGGCATTACGGTGGTAGAAAAGTTAAGCCTAAACGGTGGACACGGCGTTACGGTGGACGTGGTGGTAGAAAAGTTAAGCCTAAACGGTGGACACGGCATTACGGTGGACGTGGTGGTAGAAAAGTTAATCCTAAACGGTGGACACGGCATTACGGTGGTAGAAAAGTTAAGCCTAAACGGTGGACACGGCATTACGGTGGACGTGGTGGTAGAAAAGTTAAGCCTAAACGGTGGACACGGCGTTACGGTGGTAGAAAAGTTAAGCCTAAACGGTGGACACGGCGTTACGGTGGTAGAAAAGTTAAGCCTAAACGGTGGACACGGCATTACGGTGGTAGAAAAGTTAAGCCTAAACGGTGGACACGGCATTACGGTGGTAGAAAAGTTAAGCCTAAACGGTGGACACGGCGTTACGGTGGACGTGGTGGTAGAAAAGTTAAGCCTAAACGGTGGACACGGCGTTACGGTGGACGTGGTGGTAGAAAAGCTAAGCCTAAACGGTGGACACGGCGTTACGGTGGACGTGGTGGTAGAAAAGTTAAGCCTAAACGGTGGACACGGCATTACGGTGGACGTGGTGGTAGAAAAGTTAAGCCTAAACGGTGGACACGGCGTTACGGTGGACGTGGTGGTAGAAAAGTTAAGCCTAAACGGTGGACACGGCATTACGGTGGTAGAAAAGTTAAGCCTAAACGGTGGACACGGCATTACGGTGGTAGAAAAGTTAAGCCTAAACGGTGGACACGGCGTTACGGTGGTAGAAAAGTTAAGCCTAAACGGTGGACACGGCGTTACGGTGGACGTGGTGGTAGAAAAGTTAAGCCTAAACGGTGGACACGGCATTACGGTGGTAGAAAAGTTAAGCCTAAACGGTGGACACGGCGTTACGGTGGACGTGGTGGTAGAAAAGTTAAGCCTAAACGGTGGACACGGCATTACGGTGGTAGAAAAGTTAAGCCTAAACGGTGGACACGGCGTTACGGTGGACGTGGTGGTAGAAAAGTTAAGCCTAAACGGTGGACACGGCATTACGGTGGACGTGGTGGTAGAAAAGTTAAGCCTAAACGGTGGACACGGCGTTACGGTGGACGTGGTGGTAGAAAAGTTAAGCCTAAACGGTGGACGTGGTGGTAGAAAAGTTAAGCCTAAACGGTGGACACGGCATTACGGTGGACGTGGTGGTAGAAAAGTTAATCCTAAACGGTGGACACGGCATTACGGTGGTAGAAAAGTTAAGCCTAAACGGTGGACACGGCATTACGGTGGTAGAAAAGTTAAGCCTAAACGGTGGACACGGCATTACGGTGGACGTGGTGGTAGAAAAGTTAAGCCTAAACGGTGGACGTGGTGGTAGAAAAGTTAAGCCTAAACGGTGGACACGGCATTACGGTGGACGTGGTGGTAGAAAAGTTAATCCTAAACGGTGGACACGGCATTACGGTGGTAGAAAAGTTAAGCCTAAACGGTGGACACGGCATTACGGTGGTAGAAAAGTTAAGCCTAAACGGTGGACACGGCATTACGGTGGTAGAAAAGTTAAGCCTAAACGGTGGACACGGCATTACGGTGGTAGAAAAGTTAAGCCTAAACGGTGGACGTGGTGGTAGAAAAGTTAAGCCTAAACGGTGGACACGGCGTTACGGTGGTGGAAAAGTTAAGCCTAAACGGTGGACACGGCGTTACGGTGGTAGAAAAGTTAAGCCTAAACGGTGGACACGGCATTACGGTGGTAGAAAAGTTAAGCCTAAACGGTGGACACGGCATTACGGTGGTAGAAAAGTTAAGCCTAAACGGTGGACACGGCATTACGGTGGTAGAAAAGTTAAGCCTAAACGGTGGACACGGCATTACGGTGGTAGAAAAGTTAAGCCTAAACGGTGGACACGGCGTTACGGTGGACGTGGTGGTAGAAAAGTTAAGCCTAAACGGTGGACACGGCGTTACGGTGGTAGAAAAGTTAAGCCTAAACGGTGGACACGGCATTACGGTGGACGTGGTGGTAGAAAAGTTAAGCCTAAACGGTGGACACGGCGTTACGGTGGTAGAAAAGTTAAGCCTAAACGGTGGACACGGCATTACGGTGGACGTGGTGGTAGAAAAGTTAAGCCTAAACGGTGGACACGGCGTTACGGTGGTAGAAAAGTTAAGCCTAAACGGTGGACGTGGTGGTAGAAAAGTTAAGCCTAAACGGTGGACACGGCGTTACGGTGGTGGAAAAGTTAAGCCTAAACGGTGGACACGGCGTTACGGTGGTAGAAAAGTTAAGCCTAAACGGTGGACACGGCATTACGGTGGTAGAAAAGTTAAGCCTAAACGGTGGACACGGCATTACGGTGGTAGAAAAGTTAAGCCTAAACGGTGGACACGGCATTACGGTGGTAGAAAAGTTAAGCCTAAACGGTGGACACGGCGTTACGGTGGACGTGGTGGTAGAAAAGTTAAGCCTAAACGGTGGACACGGCGTTACGGTGGTAGAAAAGTTAAGCCTAAACGGTGGACACGGCATTACGGTGGACGTGGTGGTAGAAAAGTTAAGCCTAAACGGTGGACACGGCGTTACGGTGGTAGAAAAGTTAAGCCTAAACGGTGGACACGGCATTACGGTGGACGTGGTGGTAGAAAAGTTAAGCCTAAACGGTGGACACGGCGTTACGGTGGTGGAAAAGTTAAGCCTAAACGGTGGACACGGCGTTACGGTGGCAGAAAAGTTAAGCCTAAACGGTGGACACGGCATTACGGTGGTAGAAAAGTTAAGCCTAAACGGTGGACACGGCATTACGGTGGTAGAAAAGTAAAGCCTAAACGGTGGACACGGCATTACGGTGGTGGAAATGTTAAGCCTAAACGGTGGACACGGCATTACGGTGGACGTGGTGGTAGAAAAGTTTAGCCTAAACGGTGGACACGGCATTACGGTGGTGGAAAAGTTAAGCCTAAACGGTGGACACGGCATTACGGTGGACGTGGTGGTAGAAAAGTTAAGCCTAAACGGTGGACACGGCGTTACGGTGGACGTGGTGGTAGAAAAGTTTAGCCTAAACGGTGGACACGGCATTACGGTGGTGGAAAAGTTAAGCCTAAACGGTGGACACGGCATTACGGTGGACGTGGTGGTAGAAAAGTTAAGCCTAAACGGTGGACACGGCGTTACGGTGGACGTGGTGGTAGAAAAGTTAAGCCTAAACGGTGGACACGGCATTACGGTGGTGGAAAAGTTAAGCCTAAACGGTGGACACGGCATTACGGTGGTAGAAAAGTTAAGCCTAAACGGTGGACACGGCATTACGGTGGACGTGGTGGTAGAAAAGTTAAGCCTAAACGGTGGACGTGGTGGTAGAAAAGTTAAGCCTAAACGGTGGACACGGCATTACGGTGGACGTGGTGGTAGAAAAGTTAATCCTAAACGGTGGACACGGCATTACGGTGGTAGAAAAGTTAAGCCTAAACGGTGGACACGGCATTACGGTGGACGTGGTGGTAGAAAAGTTAAGCCTAAACGGTGGACACGGCGTTACGGTGGTGGAAAAGTTAAGCCTAAACGGTGGACACGGCGTTACGGTGGTAGAAAAGTTAAGCCTAAACGGTGGACACGGCGTTACGGTGGTAGAAAAGTTAAGCCTAAACGGTGGACACGGCATTACGGTGGTAGAAAAGTTAAGCCTAAACGGTGGACACGGCATTACGGTGGACGTGGTGGTAGAAAAGTTAAGCCTAAACGGTGGACGTGGTGGTAGAAAAGTTAAGCCTAAACGGTGGACACGGCATTACGGTGGACGTGGTGGTAGAAAAGTTAATCCTAAACGGTGGACACGGCATTACGGTGGTAGAAAAGTTAAGCCTAAACGGTGGACACGGCATTACGGTGGTAGAAAAGTTAAGCCTAAACGGTGGACACGGCATTACGGTGGACGTGGTGGTAGAAAAGTTAAGCCTAAACGGTGGACACGGCGTTACGGTGGTGGAAAAGTTAAGCCTAAACGGTGGACACGGCGTTACGGTGGTAGAAAAGTTAAGCCTAAACGGTGGACACGGCGTTACGGTGGTAGAAAAGTTAAGCCTAAACGGTGGACACGGCATTACGGTGGACGTGGTGGTAGAAAAGTTAAGCCTAAACGGTGGACACGGCGTTACGGTGGTAGAAAAGTTAAGCCTAAACGGTGGACACGGCATTACGGTGGTAGAAAAGTTAAGCCTAAACGGTGGACACGGCATTACGGTGGACGTGGTGGTAGAAAAGTTAAGCCTAAACGGTGGACACGGCGTTACGGTGGACGTGGTGGTAGAAAAGTTAAGCCTAAACGGTGGACACGGCATTACGGTGGTAGAAAAGTTAAGCCTAAACGGTGGACACGGCATTACGGTGGTAGAAAAGTTAAGCCTAAACGGTGGACACGGCATTACGGCGGTAGAAAAGTTAAGCCTAAACGGTGGACACGGCGTTACGGTGGACGTGGTGGTAGAAAAGTTAATCCTAAACGGTGGACACGGCATTACGGTGGACGTGGTGGTAGAAAAGTTAAGCCTAAACGGTGGACACGGCGTTACGGTGGTAGAAAAGTTAAGCCTAAACGGTGGACACGGCATTACGGTGGTAGAAAAGTTAAGCCTAAACGGTGGACACGGCATTACGGTGGACGTGGTGGTAGAAAAGTTAAGCCTAAACGGTGGACACGGCGTTACGGTGGACGTGGTGGTAGAAAAGTTAAGCCTAAACGGTGGACACGGCATTACGGTGGTAGAAAAGTTAAGCCTAAACGGTGGACACGGCATTACGGTGGTAGAAAAGTTAAGCCTAAACGGTGGACACGGCATTACGGCGGTAGAAAAGTTAAGCCTAAACGGTGGACACGGCGTTACGGTGGACGTGGTGGTAGAAAAGTTAATCCTAAACGGTGGACACGGCATTACGGTGGACGTGGTGGTAGAAAAGTTAATCCTAAACGGTGGACACGGCATTACGGTGGTAGAAAAGTTAAGCTTAAACGGTGGACACGGCATTACGGTGGTAGAAAAGTTAAGCCTAAACGGTGGACACGGCATTACGGTGGTAGAAAAGTTAAGCCTAAACGGTGGACACGGCGTTACGGTGGTGGAAAAGTTAAGCCTAAACGGTGGACACGGCATTACGGTGGACGTGGTGGTAGAAAAGTTAAGCCTAAACGGTGGACACGGCGTTACGGTGGTAGAAAAGTTAAGCCTAAACGGTGGACACGGCATTACGGTGGTAGAAAAGTTAAGCCTAAACGGTGGACACGGCATTACGGTGGTAGAAAAGTTAAGCCTAAACGGTGGACACGGCGTTACGGTGGTGGAAAAGTTAAGCCTAAACGGTGGACACGGCATTACGGTGGACGTGGTGGTAGAAAAGTTAAGCCTAAACGGTGGACACGGCGTTACGGTGGTAGAAAAGTTAAGCCTAAACGGTGGACACGGCGTTACGGTGGTAGAAAAGTTAAGCCTAAACGGTGGACACGGCATTACGGTGGTAGAAAAGTTAAGCCTAAACGGTGGACACGGCATTACGGTGGTAGAAAAGTAAAGCCTAAACGGTGGACACGGCATTACGGTGGTGGAAAAGTTAAGCCTAAACGGTGGACACGGCGTTGCGGTGGACGTGGTGGTAGAAAAGTTAAGCCTAAACGGTGGACACGGCGTTACGGTGGACGTGGTGGTAGAAAAGTTTAGCCTAAACGGTGGACACGGCATTACGGTGGTGGAAAAGTTAAGCCTAAACGGTGGACACGGCATTACGGTGGACGTGGTGGTAGAAAAGTT
Source organism: Oscheius dolichura (assembly GCA_932521035.1). Lineage (NCBI taxonomy): Eukaryota > Metazoa > Nematoda > Chromadorea > Rhabditida > Rhabditidae > Oscheius > Oscheius dolichura. The sequence continues at coordinate 10,925 of OW051494.1, read as the reverse complement.
TAGCCTAAACGGTGGACACGGCATTACGGTGGACGTGGTGGTAGAAAAGTTTAGCCTAAACGGTGGACACGGCATTACGGTGGTAGAAAAGTTAAGCCTAAACGGTGGACACGGCATTACGGTGGTAGAAAAGTAAAGCCTAAACGGTGGACACGGCATTACGGTGGACGTGGTGGTAGAAAAGTTAAGCCTAAACGGTGGACGTGGTGGTAGAAAAGTTAAGCCTAAACGGTGGACACGGCGTTACGGTGGTAGAAAAGTTAAGCCAAAACGGTGGACACGGCATTACGGTGGACGTGGTGGTAGAAAAGTTAAGCCTAAACGGTGGACACGGCATTACGGTGGTAGAAAAGTTAAGCCTAAACGGTGGACACGGCGTTACGGTGGTAGAAAAGTTAATCCTAAACGGTGGACACGGCATTACGGTGGTAGAAAAGTTAAGCCTAAACGGTGGACACGGCATTACGGTGGACGTGGTGGTAGAAAAGTTAAGCCTAAACGGTGGACACGGCGTTACGGTGGTGGAAAAGTTAAGCCTAAACGGTGGACACGGCATTACGGTGGACGTGGTGGTAGAAAAGTTAAGCCTAAACGGTGGACACGGCGTTACGGTGGTAGAAAAGTTAAGCCTAAACGGTGGACACGGCGTTACGGTGGTAGAAAAGTTAAGCCTAAACGGTGGACACGGCATTACGGTGGTAGAAAAGTTAAGCCTAAACGGTGGACACGGCATTACGGTGGTAGAAAAGTAAAGCCTAAACGGTGGACACGGCATTACGGTGGTGGAAAAGTTAAGCCTAAACGGTGGACACGGCATTACGGTGGACGTGGTGGTAGAAAAGTTAAGCCTAAACGGTGGACACGGCGTTACGGTGGACGTGGTGGTAGAAAAGTTTAGCCTAAACGGTGGACACGGCATTACGGTGGTGGAAAAGTTAAGCCTAAACGGTGGACACGGCATTACGGTGGACGTGGTGGTAGAAAAGTTTAGCCTAAACGGTGGACACGGCATTACGGTGGACGTGGTGGTAGAAAAGTTTAGCCTAAACGGTGGACACGGCATTACGGTGGTAGAAAAGTTAAGCCTAAACGGTGGACACGGCATTACGGTGGACGTGGTGGTAGAAAAGTTAAGCCTAAACGGTGGACGTGGTGGTAGAAAAGTTAAGCCTAAACGGTGGACACGGCATTACGGTGGACGTGGTGGTAGAAAAGTTAAGCCTAAACGGTGGACGTGGTGGTAGAAAAGTTAAGCCTAAACGGTGGACACGGCGTTACGGTGGTAGAAAAGTTAAGCCAAAACGGTGGACACGGCATTACGGTGGACGTGGTGGTAGAAAAGTTAAGCTTAAACGGTGGACACGGCATTACGGTGGTAGAAAAGTTAAGCCTAAACGGTGGACACGGCGTTACGGTGGTAGAAAAGTTAAGCCTAAACGGTGGACACGGCATTACGGTGGACGTGGTGGTAGAAAAGTTAAGCCTAAACGGTGGACACGGCATTACGGTGGTAGAAAAGTTAAGCCTAAACGGTGGACACGGCATTACGGTGGTAGAAAAGTTAAGCCTAAACGGTGGACACGGCATTACGGTGGACGTGGTGGTAGAAAAGTTAAGCCTAAACGGTGGACGTGGTGGTAGAAAAGTTAAGCCTAAACGGTGGACACGGCATTACGGTGGTAGAAAAGTTAAGCCTAAACGGTGGACACGGCATTACGGTGGTAGAAAAGTTAAGCCTAAACGGTGGACGTGGTGGTAGAAAAGTTAAGCCTAAACGGTGGACACGGCGTTACGGTGGTAGAAAAGTTAAACCTAAACGGTGGACACGGCATTACGGTGGTAGAAAAGTTAAACCTAAACGGTGGACACGGCATTACGGTGGTAGAAAAGTTAAACCTAAACGGTGGACACGGCATTACGGTGGTAGAAAAGTTAAACCTCAACGGTGGACACGGCATTACGGTGGTAGAAAAGTTAAACCTAAACGGTGGACACGGCATTACGGTGGACGTGGTGGTAGAAAAGTTAAGCCTAAACGGTGGACACGGCGTTACGGTGGTGGAAAAGTTAAGCCTAAACGGTGGACACGGCGTTACGGTGGTAGAAAAGTTAAGCCTAAACGGTGGACACGGCATTACGGTGGTAGAAAAGTTAAGCCTAAACGGTGGACACGGCGTTACGGTGGTAGAAAAGTTAAGCCTAAACGGTGGACACGGCATTACGGTGGACGTGGTGGTAGAAAAGTTAAGCCTAAACGGTGGACACGGCGTTACGGTGGTAGAAAAGTTAAGCCTAAACGGTGGACACGGCGTTGCGGTGGTAGAAAAGTTAAGCCTAAACGGTGGACACGGCGTTACGGTGGACGTGGTGGTAGAAAGGTTAAGCCTAAACGGTGGACACGGCATTACGGTGGTAGAAAAGTTAAGCTTAAACGGTGGACACGGCATTACGGTGGTAGAAAAGTTAAGCCTAAACGGTGGACACGGCATTACGGTGGACGTGGTGGTAGAAAAGTTAAGCCTAAACGGTGGACACGGCATTACGGTGGTAGAAAAGTTAAGCCTAAACGGTGGACACGGCATTACGGTGGACGTGGTGGTAGAAAAGTTAAGCCTAAACGGTGGACACGGCATTACGGTGGTGGAAAAGTTAAGCCTAAACGGTGGACACGGCGTTACGGTGGACGTGGTGGTAGAAAAGTTAAGCCTAAACGGTGGACACGGCATTACGGTGGACGTGGTGGTAGAAAAGTTAAGCCTAAACGGTGGACACGGCATTACGGTGGTAGAAAAGTTAAGCCTAAACGGTGGACACGGCATTACGGTGGACGTGGTGGTAGAAAAGTTAAGCCTAAACGGTGGACGTGGTGGTAGAAAAGTTAAGCCTAAACGGTGGACGTGGTGGTAGAAAAGTTAAGCCTAAACGGTGGACACGGCGTTACGGTGGTAGAAAAGTTAAACCTAAACGGTGGACACGGCATTACGGTGGTAGAAAAGTTAAGCCTAAACGGTGGACACGGCATTACGGTGGTAGAAAAGTTAAACCTCAACGGTGGACACGGCATTACGGTGGACGTGGTGGTAGAAAAGTTAAGCCTAAACGGTGGACACGGCATTACGGTGGTAGAAAAGTTAAGCCTAAACGGTGGACACGGCGTTACGGTGGACGTGGTGGTAGAAAAGTTAAGCCTAAACGGTGGACACGGCATTACGGTGGTAGAAAAGTTTAGCCTAAACGGTGGACACGGCATTACGGTGGTAGAAAAGTTAAGCTTAAACGGTGGACACGGCATTACGGTGGTAGAAAAGTTAAGCCTAAACGGTGGACACGGCATTACGGTGGTAGAAAAGTTAAACCTAAACGGTGGACACGGCATTACGGTGGACGTGGTGGTAGAAAAGTTAAGCCTAAACGGTGGACACGGCATTACGGTGGACGTGGTGGTAGAAAAGTTAAGCCTAAACGGTGGACACGGCATTACGGTGGTAGAAAAGTTAAGCGTAAACGGTGGACACGGCATTACGGTGGTAGAAAAGTTAAGCTTAAACGGTGGACACGGCGTTACGGTGGACGTGGTGGTAGAAAAGTTAAGCCTAAACGGTGGACACGGCATTACGGTGGTAGAAAAGTTAAGCCTAAACGGTGGACACGGCATTACGGTGGTAGAAAAGTTAAGCCTAAACGGTGGACACGGCATTACGGTGGTAGAAAAGTAAAGCCTAAACGGTGGACACGGCATTACGGTGGACGTGGTGGTAGAAAAGTTAAGCCTAAACGGTGGACACGGCGTTACGGTGGTGGAAAAGTTCCATGGATTCTTCCATGGATGCTCCTCCCGTCTCGTTAGGGACGAGTCCTATGTTTTAGGGACGAGTCCTATGTTTTAGGGATGAGTCCTATGTTTTAGGGGATGGATCGAATAACAGTTTGGGTTTTTTACGGAAGAGTTTGGGTTTTTTACGGAAGAGTTTGGGTTTTTTACGAAAGAGCTTGGGATTTTTACGCGGTGGGTTCTTCCATGGATGCTCCTCCCGTCTCGTTAGGGACGAGTCCTATGTTTTAGGGACGAGTCCTATGTTTTAGGGACGAGTCCTATGTTTTAGGGATGAGTCCTATGTTTTAGGGGATGGATCGAATAACAGTTTGGGTTTTTTACGGAAGAGTTTGGGTTTTTTACGGAAGAGCTTGAGTTTTTTACGGAAGAGTTTGGGTTTTTTACGAAAGAGCTTGGGATTTTTACGCGGTGGGTTCTTCCATGGATGCTCCTCCCGTCTCGTTAGGGACGGGTCCTATGTTTTAGGGACGAGTCCTATGTTTTAGGGACGAGTCCTATGTTTTAGGGATGAGTCCCATGTTTTAGGGATGAGCCCCATGTTTTAGGGATGAGCCCCATGCTTTAGGGGCGAGTCCTATGTTTTAGGGACGAGTCCTATGTTTTAGGGACGAGTCCTATGTTTTAGGGATGAGTCCTATGTTTTAGGGGCGAGTCCTATGTTTTAGGGATGAGTCCTATGTTTTAGGGATGAGTCCCATGTTTTAGGGATGAGCCCCATGTTTTAGGGATGAGCCCCATGTTTTAGGGATGAGCCCCATGTTTTAGGGGCGAGTCCTATGTTTTAGGGGCGAGTCCTATGTTTTAGGGATGAGTCCTATGTTTTAGGGATGAGTCCCATGTTTTAGGGATGAGCCCCATGTTTTAGGGATGAGCCCCATGTTTTAGGGATGAGCCCCATGTTTTAGGGGCGAGTCCTATGTTTTAGGGACGAGTCCTATGTTTTAGGGACGAGTCCTATGTTTTAGGGATGAGTCCTATGTTTTAGGGATGAGTCCTATGTTTTAGGGGCGAGTCCTATGTTTTAGGGACGAGTCCTATGTTTTAGGGATGAGTCCCATGTTTTAGGGACGAGTCCTATGTTTTAGGGATGAGTCCTATGTTTTAGGGACGAGTCCTATGTTTTAGGGACGAGTCCTATGTTTTAGGGATGAGTCCTATGTTTTAGGGATGAGCCCCATGTTTTAGGGGCGAGTCCTATGTTTTAGGGGCGAGTCCTATGTTTTAGGGATGAGTCCCATGTTTTAGGGATGAGCCCCATGTTTTAGGGATGAGTCCCATGTTTTAGGGGATGGTTCGAATAACAGTTTGGGTTTTTTACGGAAGAGCTTTAGTTTTTTACGGAAGAGTTTGGGTTTTTTACGGAAGAGTTTGGGTTTTTTACGGAAGAGTTTGGGTTTTTTACGTGGGTGGGTTCTTCCATGGATGCTCCTCCCGTCTCGTTAGGGACGAGTCCTATGTTTTAGGGATGAGTCCCATGTTTTAGGGATGAGCCCCATGTTTTAGGGACGAGTCCTATGTTTTAGGGACGAGTCCTATGTTTTAGGGATGAGTCCTATGTTTTAGGGATGAGTCCCATGTTTTAGGGACGAGTCCTATGTTTTAGGGATGAGTCCTATGTTTTAGGGATGAGCCCCATGTTTTAGGGGCGAGTCCTATGTTTTAGGGACGAGTCCTATGTTTTAGGGATGAGTCCCATGTTTTAGGGACGAGTCCTATGTTTTAGGGATGAGTCCCATGTTTTAGGGATGAGCCCCATGTTTTAGGGGCGAGTCCTATGTTTTAGGGACGAGTCCTATGTTTTAGGGATGAGTCCTATGTTTTAGGGATGAGTCCTATGTTTTAGGGATGAGTCCCATGTTTTAGGGATGAGCCCCATGTTTTAGGGGCGAGTCCTATGTTTTAGGGACGAGTCCTATGTTTTAGGGATGAGTCCTATGTTTTAGGGGCGAGTCCTATGTTTTAGGGATGAGTCCTATGTTTTAGGGATGAGTCCCATGTTTTAGGGATGAGCCCCATGTTTTAGGGATGAGTCCTATGTTTTAGGGACGAGTCCTATGTTTTAGGGATGAGTCCCATGTTTTAGGGATGAGCCCCATGTTTTAGGGATGAGCCCCATGTTTTAGGGATGAGCCCCATGTTTTAGGGGCGAGTCCTATGTTTTAGGGACGAGTCCTATGTTTTAGGGACGAGTCCTATGTTTTAGGGACGAGTCCTATGTTTTAGGGATGAGTCCTATGTTTTAGGGACGAGTCCTATGTTTTAGGGATGAGTCCTATGTTTTAGGGATGAGCCCCATGTTTTAGGGGCGAGTCCTATGTTTTAGGGGCGAGTCCTATGTTTTAGGGATGAGTCCCATGTTTTAGGGATGAGCCCCATGTTTTAGGGATGAGCCCCATGTTTTAGGGACGAGTCCTATGTTTTAGGGACGAGTCCTATGTTTTAGGGACGAGTCCTATGTTTTAGGGATGAGTCCCATGTTTTAGGGGATGGTTCGAATAACAGTTTGGGTTTTTTACGGAAGAGCTTTAGTTTTTTACGGAAGAGTTTGGGTTTTTTACGGAAGAGTTTGGGTTTTTTACGGAAGAGTTTGGGTTTTTTACGGAAGAGTTTGGGTTTTTTACGTGGGTGGGTTCTTCCATGGATGCTCCTCCCGTCTCGTTAGGGATGAGTCCTATGTTTTAGGGACGAGCCCCATGTTTTAGGGGCGAGTCCTATGTTTTAGGGATGAGTCCCATGTTTTAGGGATGAGCCCCATGTTTTAGGGATGAGCCCCATGTTTTAGGGACGAGTCCTATGTTTTAGGGACGAGTCCTATGTTTTAGGGACGAGTCCTATGTTTTAGGGATGAGTCCCATGTTTTAGGGATGAGCCCCATGTTTTAGGGACGAGTCCTATGTTTTAGGGACGAGTCCTATGTTTTAGGGATGAGTCCCATGTTTTAGGGGATGGTTCGAATAACAGTTTGGGTTTTTTACGGAAGAGCTTTAGTTTTTTACGGAAGAGTTTGGGTTTTTTACGGAAGAGTTTGGGTTTTTTACGGAAGAGTTTGGGTTTTTTACGGAAGAGTTTGGGTTTTTGACGTGGGTGGGTTCTTCCATGGATGCTCCTCCCGTCTCGTTAGGGATGAGTCCTATGTTTTAGGGACGAGCCCCATGTTTTAGGGGCGAGTCCTATGTTTTAGGGATGAGTCCCATGTTTTAGGGATGAGCCCCATGTTTTAGGGGCGAGTCCTATGTTTTAGGGATGAGTCCTATGTTTTAGGGGCGAGTCCTATGTTTTAGGGACGAGTCCTATGTTTTAGGGATGAGTCCTATGTTTTAGGGATGAGCCCCATGTTTTAGGGGCGAGTCCTATGTTTTAGGGACGAGTCCTATGTTTTAGGGATGAGTCCTATGTTTTAGGGATGAGTCCCATGTTTTAGGGATGAGCCCCATGTTTTAGGGGCGAGTCCTATGTTTTAGGGACGAGTCCTATGTTTTAGGGATGAGTCCCATGTTTTAGGGATGAGTCCTATGTTTTAGGGATGAGCCCCATGTTTTAGGGGCGAGTCCTATGTTTTAGGGACGAGTCCTATGTTTTAGGGATGAGTCCCATGTTTTAGGGACGAGTCCTATGTTTTAGGGATGAGTCCTATGTTTTAGGGACGAGTCCTATGTTTTAGGGATGAGTCCTATGTTTTAGGGATGAGTCCCATGTTTTAGGGATGAGCCCCATGTTTTAGGGGCGAGTCCTATGTTTTAGGGATGAGTCCCATGTTTTAGGGATGAGCCCCATGTTTTAGGGATGAGTCCTATGTTTTAGGGACGAGTCCTATGTTTTAGGGATGAGTCCCATGTTTTAGGGATGAGCCCCATGTTTTAGGGATGAGTCCCATGTTTTAGGGATGAGCCCCATGTTTTAGGGATGAGTCCTATGTTTTAGGGACGAGTCCTATGTTTTAGGGATGAGTCCCATGTTTTAGGGATGAGCCCCATGTTTTAGGGATGAGCCCCATGTTTTAGGGATGAGCCCCATGTTTTAGGGGCGAGTCCTATGTTTTAGGGACGAGTCCTATGTTTTAGGGACGAGTCCTATGTTTTAGGGACGAGTCCTATGTTTTAGGGATGAGTCCTATGTTTTAGGGACGAGTCCTATGTTTTAGGGATGAGTCCTATGTTTTAGGGATGAGCCCCATGTTTTAGGGGCGAGTCCTATGTTTTAGGGGCGAGTCCTATGTTTTAGGGATGAGTCCCATGTTTTAGGGATGAGCCCCATGTTTTAGGGATGAGCCCCATGTTTTAGGGACGAGTCCTATGTTTTAGGGACGAGTCCTATGTTTTAGGGACGAGTCCTATGTTTTAGGGATGAGTCCCATGTTTTAGGGGATGGTTCGAATAACAGTTTGGGTTTTTTACGGAAGAGCTTTAGTTTTTTACGGAAGAGTTTGGGTTTTTTACGGAAGAGTTTGGGTTTTTTACGGAAGAGTTTGGGTTTTTTACGGAAGAGTTTGGGTTTTTTACGTGGGTGGGTTCTTCCATGGATGCTCCTCCCGTCTCGTTAGGGATGAGTCCTATGTTTTAGGGGACGAGCCCCATGTTTTAGGGGCGAGTCCTATGTTTTAGGGATGAGTCCCATGTTTTAGGGATGAGCCCCATGTTTTAGGGATGAGCCCCATGTTTTAGGGACGAGTCCTATGTTTTAGGGACGAGTCCTATGTTTTAGGGACGAGTCCTATGTTTTAGGGATGAGTCCCATGTTTTAGGGATGAGCCCCATGTTTTAGGGACGAGTCCTATGTTTTAGGGACGAGTCCTATGTTTTAGGGATGAGTCCCATGTTTTAGGGGATGGTTCGAATAACAGTTTGGGTTTTTTACGGAAGAGCTTTAGTTTTTTACGGAAGAGTTTGGGTTTTTTACGGAAGAGTTTGGGTTTTTTACGGAAGAGTTTGGGTTTTTTACGGAAGAGTTTGGGTTTTTGACGTGGGTGGGTTCTTCCATGGATGCTCCTCCCGTCTCGTTAGGGATGAGTCCTATGTTTTAGGGACGAGCCCCATGTTTTAGGGGCGAGTCCTATGTTTTAGGGATGAGTCCCATGTTTTAGGGATGAGCCCCATGTTTTAGGGGCGAGTCCTATGTTTTAGGGATGAGTCCTATGTTTTAGGGGCGAGTCCTATGTTTTAGGGACGAGTCCTATGTTTTAGGGATGAGTCCTATGTTTTTAGGGATGAGCCCCATGTTTTAGGGGCGAGTCCTATGTTTTAGGGACGAGTCCTATGTTTTAGGGATGAGTCCCATGTTTTAGGGACGAGTCCTATGTTTTAGGGATGAGTCCTATGTTTTAGGGATGAGTCCTATGTTTTAGGGATGAGTCCCATGTTTTAGGGATGAGCCCCATGTTTTAGGGGCGAGTCCTATGTTTTAGGGACGAGTCCTATGTTTTAGGGATGAGTCCCATGTTTTAGGGATGAGTCCTATGTTTTAGGGATGAGCCCCATGTTTTAGGGGCGAGTCCTATGTTTTAGGGACGAGTCCTATGTTTTAGGGATGAGTCCCATGTTTTAGGGACGAGTCCTATGTTTTAGGGATGAGTCCTATGTTTTAGGGACGAGTCCTATGTTTTAGGGATGAGTCCTATGTTTTAGGGATGAGTCCCATGTTTTAGGGATGAGCCCCATGTTTTAGGGGCGAGTCCTATGTTTTAGGGACGAGTCCTATGTTTTAGGGATGAGTCCTATGTTTTAGGGGCGAGTCCTATGTTTTAGGGATGAGTCCTATGTTTTAGGGATGAGTCCCATGTTTTAGGGATGAGCCCCATGTTTTAGGGATGAGTCCTATGTTTTAGGGACGAGTCCTATGTTTTAGGGATGAGTCCCATGTTTTAGGGATGAGCCCCATGTTTTAGGGATGAGCCCCATGTTTTAGGGATGAGCCCCATGTTTTAGGGGCGAGTCCTATGTTTTAGGGACGAGTCCTATGTTTTAGGGACGAGTCCTATGTTTTAGGGACGAGTCCTATGTTTTAGGGATGAGTCCTATGTTTTAGGGACGAGTCCTATGTTTTAGGGATGAGTCCTATGTTTTAGGGATGAGCCCCATGTTTTAGGGGCGAGTCCTATGTTTTAGGGGCGAGTCCTATGTTTTAGGGATGAGTCCCATGTTTTAGGGATGAGCCCCATGTTTTAGGGATGAGCCCCATGTTTTAGGGACGAGTCCTATGTTTTAGGGACGAGTCCTATGTTTTAGGGACGAGTCCTATGTTTTAGGGATGAGTCCCATGTTTTAGGGGATGGTTCGAATAACAGTTTGGGTTTTTTACGGAAGAGCTTTAGTTTTTTACGGAAGAGTTTGGGTTTTTTACGGAAGAGTTTGGGTTTTTTTACGGAAGAGTTTGGGTTTTTTACGGAAGAGTTGGGTTTTTTACGTGGGTGGGTTCTTCCATGGATGCTCCTCCCGTCTCGTTAGGGATGAGTCCTATGTTTTAGGGACGAGCCCCATGTTTTAGGGGCGAGTCCTATGTTTTAGGGATGAGTCCCATGTTTTAGGGATGAGCCCCATGTTTTAGGGATGAGCCCCATGTTTTAGGGACGAGTCCTATGTTTTAGGGACGAGTCCTATGTTTTAGGGACGAGTCCTATGTTTTAGGGATGAGTCCCATGTTTTAGGGATGAGCCCCATGTTTTAGGGACGAGTCCTATGTTTTAGGGACGAGTCCTATGTTTTAGGGATGAGTCCCATGTTTTAGGGGATGGTTCGAATAACAGTTTGGGTTTTTTACGGAAGAGCTTAGTTTTTTACGGAAGAGTTTGGGTTTTTTACGGAAGAGTTTGGGTTTTTTACGGAAGAGTTTGGGTTTTTTACGGAAGAGTTTGGGTTTTTGACGTGGGTGGGTTCTTCCATGGATGCTCCTCCCGTCTCGTTAGGGATGAGTCCTATGTTTTAGGGACGAGCCCCATGTTTTAGGGGCGAGTCCTATGTTTTAGGGATGAGTCCCATGTTTTAGGGATGAGCCCCATGTTTTAGGGGCGAGTCCTATGTTTTAGGGATGAGTCCTATGTTTTAGGGGCGAGTCCTATGTTTTAGGGACGAGTCCTATGTTTTAGGGATGAGTCCTA